>WNGS01164174.1:35710-51702 GCA_020271785.1 Procambarus virginalis
TCTACCAATTACCGTTGAGTGCCACAGGGCAGTATTTAGGACCTCTCTTTCTTATATATATAAATGATCTGCTAATGTCTCTAATATTCTCAAACCAATATTGTTTGCTGATGATATACACTTATCTATTCAGACCTCAAACCACATACACTAAATAATGTGTGAATAATGAATTAAAAAAAGTACACTTCTGGATGTCAACTAAACAAACTAACATTAAACATCGAAAAGACTTACTACATCTTATTTGGAAACAAATCATCAAATGCAATTCAGCTACAGATAGACAATATTAACATCAGTAATAAAAATGATGGCAAGTTTCTTGGCCTATTCCTAGACAAGAGACTCAACTTCAGCACCCACATCAACATATAACTAAGAAAGTCTCTAAAACATGGTATACTCTCCAAAATCAGATATTATGTTCCTAACTCCGCTCTCCTCTCACTATATTATGCACATAATCTACCCTATCTTAATTATGGTATCTGTGCATGGGGGTCTACCACTGCAAACCACCTTAAGCCCATCATCACGCAGCAAAAATCTGCTATCAGACTAATAACTAACTCAGTTTAGACAACATTCAGCTCCCTTGTTTAAATCTCTAAACTTGCTAAATATTAATCCCTCCACATTCTCTTGTGTCAATACATTTACAAACCCTGTTTTTAAATGCAAACCATGCTCTGAAACTCTCCTGGATGGATGTAATAGGACCCATTATCACCACACCAGAAAGAAATATCTCTTGATATCCCAGGGTCAAACTTAATCTGTGTAAAACATCTATGCAAATTAAGGGACCTAGTCTATGGAACTCACTCCCTAGTGATTGAAAAACTGTAAAACTTTTGCCTTATTAAAAACAAAACAAAAAGTACCTGATTTCTTCTTAGTTTCCTACACTGAGCTTTAATTTGCTCTGTACCTAGTGTTACCAATCTCCTAATTTTTATGTATTTAACCTACCAACCTTATTATTGTGCATTGCTGTCTTCTTTTATGTGCTAGCCATATGCTGTTTTGTGCCTACCAATTTTGTCAACTACCATTCAAGCTGTCATTGCAATCAATCTTAGCTGCCTATGGGCTTTAATCCACTGTACCTACAATTTTCTCTATTTTTTTTCTTGCCATGTATCTGTTATCATTTTTTATAAATTTTGCAAGTATTACCTACTTAAAATTTTCTTAGATTAAGGACCTGCCCGAAACGCTGCGCGTACTAGTGGCTTACAAGACTGTAATTACCATTTTATGTATCCACACCATCCCAATGTACCTCTTGTATATGCAAAATAAATAAAATAAATAAATAAATAAAAATAAATAAATTTTTATCAAGAGATGCATGAAGTAAGTTAATCATATATAATAAAGGCAATCGTTAGTGCTTTTTTTAGGTCGAAGCCCTAATTGGAAAGAGCTTAGTATATTGTGCTTGCTAGATAAGAGTAGAGCTGCTTTTAGATTAGTTTTTCAAAAATTTTTGTAAGTTAGGCAGGATTGAAATAGTCTTAGTTGTTAACATCTGTGGGATCACCACATTGTGGCCAGGGGTTACTCTCGCTTTTTTTAGAATATCTGGAAAGTTTGGAGTTCAAGTGACTTGTGAAGAGCAATGCAATTGCAGGGGCTAAGGATCTGGAGGCTTTTTTGTAAATTAATGTCGGAATTCCTCAAGGGCACTAGACTTGGTTTTAAGGGAAAGGATTATCTCATTGACGTCAGTGGAATTAGTAGGCTTTAGGTACAAAGACTGTGGATAGTTACCTGTAAGGTAGTCCTTAACATCAGTACTGGAGATGGAATATCATTTTGCAAGGGATGACCAATGGAAGAGAAGAACCTATTGAACTCAATAGCAGAATCAGAGGCTGAAAGCTGACAATCGTTATTAGACAGGAGTGCAGGCGAAGAGTCACAATAACGTGGCTGAAGTATGTTGACCAGACCACACACTAGAAGTTGAAGGGACGACGACGTTTCGGTCCGTCCTGGACACATTCTCAAGTCGCTTGTCACATTCCATTCACAAGCGACTTGAGAATCGTCCAGGACGGACCGAAACGTCGTCGTCCCTTCAATTTATAGTGTGTGGTCTGGTCAATAGACAGGAGTGGTGTTTGTTGTTTAAAAATCTTCTTTGATCCCAAGATTTGTGAAATTGTGCTCCAAGTTTTTTTAATGTTGCTTTATTTGGGTAAATTTATCTCGTAGTATTTAGCTTTGGCTCGTCTAATTATCTTAGATAGCAGTAAAGAGTAATTCTTTGAGAATTCTTGGAGATGGTTCCTAGCCTATACTTCTTCTCAAGGTCATGTTTTTTATTAATGGATTTAAGTATTCCCTTTGTACCCAGGATTGTTAAGCCTTTTGGTAGTGACTTGTTTTGTAAGCATAGGACAGTGGGTGTTATAAAGGCTTAGAGTTTTTTGAAGAAAAGATTGTACTGCTAGGTTGATGTCCCCTATGTTACCTAACTCTGACTCCCAGTTGACATTATCAGCATCAGTTATAAAATTGTCTATAGCAGATTCATTGTGTAGCCTAAAACTTATCTCCCTTGACTCTAGAGGTGGTGTTGTTAATGTTAGTAAGAGAAATGTGGGGTAATGGTCTGTAGTGATATCGGTGATTATACCTGAAGTAAGCGGAGAGGTTATGTTGGTCCAGATGTGATCTAGAGTCGTGGCAGTACTATCAGTGATTCTGGTAGGTCTAGTGATTAAGGGTATGAGGAAGCAGGAATTCATACAGTTGAGGAAGCTAACAGTAGTAGGGTGCTCAGGCTCGCAGAGGTCAATATTAAAGTCCCCTGCGATAATTAGATGGTTTTTGTTCAGTCTGTTCTCGAGTATTAGATTACTAAGGTTTGAATTGAATTCAGACACATCAGTGTTAGGAATTCTATAGACTGCACCTACAGACAGGATAAACTCGGTACCCTTGACTCTGAAACTGGCGAAGATATACTCCCCACAGCAGTCTCTAGTTCTAATCACTTTTAAGCATGTTAGTTCATGATGGTAGTAAAGAGCAGTACCACCACCTCTCTGAATTTGACGACAGTTGTGAATTGCCAAGTAGTTAGGCATGTTAAAGAGTTGAGTAGTATCCTCTTTCAACCAAAAGAGAAAAAGACGATTAAGGAAGTGTGTTTGGAAGTCAAAACCAGAAATGACAAACAATAACTAGATCTTAGGCAAGCAGTTAGGAAAGAACTGGTAACCAACAGTAAATTGGTACAAAACACTGCAGATAGAAGTAAGTCGATAATAGTTTTTGGATGCGTAGAGAAGGAAATTTTATTTAGGGTGGACTGAGCAGCAGAAGAGATGAAAATCATAGAAAAAATAGTAGGATTAGGTGAAGGCCTAAATTCAAAGGAGCATGTCAGTGATTTTAGGAGGATAGGTAAATATGAGAAAAACAGGAACCGCCCCTTAAGGGTGACGTTTAATGGAGTGAAATATATGGCAGAACTGCTTCGGAATACTAGAAAATTGCAATGTTATGAAGATCGCAAACTGTGGTCAATAAGATAAGACCTCTCAAAGGAGGACAGGGAAAAGCTGAAAATGAACCTCATTGAAGCGAAACATCTAAATGGGGATAGAAATGAAGAAGAAAGACATTCTTTTTTCTACAAAGTGACAGGGACTGGAAAGCTTGTGAAATGGTACATAAAGACAAAGCAACAAAATCATTAAAGGAAAGGGGAGTAAAGAACAAAGGGAAGGGGAACTTGTTCTTGAAAATAGTATACACCAACATAGATGGAGTGAGATCGAAAATATTGGAGTTGAAGGATATAATCAAGATCAAAGTCCCAGATATTGTCACATTAACCGAGATGAAACTTGAAGAAAATATTTTAAATGAGGTCGTATTCCTAAGGGGCTACTCAGTTTGGAGATGTGACAGGAAAACTAGGAAGGGGGGGAAGAGTGGCTGTACTGGTGAAAGAAGACCTGAAGGTAAGAGAATTGATGTTTGAAAACCATCGAGATATTGACATAATGGCATTGCAGCTCTGGAATCAAGATAATAAGCAGATAATTTTAATGCCTGCAGCCCACCAGCAAGCAACATGAGGACAAAGGAAAAACTGGATGACAAACGAGAGGGCCTCATAATGGTCATGAGAGAGATTATGGTTAGAGCTGACAAAGATAAATCCCGATTGTTGGTACTGAGGGACTTTAACTTCAAGGCAATAGACTGGGAGGCCTACGACGAAAGAACAGAGGACATTTGGACAGGCAAATTTGTAAACCTCATCTTGGAGACATTCATGTATCAACACGTCAAGCAGGCCACAAGAATGAGGGAAGGGGATGTTCCATCAGTACTGGATCTAGTATTCACCAAGAAAGAAAAGGTATTTGACATCCAGTACCTTCCTCCCTTAGGAAAGAGTGATCATGTCCTCTTGGACATTAAATACGTTATGCGACATAATCTAGTTGAAAATGGAGACAGTGAAAATGTTGTTAAACTCAATTTCAAAAAAGGAGGCTATGGGGAACGTAAAAAAAAAATTTCTTGGGTATAATTGGACAGACTTGTTACTAGGCAAGGAAGTAAATGAGATGTATGCCAAATTCTGCACAGTATATGATGAAGGCACACAAACATTCATACCAAAACAGACATGCAGACCTAGGAAACAGGGTTGGTTCAACAGAAATTGCGAGAGGGCCAGAGATCAAAAGACACAAGCATGGAATCATTATAGAAAGAGGCCAAACCCCCAAACATACCAGCGATACAAAGATGCAAGAAACAACTACACGTCAGTAAAGAGAGAGGCAGAGAGGAACTTTGAGAATGGTATAGCAGACAAATGTAAATCAGATCCAGGCTTTTTCTATAAATTCATTAAAAGTAAGCTGCAGGTAAAGGATAATATTCAGAGGTAGAAAATGGGGGACAGATACACAGAATATGAACAGGAAATGTGTGAAACATTAAACGTAAAGTTCCAAAGTGTGTTTGTACAAAATGAGATCTTCAGAGAACCAGACACAATAAAAATTCCAGAGAACAATATAGAGCGTATAAAGGTGTCTAGAGATGAAGTGGAAAATATGCTAAAGGAGCTAAGTAAGAACAAAGCAGTTGGTCCAGGTGGAGTTTCACCATGGGTTCTGAGAGAATGTGCATCTGAGCTCAGCATTCAACTTCACCTGATCTTTCAGGCATCCCTGTGTACAGGAATCGTAGCAGACGTGTGGAAACAGGCTAATATAGTTTCAGTCTACAAAAGTGGCAGCAGGGAAGACCCCCCTCAATTATAGAACTGTATCATTGACAAGTGTAATAGTGAAAGTATTGGAAAAACTAATCAAAACTAAATGGGTAGAACACTTGAAGAGAAATGATATAATATCAGACAGACAGTATCAATCAAATCAAATCAAATGTTTATTTAGGTAAGGTACATACATACAAAAGATTTTACAGAGAGCGATGGAGATATTCTAGTATGGTTTTCTAGAAAGTATGGAAAGAAAACCATACTAGAAAGTACGGTTTTCGATCTGGAAGATCCTGTATATCGAATATACTCAGTTTCTATGATCGAGCCACAGAGGTTTTACAGGAAAGAGATGGTTGGGTTGACTGCATCTATCTGGACCTAAAAAAGGTTTTTGACAGAATTCCACATAAGAGGTTGTTCTGGAAACTAGAAAAATATTGGAGGGGTGACAGGTGAGCTTCTAACATGGATGAAAAATTTTCTGACCGATAGAAAAATGAGGGCAGTAATCAGAGGCAATGTATTGGACTGGGGAAATGTCACAAGTGGAATACCACAAGGTTCAGTTCTTGCACCAGTGATGTTTATTGTCTACATAAATGATCTATCAGTTGGTATACAGAATTATATGAACATGTTTGCTGATGATGCTAAGATAATAGGAAGGATAAGAAACTTAGATGATTGTCATGCTCTTCAAGAAGACCTGGACAAAATAAGTATATGGAGCACCACTTGGCAAATGGAATTTAATGTTAATAAATGCCATGTTATGGAATGTGGAAAAGGAGAACATAGACCCCCATACAACCTATTAATTATGTGAGAAATCTTTAAAGAATTCTGATAAAAAAAGGGATCCAGGGGTAGTTCTAGATAGAAAAATGACACCTGAGGACCACATAAAGAACGTTGTGCGAGGAGCCTCTGCCACACTTTCTAACTTCAAAATTGCTTTTAAATACATGGATGGCGAAATATTAAAGAAATTGATCACGACTTTTGTTAAGCGAAAGCTAGAATATGCAGCGGTTGTGTGGTGCCCATATCTTATGAAGTACATCAACAAACTGGAAAAGGTGCAAAGACATGCTACTAAGTGGCTCCCAGAACTGAAGAGCAAGAGCTACGAGGAGAGGTTAAAGGCATTAACTATGCCAAAACTAGAAGTTCGAAGAAAAAGAGGTGATATGATCACTATGTACAAAATAGTAACAGGAATTGATAAACTCCATAGGGAAGATTTCCTGAGACATGGAACTTCAAGAACAAGAGCTCATAGATTTAAACTAGCTAAACACAGATGCCGAAGAAATATAAGAAAATTCACTTTCGCAAGAGAGTGGTAGACGGTTGGAACAAGTTAGGCGAGAAGGCGGTGGAGGTGGCGAGAAGGCGGACTGTCAGGAGTTTCAAAGCGTTATATGACAAAGAGTGCTGGGAAGACGGGACACCACGAACCTAGCTCTCATCCTGTAACTACACTTAGGTAATTACACGAAGACCTATGCAGACCTGATTACCCTGCTTAAACGTCTTTATGTAGTGAAACCTTCATATCACAGGAGTTTGATGGATTTCTAGAAGAGGACGAAAAAGCAGCAGGAATCCGTACAGGATTTATATGCGGACTTCAAGGCATTGGCTAACTACTGCAACTTTGGAGCACAGTTGGACGGCCAGGTGCAGGACCAGTTGTTCGTGGCAGTAGAAAAGGAGATATGTTTCCATAACCTGGTAGCAGAAAACTTGGATCTACAATCGATGACTTCATAGACAGTGACCGAGAAGATGTTGAACCTGGAAAGGGCTTTTGGAAGTATGAAATCTACCCAAGTAAGTCAGGTAGTACAGGGCCAAATCAGATGTAAACACTTTGGGTACAATCACAGTAGTAGCAAGTGCAAGTTTCGTGAATATATATGTAACTTTTGTAACAAGGTGGGACACTTTAAGAAAGTGTGTAGGAATATCTAAACAGGAACAACAAGGCCTGGGAGAGGAGACGACCAGGGAATGCAAGAAGAAGAGGTAGTGGTACTGTGCTCAAGGCAGTAGAGGAAGGTAAACCGTCTAAAAGAAGCTGCAGGTGAGGAAAGCAGACTATATTCGGTGAAAGAAAAGATATGCAGGCGATGAGTCACAATAACGTGGCTATCGACTTGAGAATGGTCCAGGACGGACCGAAACGTCGTCGTTCTTTCACCTTCTAGTGTGTGGTCTGGTCATCAAAGAAAAGATATATTCAGTGAAGTCACAAGTGGTGAATTTTGTAATTAATGGGAAGGTGCTGGACACTGGTGCTGCAGTGTCAACATTGTTTAGGGGTTGGACAGATTCCTTGCAATTGAATGTAAAACCAGGTAAAAAATCATTAAGTGCATATGATAATACACCGATTTAGGTCTATGGCAAGGTATTGACAAAAGTAGGCTATAATGGAAAAGAAATTGTTCAGGATTTTTAAGTAGTGGATTCACATAATCCTAGCCTATGTGCTAAGGATCTCATGGAAAAAGTGGAAATTTTCTTGGCGGGCCTAGATGAATTGTCGATAGTTAAAACAATTAAAAGTGCCGAAGATATGTTAGATAAATATTCAGTGGAAGCAGATAAGCCCATCAATAGTATGGTGGCAAAAAATTCCCTGAAAAGTGGGGCTTCACCTAAATTTTTCAATGCAAGAACAGTTCTGTTTCATTACAAGCAACTGATAGAATCAGCCCTGGAAAAGCATGTGGCAGAATTCATCTTAGAGCCACTTACACATAGTAAGTGGGCAGCCCCAAGTGTACCAGTGTTGAAGGCTGATCGGAAATCCATGAGAATCTGTGCAGACTTCAAGGAACTCAACAATCGCATTCACTGTGAGAAGTACCCTTTACCTAAGATAGATGAGTTGTTGTCAGTGGTCTGCAAGGGGGCAATCTTTTCTAAGATTGATCTGAAAGATGTTTACTTGCAAATTCCTGTAGAGGAGGAGAGCCAAAAATTGTTAGTGATTAACACCCAGAAGGGGTTTTTTAAGTATAAAAGACTTCCTTTTGGACTCTCCTCGTCTCCAACAATTTTTCAGAGATTCATGTCCCAGTTGTTAGTTAACATTGAAGGTGTGCCTAGTTTTTTAGATGACATTATTGAATGCAGGGAGAATAAGGAAGAACATGATGCTAGATTAGAATAAGTTTTGAATCTCCTGCAAAAGCACAATGTGAAGATTAATAAGTGTTAAACAACATTGAAGACCAAGGCCACTGAATACCTGGGGTACCATATTTCAGGTAAGGGCTTTACTCCTTCTCACAAAAATGTAGCTGCTATAGTAGATGCCCCAGCCTCAATATCAGTTGGGGAAGTACAGTCTTTTGTTGGGATGGTTACATATTTTTATAAGTTTGTGAAGAACTTTTCAACAAAATATGCACCCTTGTATGAATTGTTGAAAAAAGGGGCTAAATTTAAGTGAGCAGCAAGAGAGAATGCCTTCAGGAATATTAAGCAGGAATTGATAAATTCTCCGGTGCTCACTAATTTTACTGGTAGACACCCTTTAAAACTGGAGGTAGATGCTTCCCCAGTAGGAGTGGGTTGTGTATTATTAAGGAAGTAGATGGTCACGATAAGTAGTATAATATTGTTTGCAAGAAATTATCTCCCGCAGAACAGAATTATTCTGTTGATAAAGAAGCCTTAGCTTTGGTATATAAATAAATAAATACAATAAATGTTATTTAGTAAGGTACATACATACAAGAGATTTACAAAGATTTATGGATTATACATAGAGGTAGTACATACAATGCCTAAAGCCACTATTATGCAAACGTTGTAAAAAAACTAGTTTATTGTAAGAATTATCCAGAATGTTTTAGCTGCAAGGGAGAGTGGGAAGCGGGACCACATGGTGACCCAGGAGCAGCCCTGAGGGAATTTGTGGTGAAAAATTGTCGTCTTGTTCACAAGTTTCGTATAATGAATCATTCTATAGTATTCACTTATTTAGAGAATTAGCCTGCATTCATTTTGTATTCAAATTGCATTGTATATATTACTGGTTATAATATCAAGAGTATCTAATATTAGATGAATGAGTTGTCACCATCAGTGACGTCACGAGCCAGAACTAGGCTGTGAGGCGAGTGACTGGAGTCCACAGGTCAACCAGTTTCCATGTCCTCTATTCGCAAAGGTCAAATAGCCATTTTGTTATCGGGAATAGCTCTTCCTTTAGATGCTTGTGTAATTTAACTTCAGTAAAATAATCAACCAATCTGGATCATTCAATCAACAGAGGTCAATTGTTAAACTTAAGCCTTGATAGAACTTAGTCTGTGCGGAAGGATACTCTGCTATGGGCTCCTGGGTAGAGGAGCAGCAGAGAAAAACAGTGTGGCTTGAAGAGCAACTCGGACAGGTGGCCTTCCCATCATCGGCCTCCAGACAGCACGAACATCCAGCTGGTCGGTAGAAGGTATAGTTGCTGGGAGTTGTTATAGGGGTAAGTCAATTCATTACCATTAATGGTCAGTCAGGGCGTGTTCAGTTTTTAGGGAGTGATCTTTATTTAGTTTTGTTTAGTTTTTGAATAAAACCATTTAGTTAGTAAGTGCATTTTCATTATTTCCATTCTGTGTATTATGTGAATTTGTCCTTGTCACGTGGTCCCCCACGAGCCGAGTTGAATTGGGCACCGATTCTAACACCGAATCAGCATCGCATTCCCGTTGATTTTAATTAACTCCACACTTAAGATCCAAGGTTATATGTTACTATGGGGATCAAGCCCCAAGTTTGATTGATTAGCNTTTTATGATCGAGCCACAGAGATTTTACAGGAAAGAGATGGTTGGGTTCACTGCACTCTATCTGGACCTAAAAAAGGCTTTCGACAGAGTTCCCCATAAGAGGTTGTTCTGGAAACTGGAACATATTGGAGGGGTGACAGGAAGCTACTAACATGGATGAAAAATTTCCTAACTGACAGAAAAATGAGGGCCATAATCAGAGGCAAGGTATCGGATTGGAGGAATGTCACGAGTGGAGTACCACAGGGATCAGTTCTTGCACCGGTAATGTTCATTGTCTACATAAACGATCTACCAGTGGGAATACAGAATTACATGAACATGTTTGCTGATGATGCTAAGATAACAGGGAAGATAAGTAACCTAGATGATTGTCATGCCTTTCAAAAAGACCTGGACAAAATAAGTATATGGAGCAACACTTGGCAAATGGAATTTAATGTAAATAAATGCCATGTTATGGAATGTGGAATTGGAGAACATAGACCCCACACAACCTATAAATTATGTGCGAAATCTTCAAAGAATTCCGACAAAGAAAGGGATCTAGGGGTGGTTCTAGATAGAAAACTGTCACCTGAGGACTACATTAAAAACATTGTGCGAGGAGCCTATGCAACACGTTTTAACGTCAGAATTGCTTTTAAATACATGGATGGAGAAATACTAAAGAAATTGTTCACGACTTTTATTAGACCAAAGCTGGAATATGCAGCGGTTGTATGGTGCTTATATCTTAAGAAGCACATCAACAAACTGGAAAAGGTGCAACGACATGCCACTAAGTGGCTCCCAGAACTGAAGGACAAGAGCTACGAGGAGAGGTTAGAGGCATTAAATATGCAAAAACTAGAAGACAGAAGAAAAAGAGGCGATATGACCACTACGTTCAAAATAGTAACAGTAATCGATAAAATTGATTGGGAAGAATTCCTGAGACCCATAACTTCAAGAACAAGAGGTCATAGATTTTAAACTAACGAAACAAAGTTGCCGGGAAATATACTAAAATTCTCTTTTGTAAACAGAGTGGTAGACGGTTGGAACAAGTTAAGTAAGAAGATGGTGGAGGCCAAAACCGTCAGTAATTTCAAAGCATTATATGACAAAGCGTGCTGGGGAGACGGGACACCACGAGCGTAGCTCTCATCCTGTAACTACACTTAGGTAATTACCCTTCCTTAGGTAATTACCCTTCCTAGTCCTCAATAAAGGTAAGGTACCTAAGAATATTAAAATGTTTTTTTTAGTTAATATATTTGGGGGTGTGGGATTAATGCAATTTACATTATTTCCTATAGGAAAATTTGTTTCGGTTTTCATACCGTCACTGGGAATGGACTAAATTTGAAAACGGAGGTACCACTGTATGTATAAAACCAGCGTTGAATGTAATGAAACGCCATTTTCTGGGTAAGCCCCAGAGGCTCCCTGGAGCTTATCGGGCTAATGTATGTTATGTTAGACCAGGACATTAGCTATGGAGTTCAGACCTACCAGGGACCAGCGCCAGAACCTGGCCCCTTCAAAGAGGTTTCAGGGAGCAATGGCCCTGGAAAACCCCATATGGTTGGGGTTTTTCCTTATCTGCCATCGACTGGGGTTAGGCACCCAGAAAGATAGGCGTAACAAAACAAACCCCACATGGTAAGAAACTACAACAAAAACCGAACAGAGGTAAAAAACTCCCTACAATCTCAAGGTAACAATCAAACAATCAATTTACTGCCACGCCGGTCATCCGCACAGCCCTCCCCTCTCCTGGATGGGGAGGGGGGGCCCCGGACCTCACCACGCCGGCTGCCTTCAGTTCGGAAACTAGGCTTCAACCAACGCAAAAAATCCCACCGACCGAATGGAAGGGAGGGTAGCCAGGGAGCCTCCAGGGCTCACCCACGGATCGGACTGACCTGCTGAAAGAAGTGGAGCCGCGGGAAACGCCCCAGGTTCGGACACCGAGCCATTAGCACCGGAAACCTAGGCTGGGCCGGCCACCAAGGGGCCACAAGGACTACTCTCCCTGGGAATGTCTCCAACCGAACCAGAACCGAAGCTGGACCGGGAGGAAGAGGTACAAGTAACCCCACCTCGACCAGTCCTGCCGAAAGGCATCCCCCGCGAACGCTTCGCAATCGGGGTTAGGGCGTCACATATATTGGGAGACGCCGAGACCACGCCGACGCGAAGAGGTCCACATCTGGGAGACTGTACGTCTGGCAGATCCAACGAAACGAGTCGTCTTCGATCGTCCACTCCGTGGACAAAGGATGGAAGCGAGACAGACCGTACGCCAGAACGTTGGACATTCCCCGGACATGAACCGCACGAAGAGCCAAACCCCGAGAATCCAGCAGACGAACCACTCGAAGGGACCAACCCCAAAGCGCCAAGGACTAAAGAGAACCCTCGTGGTTCAGGCAATGAACCTCTGGAGAACAATCTGAATGGAGGCGAATGTTCGATCCCCGAGCGATCCAAATTCTCCGAAGCGCGAACCAGACTGCAGCGAACTACCGAACCGTGCTGTGAGCCCGACGTAAGGGTGAACCCCACCGTCCCTGCCCTGCCTGGTGAGCACTGGTCACAAAGCCCCAGCCAAGAGACGACGCGTCCGTGAACACATCAAGCGACGGCTTGGGAAGGCGCCAAGGCACCAAACCCCGAAAACCCCGAAGAGGAAGCCTATGACGTAACAACCGACACAAGACCCCGAAGGACGAACCCAGCGGTCGCAAGAGAGGCGGAAAGGACGTCCCCAAAGGAACCAAAACAGACGCCAAAGCCAAACCCGAACCGGTGGGTAGACTAGCACGGCGAAGTTCAGAATACCGCACAACTGCTTGAGCAACCGTCGAGTGACCCGGGATCCCCTCAGAAACAGCCGACGGTGGTCCCGCAGCCGCCCCATCGCCTCTGGAGGGAGAGACAAGGAAGCGGCCCGAGAATCCCAAACAAGACCCAGCCAGGTCCGAACCTGGGACGGAACCAGATGGGACTTCCTCCAGTTCACCAGGAACCTGAACCTGGCGAGCTTTGAATGAACCATATCCCTGGCGAGTGAACCTGAACCTGGCGAGCTGGGAAAGAACCATATCCCTGGCGAGCAGACAAGCTGACCGACTGGGAGCACACACCAGCCAGTCGTCAAGGTAGGCCAAAACCCGAATGCCTAGAAGACGCAGACGGGTCACCACAACCCGGGTCAGACGCGTGAAAATGCGAGGTGCCAGATTCAAGTCAAAAGGTAGGCATCGAAAGCGGTAAGCGTGATGCTCCACCACGAAACCTAACCAGTCCCTGAACACTGGATAAATAGGAACGTGCAAATAGGCGTCCTTGAGGTCCAGGGACACCATCCAGGAACCCGGCTCCAACAGAAGCCGGACCTGAGACAGAGTAGTCATCTGAAAGGAGGGGCAAGGAATCCAGGGATTCGGACAGGACAAGTCCAGAATGAACCTCAGATCAGCACAGTCCCGTTTCAGCACTGGAAACAGACAGGAAACCCACCTGATGGACGTAGTCGTTTCACCCACGCCCAAGCGCACCCACTCCAAGACGACTTGACGAAGCACAGGAGAAGGAAACCTGCCCTTTTAGCCCCGAAGCCCCCAAAGGAGGACGAGTAGCCCAATGCCACCGCAGGCCGGATGACATGACCGAAAAGGCCCACAACTCGTGGGACCAAGCGCGGGCAAACAGAGCGAGCCTCCCCCCTTCGCCCCATCAACTGGGCTAACCGCGAAAGGGCCAATGCCCCTTACGAGAACCCAACCGTCGAACAGGGTGATCACTGCGCTGACCAGACGATGCTGGCCCCGAAGGGAACAGTTGCTCAGAAACTGGCACCAATGGCCCACCTCGACTAGCAGAACCCGAAACCCTGGCACGACCCCTCCGAAACTGCCGAGAACGACCACTTCGGAGAATCAACAAGTCCGCCATAGGACGACAACTAAACAAAGCCGCATGCAGAAACTGAGAGACTGCAGTCTCTGCAAACAGCAACGGACAAAACGGAGACGAAAACCTAAGAGCCAGGGCCCGAGCAGATTCCAAAGAGAGGGCGAGCACAGCCTGACAGCACGCGAGGCAAAAAGCAAAAAACAGAGACACCGCTTCCTTCAGGATGGGCGCAAAGAGCTTCAACAGTGCAGCTGACGCCCTAGCTAGCTGCAGAAGTCAGCGCCCCAGACGAAGGCCCTTCACTCAACGCTCAAACATCCTCCTCAAGCAAAGCAGAAGGATAGGGAATTTGAAAACAAAGGAAAGTGAAGAGTAGGGAATTTGAAGAAATAAACAAGAAAATAGACTCGTATGGTGAACAACTCGAAGGGAGCCTAAGGGCTAACATGGAGTTAGGCAAGGAGATGCAACGAGAAACATTATAGGCAACTCAAATAGAGGAAGCTAATAAAGAACTAGAAAAGTATAAAGAAGAAATAAAAGAGACATATGCGCAAGTTGTAAAATAAAATAAATAAATAAATATGTTTATTCAGGAAAGGTACATACATAAAGTGATTTTACATAAGTGGATTTATAGATAGAGCTAGTTCATACAATGCCTAAAGCCACTATTACGCAATGCGTTTCGGGCAAGAAAAACATTAATATCTAAAACTTAATACTAATTGAGCAAAAAGAATAAAATGTATTGAGAACAGATACAAATAAAGATAAAAAAAGGGCGGAACATGACTGAAAAAGCAGCACAAATACAATAGGTCGACAAACAGCGTTGAATAAAACAATAACAGACATGGGTTGACAATAGAGTGGTAAGGTAGGTTACAGGGAATTTATCAGGTAGTGTTTAGTTTTAATCTTAAACTGGTTGAGAGAGGTACAGTCTTTAACATGGTTGGGAAGGTCATTCCACATTCTGGGTCCCTTGATTTGTAGAGCATTTCTAGTTTGATTAAGTCGTACTCTTGGAATATCAAAACTGTATTTATTTCTGGTGTGGTGCTCATGGGTTCTGTTACAACTTTCAATGAAGCTTTTGAGGTCAGGATTGGCATTACAGTTCAGCGGTTATATATGTATAATACACATGAGAGAATGTGCAGTGACTTAATATCTAACATATTCAGAGATTTGAGTAGGGGTACCGAGTGATGTCTGAGGCCAGAGTTGGATATTGTCCTAATAGCAGCTTTGTGTTGAGTAATTAGAGGACGTAAATGATTTTGGGTAGTAGAACCCCAAGCACAAATACCATAGTTGAGATATGGATAGATGAGGGAGTAATAGAGAGTCACCAGGGCAGGGCGGGGTACATAATATCTGATCTTAGAAAGAATGCCAACAGTTTTTGAAACTTTTTTTGATATATTTAGAATGTGTCCCTGGAAATTAAGCTTGTGATCAATGAGAACGCCAAGGAATTTACCATCTAATTTGTTACAAATTTGGGTATTGTTTATCTTGAGATTTATTTGATTAGAGGATTTATTGCCAAACAGAATATAGAAAGTTTTGTCAATGTTAAGGGTGAGTTTGTTGGCAGTTAGCCAAGATGGACTTTATTAGCTCGGTATTTACTGTGGCATTTAGAGCAAGGGGGTCAGGACTGGAGTAAATGAAGGTTGTGTCGTCAGCAAATAGAATTGGTCTAAGGTGTTGGGAGGCATTTGGAAGGTCATTAATGTAGATGAGAAAGAGGAGAGGGCAAGTATGTGCCCTGAGGAACACCAATGTTGATGGGTAGGGTACGAGAAATTGAATTGTTCACAGAAACATACGGAGCTGTCAGAAGGTAAGATTTGGTATTGCAGGGAGAGTCCTCTGAACCATAATGATGTAATTTAAGAGAAGGTTTTGGTGGTTGACAGTGTCAAATCCTTAGCAGGTCCACAATAACCCAACAGGGACACCCAACAGGGAACTCACGGAACAGTTCCCCTTGTACT
>WNGS01164174.1:87571-101381 GCA_020271785.1 Procambarus virginalis
AATAATATTGCAAAGAGAATTCAGAATGTCTCATTTTTACCAGTAATGCCCAAGCCTCAAGACTGGCATCTCACATGGAAAGGTGACACTGTGCTATGTAAATCCCAGATGTGTGCTGACCATGTCAAGCAAGGTGTTCGAGGACCGGTGAAGTCTGTAGGGTTTTCTAAACCTTTAGGAATGTGTTTGGGAGAATTCAAAGAGCTTGTAGGCAGTACAAGCTTATTACTGTCACAGCTTAATATAGATAATGATTGGATATCTAATCAACTGATTGAGAAGCTTGGTAATTATTCACGAACAAAATCTGCCATTAAATATAGTGTATCAGCAACTCAAAATATTACCAACTGTTTCACCAGCAGTTGGCAACATCCATAAAATTTGTCATAAAATATACAAGTATTTTGAGAATAAAATTCAATCTTTAAATTCAGTCATTCCTGAGGAATTAAAAGAGCTAAGAAATGAAAAAGTATTACTTACAAAACATGGCTTTATGGAACCAAATCTATTTGCACTTACACTGAGAGTGATTGCTCACCAGACTTGTTTTCAGTACAAGTGGAAGGGCTTGGCATGTACAAGCATTTAATGGAAGCCCTAGGTATTGGACCAACCTTTCATGCAGAAGTTGTATTTCAGGTACTTAGTCAAAAGAAAGAAAAATATAAATCTGATAAAATAAGTGAATCAGAAGTAAAACAAATTTCCAAGCTTCTTGCATTGTTGTTTAATGTTCAACCTATTGGTTCAGGTGACTGTGAGTTGCCCCTTCATTTGTTGCACCTTCCAGATGCAGATGGTTATCTCCGTCCCATAAAAAACTTGTGTTGTGAAGATGGGATGAATCTCAGTTCTGGTAACTTTCATTGTTTGCATAAAAACATTTCTTTATCATTGGAAATGACAAATTGGCTAGGAATAAAAACAAAAACTAGGCAACGTCTTGAAGACTCTTCAAACAGGATACATTTTGGTCAGAATGAACCTTTAACCACCCGACTGAAGAACATTCTTAAGGAATATCCATGTGATAGTGCAATAATGAAGGAACTGCTGCAAAATGCTGATGATGCAGGAGCAACAGAAGTAGCCTTCATTCAGGACTTAAGACAACTCCCAGACAAACAATTGTTTGATAAGAAATGGGCACCATTACAGGGACCTGCCCTTAGTGTTTACAATAACAAAGGTTTCACACAAAAAGATCTGCAAAATATCCAAGACTTGGGTAATAGCAGCAAAAATCAAGACCCAGCCAGTACAGGACAGTATGGCATTGGTTTTAATGCTGTGTATCACTTGACTGATGCGCCATCATTCTTGACACGAGGACCTGACATTCCCCAAGGAGAGACACTGTGCATGTTTGACCCTCACTGTTGGTACGATCCTGTGGCCACTCCTGAAAAACCTGGGGTACAGTTCATAAATCTGAATGACTTACGGAAATCACCCAGATTCTTTCCATGGTTATCTAGAAAATCTTTTTCTACAGCAGGAGGGTACAGTTTTTAGACTCCCACTGAGGATTGAAAAACAGTCTAAAATTTCAGATCCCTTCCCAGCTTATAAGCTGAAAGAAAAGTTGGATGAGTTCAAGATGGAAATGGCAAAATGTTTGCTATTTTTAAGAAATGTCCGTAAAATTTCCGTTATGATCATGTCTAAAGAGGGAGAGTGTTGTACTGAATATTGTGTTGAATCATCTTTACAACAAGAAAATGAGTTCTCAAAGCTGCAGCATATGATGGAATTAAAGAAACATATTGATGATAATTTAAACTCTGTCTTTAATATTGATATGATCAGAGCAAAGTACATAATGACAGTTACAGACACAAACAAAGCAAAATACATTTGGTATATTGTTCAGCAACTTGGTTCAGAAAATAAAGACAGCCGACCAGAGATAGTGAAGGATGCTTTTTCCCACAGTATCTTAGTCTGCTTCCTCATGCTGGAGCTGCTGTTCTCTTGAACACCAACCAAAACCATATTAATGATTTATTTACAACATCTTGTTATCTTCCATTACCAATAAAATCAGGACTGCCATTCAGTGTTAATGGACACTTTACTTTAAATTCTTCTCGGCAAAATTTATGGACAGGATTAGAGGATCCTAAAGCTCAGTGGAATACTTGGCTGATGAAGGAGGTGCTTGTCCCTGCTGCTGTGTGTGCTGTTGATTACTACAGGAAATGTATTTTCCCAGAAAGTGATAATAGAATGACCATGTGTAAATATATAAAGAAAATGAGTTTGTATACGACGATCTTGCCTGATAGAAATAATTCAAAATCAATTAAATGGAAGAATTTTGTCAAATGGTTTTATAAGTACATCATTGATCAGGAACTATATTTCTTTGATGTTTTTATTCCAGAAAATGACAAATTCCATGTTTTTGCTGAAAATATATATAAAGTGGTTGATCTACAAAATGGAGAGTTAAAATGGCATGCATTTAAAAAGGCCAATGATGAATTTCCCCTTTACTTTGCTAAACATTTGGATCCACAGATTGCCAAGCTTAAAGATCATTATACAGTCAAGCCCAGTGATCATTATACACTCAGGCCCAATAATTGTAATATTGTCAGGCCTAGTGATCACATTGAAAATAATCTCTTAAACACACTAAGGCGACTTGGCATGAAAGTAGGTAGCTCAATAATGCATAACACACTCATTAGTGCTGAAATTGAGTTTCACTTGCTTAATTCAGATGCTGCTCTTCAGTTTCTTCTTTCCTGGGATAAAGATTACCCTGACAAATGCAATCCAATGATAATGAAACACATCACTGAGACACCATTTTTAAGTGTCAACAATGTGTGTATTGTCTTCAGGTATCTTTCATATTCAGAACATTTTCTTAATTATTTGGAAGGGCTTCCATTGCTGCTCACTAATGTCATGATCCTCAAACATTTTAATTCCAAGGAACCAGTATTTATTTCATCATACTGCCACCTACTTCCAAATTCAGCACATGAATTTATCCACTTTGATATGGTAAAGTTATTCAAAAAAGCTCGAACAGACAACAAGAACCTAAATGTATTGAAAGAGTTCACATTACAGGATCTGGCAGACAGACTACATGCAGAATTAGACCAGTCGTATCATGAAAGTGAATGTTTTTTACCATTAGGTGACCGTGAAAAGTGGCTGAATACACTATGGACATTCATAAGAGAGTATTTTAAGTGCAATAAAGATGAAATAACCTTGGAAAATATTTGGATGAAGAACAGGGAATATATTATATATACTCTTGGAGACTGGTCTTTATACCCCCTAATTTATAACAATCAGAAATGTCTAGTTTCATTACAGAACGCCTGGCAAGTTTTAGACCTGGACAATGACCCAGTTTCAGGTGACTGTAGATTACCTTCCAATAACCCTGTTTTCCATTCATTACCTGTTCCTCATACATTCAGCAAAATTATTCCAACAGAGTTGAGCCTTACAGCAACATTAAGGAAGCCTTCAGTTTTACTAGAAAATCTCTACTTTCACAGAGAGAAAATTGCTCAGTATGTTCACAGGGTGATGAAACATGACAAAAAAATGTCTGAAGTATTGGAATATTTTGGTAAATATTGTAACAGTGTCTCTCTGTGTCCTAATAAACTTCGTTCACTCTGTATGTTTGAAGACATCTGTGGAGCTGTGATAAAATTGGAAGACAAAAACTTTATTGTACCAGTTGGATCAAAACTTTATTTAAATGGTTTGGTTGGAATTGCAGCAGACAACAATACAATAATTTTGAAAGAAGGAACATCAACTGATGCAAAAACCATCTACCAATTCCTGGATTCAGAATGTCTTCTGGAGGATCTGGGAATTTATGTAAAACTAATCTTGCCAAATTATGAATATTTATCATTGCAGCAAAGAACGTACTTTCTGAAAAATTTAAGAGATGAACTAGCAAAAATACAATATAAGGCAGAAAATACTTGGAACCAAAGTATAAGAAATGTTGTTGCAGTATTAAAAAAAACTCCTTTCATAGAGTTAAATGGAAGCATGAAAACTGCAGATAATTTCTATGATCCCTTTAATCCAGTATTCAAGGTAATGAAGTTGAGTAATTTACCTCAGCAATGGGAAAAATATGAATGGCAGTACTTCCTCAAATTATGTGGCATGGTACATGAACTGACAGTCGACATGTATGTACAGTATGCAAGTACATTATCATGTAATGATTCTGAAGTTAGTCAGAAGTCTCTAGTTCTCACTCGATACCTTTTTGACAACTTTGATAAACTAAAATGCAGTGTTTCACAGATAAGAAATATTGAATTTCTTGTTCCGCAAGAGTTTAAAAGCTTAAAGAGGATTTTACCACAATTTAGAACTGCATCTGGTTTGGTATCTTTTTCTAATAGTGTGCCATCAAAATTTGCAAATATTCTGTGGACAACTGCAAGCATTTTGCCAGATTATGCAACATCATGCAATAGCAATATTAAAAAACATTTGAACATCATAAATACCCCCCAGAAGAAAAGGTTCTCAAGCACATTACAAAATTGTGTACATTTTTAAAATCTAAGCAAGAGAACACAAATGAAGGCATTGAGAGCATAATGGAAAGTATTTATAAGTATTTACAAGAGTGCAGCAACAATGTTCTTGATGTACTTGTCTGCCAGAGTACTCCTGTAGTGCATATACCAAAGCATTCTACCTTTGTTGCTGCTAATTTTGTGATTGAAACTTTGGAAGATGAAATTATTCCATACTTATACAAAGTTCCATTGGCATATGGGAAATACATAGATCTTTTTAAAAAACTAGAAGCCCTTGAAGTTGCTACTTGTGACACTTATGCCCAAGTTTTGAAAATGATCTATGAAGAAAGTCGGAAGCAAACATTGCATTCCGAAGAATCTAAGTGTATGAAGCTGGCTCTTGAAGGCTTGGTGAAAAAAAAAATGAATCTCAAAAAACTTCAAGTTTCCGAACTCTATCTCCCAACAAAAGAAGGAAAATTGGAAAAATCTTCAGAAATATATGTGAGAGATATTGAATATTTAGAGGTTGTAAGAGGAAATTTAAATATTTCAATATTTGCTGGATTTGAAATTCTAAAAATTGAAATGACCGATTGTGACTTTGTGAATCTGTTGCCTAAAAATTTGCAGCCAAAATTTTTATCTCATACTGTGAAGGAAGACCTTGATAGTAATACTGAGGAAATATCAACAGAATTACTTAATGAGTTAAGAGAAACTCTGCATTCCATTACTTTTAAGCAGGCTGTATTGAGAATTATAAATCATGATAGAGTATCCACAGGATGTTTGAATAAAACTGAAGTTAAAGAACTAATGACTAGTCTTGATAGAGTGGAGGTGAGGCAATTAAAGGTAATTACCATTATTCTAAAGTTTAATGGAAATGAAGTTGGGAAATTAAAGAGGCCATTCTTTGTGAAAGTTTGTAATGAAGTAGAGAGAAAAGTGACACTTTATATTTCTGAGAATATTACCAGTAAAGTGATTTGCTGTGCACTGTGTAAAACTTACAGGAAAATGTTGAAGATAGTTTCTCCATCAGTAGTGGAGAATTTAGGAAACATTCTGAGGAATTATGATAAACCACATGATATTCCATTTTTACTGAATGAATTAAACATTAAAGCATGGGGTGTTCAGAATAGAACAGAAGAATTTTATCGAACAGATGTAGGTTCTTATCTTGGTGAACATTTAATTCATTTACTGGATAATGAATTTGTCAATTCCACAAGGGAGAAATTGTCTGTATGAAGAAATATATTCTTGCAGGAATTGAAACTGCTGAAGAGAATATATACATCATTGTTCAAGTAAAGTGCTTGGTAAGAAGTCATGAGAGCTTGTTTATGAATGAATATGAAGTTGACACTGGATATGAAGAAAAGTCTTGCATGATAGTTCGAGCCCATCAGCTATACAAGTTTGTAAGAACTAATGGAAATGACAGTGATATGGTGATAATGATACAGTGTCAGCTGGCAGTGAATCTGATAATCTCTCTGAAGAAGAAATTAGGAAGACTATAAGGAAACAAATGAAAGAAATATGGAAAGTTACTGATGAAAAAGAAAGACGGCACCTGTTGCGACGCCTGATCCTCAAGTGGCATCCAGATAAGAACAGTCATAGAGTTGAGCTCAGTACCCGTGTAATGCAATATATACAACAACTGTTGAATCGTCTGGAGAATGGAGAGATTATACCAGAAGATGAAGATGATGAAAATGGAATTACATTTAATGGTGCCTCCAGTAATTACTACAGTAATGTATTTAAATCACCTCCATCAACACAATCTACAGGTTCCTTTGGATCATTTAGAAGCCCGATGTATGATAGAAAGATGCCTGATCGTCCTGAAGCCCAAAAATGGTTTAGACAAGCAGAACATGACCTTGGCGAAGCTAATAGACGTGATGGGGGATCTTCGTGCTGGATCATGTACATGTGTCATCAGGTAAGCTTGAAGTTACATTATGATGTTTGGTACAACAGTATTTGTATGCAAGTGAATGTCACTTTTTAAAAGTCATAAGTACAATGAGATGTGGTTGTAATGCTCAATGACTGGAAGGTAATGAGAGTGGTGATGAGTGTGTAACACTTGTTACTATGATAACACAAATACACTATTGTAAATTTAGTTATATATTTGTTATAAAGGTAGGTTAGTTACAATGATTGGTGTTTGAATGGTACTGTAATATGTAAGATTTTTCATAACAATATTGACAAGTATGGTTGTTTTTTATGTCTACAGTATTAATAGTTTAGCTACAGCAGTTGAATGCTAGAAATGGTACGACGGTGTCATGATAAGTTGAGTCAAGGATGCTTGTTATGTGCTGCTAGTGTTGTCAGGTAGGATGTAGTCCTGAGGTGGCTGGAAACAAAGAGCTTGTACAAGACGTGGAAAGGAGAGCTTGAGCAAGGCCAGGGGTGGAGAGCTTGAAGGAGGGCACTCAGATTAGGCCAGGAGTGGCTGTCTGCTCTGTAACAAAGCTTGTAGAATTTCGTGTGGGAATTGGAACTAGGCAGGCGATGCTGTCTCTGGTCATCTTATATCTACATCCATCTGAATTTGTTTTGGCCCCACTTGGCAGTGGAGCTCTAAGTGAGGCAAGGTCACTGGCGAGGTCTTCCCATCATTTGGTCTGATGGGAAGTTTGCTGGTTGCTTTTGGCTGTCAAGTGATTTGTGGAAACCTTGGAGGATTTGTTAAAGATGACATTAGTCCCCATGAGTTCCCTGTTGGGTTATTTGTGGACCTACGTAAGGCTTTTGACACTGTCAACCACCAAAACCGTCTTCTTAAATTACATCATTATGGAGTCAGAGGACACTCCCTGCAATACCTCAAATCTTACCTTACTGACAGGCTCCAGTATGTTTCTGTGAATAATTCAATTTCTCCAACCCTACCCATAAACATTGGTGTTCCTCAGAGCAGCATACTTGGCCTTCTCCTCTTTCTCATCTACATTAATGACCTTCCAAATGCCTCCCAACACCTCAAACCAATTCTATTTGCTGACGACACAACCTTCATTTACTCCAGTCCTGACCCCCTTGCTCTAAATGCCACAGTAAATACTGAGTTAAATAAAGTCCATCTTTGGCTAACTGCCAACAAACTCACCCTTAACATTGACAAAACTTTCTATATTCTGTTTGGCAATAAATCCTCTAATCAAATAAATCTCAAAATAAACAATACCCAAATTTGTAACAAATTAGATGGCAAATTCCTTGGCGTTCTCATTGACCACAAGCTGAATTTCCAGGGACACATTCTAAATACATCAATAAAAGATTCAAAAACTGTTGGCATTCTTTCTAAGATCAGATACTAGATATTATGTACCCCACCCTGCCCTGGTGACTCTCTATTACAACCTCATTCATCTATCCATATCTCAACTATGGTATTTGTGCTTGGGGTTCTACTACCCAAAATCATTTACATCCTCTAACTACTCAACACAAAGCAGCAATTAGGACAATATCCAACTCTGGCCCCAGACATCACTCGGTACCCCTACTCAAATCTCTGAACATGTTAGATATTAAGTCACTGCACATTCTCTCATGTGTATTATTCATTTTCTGTGGCTTGGAAGAAAATGCACATCAAGTGGGGGCTTAATTTATTATTAATTATTATGTAAATTAATTACATAATTTAATTATTATATAAATTAATTACAAAATTAATTATATAAATTAATTACAAAATTAATTATTACAAAATTTATTCCATAAATTAAAATAACAATCATAGATGACTATTATTGAGCTTATCACTTTGGGGGTTCCGACGGAGCACCCCCAAAGGTAACACAATTCAATGGAAATTGGGACAAGTGTCCTCAGCAAACCGCATTTGCGTCTTCCCCCGAAAAGACCAGGGGATGCAGGGGATCCCGGGAGGCGGGTGGGCGTTTTGAGTGTAACGTCCGGGAACGCAGCAGCGAGACGTGGTGCGTCCCTGTGCGCGCTTAAATACCCCCCCATGATGCAAACGGAACCATGGTCGGTTAGCCACCGAGTATGGTATTACATTTTCTTCCTTCCCAGAAATTCCGCCGTTTGCCTTGCATACAGCGTCTATATATAAAATGCTAAACTGTAATGCCAATCCTGACCTCAAACGCTTCACTGAAGGTTGTAACAGAATCCATGAGCACCACACCAGAAATAAATACAGTTTTGATATTCCAAGAGTACGACTTAATCAAACTAGAAATGCTCTACAAATCAAGGGACCCAGAATGTGGAATGACCTTCCCAACCATGTTAAAGACTGTACCTCTCGTAACCAGTTTAAGATAAAAATGAAACACCACCTAATAAAATTCCTGTAACCTACCTTACCCCTCTATTGTCAACCCATGTCTGTTTTTTTTTTAACAAAGCTGTTTGTCGACCTAATTGTATTTGTGCTGCTTTTTCAGCCATGTTCACCCCCTTTTTATCTCTATTTTTATTTGTTCTCAACACATTTTATTCTTTATACTCAATTAGTATTAAGCTTTCGTCATTAATGTTTTTCATGCCCGAAACACTTTGCGTAATAGTGGCTTTAGGCATTGTATGTACTAGCTCTATCTATAAATCCATAAATCTTTGTAAAATCTCTTGTATGTATTTACCTTACCTAAATAAACATTTATTTATTTATTTATTTATTAATGGTTACTGAATGTGACTGCAGGTGTCATTAGCAATTATAGGTATTATTGGGAACTTTAAATAGTTGCAATAAAGGTCTTGGGAAAATGTGGGGCAAGTACATTATCTCGAATGAGACAACTTCAGTACCCCCCCCCCCTTGATTGTGAAAGATGTGTGGGGGAGAAAAACAGAAATATGTATTATTGGTGCCTGGGTCGGTGCTGAAACATGCAGACCCAGTGCCTATTGAAAAGCAAGTAGCATACAAATTGGCTTAATTGCTATGACCATGCAGGGTAGCAGGAGAGATAAGAATGTGGTTGTAGCATCCTGGGATGCTGAGGGAGCATACAGATCTGGTGCCAGTTGAGATGCAGGCAGTTGATATTTTTTTTTATACATTTCTTATATTATATACTGTATATACAAGAAGGTACATTGGGCCTATGAGAGCACATTGGTACCTCTGTTTTCAAATTAATCCGTTTCCAGAAACGGTTCGAAAATTCAAAAACTGAAACAAATTTTCCCATAAGAAATAATGTAAATTGAATTAATCCATTCCACACTTTCAAAAATATTATCCTAAAAATACATTTTATACATAATACTACTTATTTCTGATCGGGGAGAAAACAAACCAGGAGTGGGGGGACCTTAATTTATTAACTAAATGTTTACAGAGCAACTGCTGTACCACAATATCCAAGTAGGCGTGTAACATGGCTAAGTAGCATGCCAGTACTGCAAAGATGCAACTAAGGGAATAAGTCATAGGACATTAACCGTGTCTAGTGCCAGCTAGCCGAAGCAATGTTGCAGTACTCGCAATCAGCTTAAAGCTATAATTAAAACAATGCCAGAGATAATTGAGTGGCACAGCCAGTACAGTATGTATAAAATATATTCTGTATACACAGAGGGCATAGAATAGTTAATAGTTTCCAGGGGTAACGATATGCTAGTGCCTAGTACATGTAAAGTCTGCAACCCCAAACTTGCACACAAGTGAGCACTTGACATATGGTAAGTAGCGCAACTGCTGTACCACAATATAAGAGAAGGCATGTAACATGGCTGAGTAGAATGCCAGTACTGCAAAGATGCAACTAAGGGAATAAGTCATAGGACATTAACTGTGCCTAGTGGCAGCTAGCCGAAGCAATGTTGCAGTACTCGCAATCAGCTTAATGCTATAATTAAAAACAATGCCAGAGATAATTGAGTGGCACAGCCAGTACAGTATATAGAAATATATTCTGTATACACAGAGGGTATAGAATAGTTAATAATTTCCAGGGGTAATGATATGCTAGTGCCCAGTACATGTAAAGTCTGCAACCCCAAACTTGCACTACAAGTGAGCACTTGACATATGGTAAGTAGCTGCGGGCAGCCCTAGACTTGGGGATCCGGCGCAGCACCCCCACTCCGCAGGCCAGCGAAGCCGGTCCCCCACCCCCGAAGGGCGAGGTGCCTGCTGGCCGCAGAAGAAACTTATCTAGGTAATGGAATGACGTCTTGCCTGACGTAGTTGTGGAACGCATCACTTTTCCACCTGCCGACTGCTCTGATTGCTGCCGGCGCCAGGCCATCCTTGGACATCCGAGTGGCCCTGCCGATTCTGGAGGAGTGCGGAGCGTAATCGTTTGGAGGCAGGCCTAGTGCTCGAACGGCGGCACAGAGCACCCATGTGAAATCTTGTCTGGTGACCGGGAAGCCCGATTCGCCCAGGAAGATAGGTCCTGGTCCCAAGCCCCGTCGTCTTAAGTAGTTCGCCATGGCACGTACCAGGCAGTACTTGCTGTAGGGGTCTGCACTCAGGGTTAAAGTGGAGGTACGCCCTGCACTGTGCTTGTAGGAGGCAAACGCGATGTCAATCCCCGTCCGCGATAACGTTAACTGGTCCAAGCGTAGTGTGTGTTGCCCCTTCCCCGTATAGGTCACCTCCCCTAGCCGGAGGCAGGCTTAGAAGGCGAGGGAGAAGAGCGCTCGGTAGCAGGTCCCCCGGTATGACTGTCGTGGCGAATTGCAGTTTGCCGATAATCCCCTGCAGGTCCCGCAGGGGAAGGCTCTCGGCCCGCAGAGCATCTTCCACTGCGGTGATGTACTTTGTCCTCTTGTCGTCCGGCAGCCTTGTCTCCATACGTTGGGCGTCGATTTCAAGTCCAAGGAAGGTGAGGCAGGGGCGGGGGCCCGCAGTCTTGTGGGGGGCCAGGGAAACCTAGGCGCACCGAGGGCAATGAACACCCGCAAGCACTCGTAGGTAGAACTCACGCAGATGAAATCGTCCAGCACCTTCACGGCATCCCGCACGCCGAACTTCTCCACGAGGATCCATTGCAGGGCGTCGGAGAACGTCTCGAAGATCCTGCAGGAATGTGCCGCCCCCATGCTGAGCATTTTTCCATAGTAGTACCGCCCTCCGTGGGCGAAGCCGAGTAGGTGGTAGTCGCTGGGGTTGACCGGGACGATCCGTAAAGCCTCTGCTAAATCACATTTTGCCAAGTGCGCCCCGGCGAGCGTCTGACCACTAAGGTCTCAGTTGTCGTCTCCCGCGGGATGTTGGCGTTGACGCTCTCGGCGGTATAGGGGTAGCCGAGGATGTGGAGTAGCCTGTATTTTCCCGGCGTAGACTTTTCTCTCAGGGCTATAGGAGAACACTTGAAGTTCTCAAATGGGGGGACCTCGAAGGGGCCCGCTATGCGCCCAGGCTCAGTTCCCTGTCTAGCATAGGTACTAGGAACAGCATCAAGCGCGTCTGCGTCCACTGGCGTTGTGACGTGTCTTTCTTCCTGCTCTTGTCCTGAGTGGGGCGACGGGAACGATTCTCCTTGGCGGCGGCGACTCGAGGCTTGGCCTGGGGGCACGGGCAGTAGGCAGGATGTCGCTTGTGGCAGCGCGGCAGAGTGCTTGAAGGTGCAGGAGGGGACGGAGCAGCCTGTCCCGGTTGCGTGGAAAGCGTAGCAGTATCCCGGTGGTAGCCCGTAGGCCCGTGCAGTAGAGTGAACGTTCGGCTGGGGAGGCGGCGGCGCGAGGCCCCACCTGAAACTGCTCCTGCGCTGCACGTTGTACGGACCGAATCTCCAGGTCGAGTCTTAGAGCGGTCCAAGGGCAGCCCGACCTCTCCTTGTCCCACCTGAATGCCTCGTCGTACCACATCCAGTCGCCGCGGAGGTTGCGCTTCATGGACTTCACGTAGCGGACATGAGTGAAAAGCGCCCGACCCTCGGCGGGAAGTCGATCGAGGTAGATTGAAGCTAAGATGTCGAAGCCGTGCCCCCACTGCTCCAGCGTCAGAGGCGGCAAGTTCTTAGTGGATAACTGGGCCTCAGAGGGAGTGGCATGGCGTGACTCCGAGGGCCTGGCATCGCATTCGTAAGCCAGCAGCTCGCGCCAGTCGATGTACTTGTTTGCCCAGACTTCTCTCTTAGGGCCAGTGGGACGTGCTCACCTAGCATGGTGACGGTGTTGCCACGCGTCCCCCAGAGCTGCCCTACCCAAGGACTAGGGGTAGTAGGGAACGAGCTCTCTCGGTGGTACTCGCCGTTGGGGGACGTGCCGGAAGAGCTGTGCCGTGTGGCTCCTCGCCCTTGACCGTGGGCGCGCGCAGGGGGGGGGGGGAGGCTGTGCGAGTAGGCCGGTTCGTGAGGGCGTCCGTGTTGTCCGCTCCGCCAGGGTTCGAAATCTTCTGTCTCTCGATTCAGGGGGGGGGCCTCCGAGCCTGAGCAATGAGCGTCCGCAGCGTTGCCCAGTCGGCGGCCGAAAGTTGTGAGGGGTGGTCGGCCGCGTCCCCCGTGGCCATTCCGTTTGGGCGTGCATCGTGGATGTGGTCGGCGTCCGAGTCAGAGCCTCCCGAAGAGGCGTCCGTGGAGGAGGCGATGCGGGCGGGTTTCACCCTTGCCCTAGGCGGTTGCGTCCTAGCACCCTTCGTCGCTGCCCTCTTGTTGACGCCGCCCTTGTCCTCTTCTTCACCGTGGGGTGGGTGGGCCGGCATCTCCGTACTGCGGATAGGGGAAAATTAAGTGGGCAGCCAGAGCAGGACAGGAAAGGAAACAAGGCTAGGCATGCAAACAAGGTAATAATATAGCCGTGTAAGCAAAGCATGCACAGGAAAAAAAAATAAATAAATACGAAGTGTAACAGTAAAACGAAATAAGGACATAAGTAAACTTAACAAGATTATTGAATAGACAGAGCGAAAAAGTAGGCAATAACACAGAACCAGAGATAAGTAAATAAATAAATGTAAATAAATAAAGTAAATAAACTCGGGAAACTAAAATAAATTTATAAATAAACCTTAATTAGTTAATGAACTTTTAAATAAACAAACATAATCAGACAATAATTAATAAAGAACTAAAATATAAGAAAGTAAAACTAAAATTAAAAGCCAGGACATAAGAAACTAAATTAAAATGGATGAGGGCATAAGAAGTAAGTAGATTAAAACGTATGAACAGAATGATAAATAAACGCATAAGTGTGTAGCGAGCAGAAGTATAGGCAAAAGGAAATTAAATAAAGTAAATAAGTAACGAAGTGTACAGTAAAACGGGGTAAGGACATAGAAACTTAACAAA
>WNGS01164174.1:102381-137933 GCA_020271785.1 Procambarus virginalis
CAACATAGGTATTGGCTAAAGTTGAAAACGCAAGTTACGTCCCAAACAAATGTCTACCATTCTTCCAGGGTTTTACCGTGATTCCGTCTGGGCGACCGGCAGGCTCATCAGAGTTACGGGACATTAGGTAACGGGGCTCTCGCTGGACAACCGGCTGTGGTAAGGCTTCTCTTAATAATGTCATTGACCTCGCCGTGTCTTGCATGCCATCCTCCTGTCCTTTGGCAGAGGAGGCCATGCCGTCCGTACCTGTCGGCCTCTGCCTTGCCGCAAATACACCTGTATTCGGTGTGGATTGGGGCAGTGAGACGGAGAGCCACGGCAATTCGGAGGGCCTGCGGTGTGAGACGGGTGCCGGTTGCTGACATTGGGGTTGCTAATAGGAAATCACCTGCATGGGGAGCTGCTACAGCTCTTAAGTCGGGCAGTGTCATGTGGTGTTGTCGCAGCTTCTAGCAAAGTCGCAGCTTCTTGGTCGGCAATGGGGCGATCCCAGCTGGATTGCTTATGGGGTTCAGAAAGCGGTGGTTGGGGTGCTGGTCCTGCGAGAGAGACCCATTTGGTTGTGCAGTCTGTGAAGCTGGGATCATGTACCCCTGCCTGTTGAACTAGGTGCTCAGGTAGGATTTCCTTCACCAAGTTGTCAGACCCCACTGAAGAGGACAGGAATGCTGGTACAGCAATTTGTGTTGCTGTGCGCACGCCAAGGCCCCCGAGTCTGACAGGAAGGGAGGCCTGTTTCCACTGTGAGTCGCTGAGGGAAAGATTGAGGGCTGTTTCTAGTGTTGATTTCAGCAAGCTGTCGTACTCTTCTAATCTAAAAAAGTTTCAAAAACTGTTGGCATTCCTTCTAAGATCAGATATTATGTACCCCGCCCTGCCTGGTGACTCTCTATTACTCCCTCATCTATCCATATCTCAACTATGGTATTTGTGCTTGGGGTTCTACTACCCAAAATCATTTACGTCCTCTAATCACTCAACACAAAGCTGCTATTAGGACAATATCCAACTCTGGCCCCAGACATCATTCGGTACCCCTACTCAAATCTCTGAATATGTTAGATATTAAGTCACTGCGCATTCTCTCATGTGTGTTATACATATATAAAACGCTGAACTGTAATGCCAATCCTGACCTCAAAAGCTTCATAGAAGGTTGTAACAGAACCCATAAGCACCACACCAGAAATAAATACAGTTTTGATATTCCTAGAGTACGACTTAATCAAACTAGAAATGCTCTACAAATCAAGGGACCCAGAATGTGGAATGACCTTCCCAACCATGTTAAAGACTGTACCTCTCTCAACCAGTTTAAGAGAAAAACGACGCTATACCTAATAAATTCCCTGTAACCTGAATTACCCCTCTATTGTCAACCAATGTCTGTTTTTGTTTTAAATGACGCTGTTTTGTCGACCGAATTATATTTGTGCTGCTTTTTCAGCCATGTTCCCCCCTTCTTAACTGTTTTTTTCTCAACTCATTTTATTCCTTATGCTCAATTAGTCTTAAGCCTTAGTCATTTAGGTTTTTCATGCCCGAAACGCTTTGCGTAATAGTGGCTTTAGGCATTGTATGTACTAGCCCTATCTATAACTCCATCACTCTGTGCAATCTCTTGTATGTATGTACCTTACCTAAATAAACATTTTTATTTTTATTTTTATTTTTTTTATTTTTTTTGATAATTTAATATTGTTGAAAGATGGCGAACATCTTAGAAAGTAGGTCAGCCTGGGGAGGGACAAGCATCTGGTGATGAGGTAAAGTGCATCATGGGCATCCATGTCTTCAATCCTCTCGTTCATCCTCTTCAGATCAGTGATCTTCTTACCAAGGACCTCGTCGATGGCATTCCTTCCAAGAGGAGCACCTAGGAGTGTGGTGTCCTCAGGGTTGGTTGTATGAATGTCAGGCAAAACAACCATTATTTGCTCTATTATGTGCTGGTTGGTGGAGGTTATTTCGCACTTGGAAGGGTTCAGGGTGAGGCCTAGGCTTGCTCCTTGCTCCTGAATTATTCTTATGTCGTCCAAGAGTGAGTCTGGGGGAGCCGGCTAGAATACCATCGTCCAAAAACCAAATGTTGAGCTCACTGGACAGGTTATCGGTGACTTCCTTGATGACTAGGCAGAAAAGAAAAGGAGCAAGGGGGTCACCCTGTTGGACACCTTGTGATTCGATTTCATGTTCCCCAAAAAGCAGAGTTAGATTCTTGCTGTAGCATGAATTTACAAACGGGTAGAGGGAAGGAAAAAGGCGATGAACCGCACTTAGTACTGCATCCCTTCTAACCAGATTAAAGGCATTTTTGAAGTCCAGCTTTATCAGGGCTTTTTCATCCGTAATGTTGGCAATGTAGGCTCTAGCTGCACGAGCCGCTGCCTCACACCCTTGGGGAATGCCAAACCCAAGCTGTTTTGGCTTCAGCATGTCAGCTGCTGCCTGACTAACTGTTCTAGTAGCAGCCTTAGCGACGAGACGCCGGAGTGAATTGCCCACAGCTATCGATCTGATTCCTCCATCTTTTTTCCTCAGGGCACAGAGGGTAGCGCCAAAAAAGAGAGGCCGTATGGTCTCTAGTATGTTGCCAGCTAGACATGTGTTGGCGAATCTAGTTAGTTCAACCAGGAGGCCGTGTGCAATGTCTCCCAGTGCAGGGTTGAGCATTTGTTTGATGTGGTTGGGTCTTAGTCCTGTGAACCCACCTGCTGATCCTGGTGGGAAGGATAAAGCTGCTTTATGCACCATGGATTCGAGCACACACAGGGGTTCTGCTCTGGTGACACCGACTAGGGGAACACTGTCGTCACGAGGAGCTCTGGGTGGGTGTTTTTCCCTCAGGGCTTGTGCCGTATCAGCATCCCTGGTGGCAACTGTGTCTTCACTGGTGATGACTCTGATTGCCCCTATTGTGTTGCCTTCTTAAATAAATAAATAAATATGTTTATTCAGGTAAGGTACATACATACAAGTGATGTTACATTAATGGATCGAATTATAGATAGAGCTAGTACATACAATGCCTAAAGCCACTATTACGCAATGCGTTTCGGGCAGGAAGAACATTAATATCTAGAACTTAATACTAATTGAGCATAAAGAATAAAATGTGTTGAGAATAAATACAAATAAAGATAAAAAAATAAGAGGGGAACATGACTGAAAAAGCAGCACAAATACAAAAGGTTGACAAACAGCATTGATTAAAAAAATAACAGACATGGGTTGACAATAGAAGGGTAATGTAGGTTACAGGGAATTTATTAGGTAGTGTTTAGTTTTAATCTTAAACTGGTTGAGAGAGGTACAGTCTTTAACATGGTTGGGGAGGTCATTCCACATTCTGGGTCCCTTGATTTGTAGAGCATTTCTAGTTTGATTAAGCCATACTCTTGGAATATCAAAACTGTATTTATTTCTGGTGTGGTGCTCATGGGTTCTGTTACAACCTTCAATGAAGCTTTTGAGTTCAGGATTGGCATTACAGTTCAGCGTTTTATATATGTATGATACACATGAGAGAATGTGCAGTGACAATATCTAACATATTCAGAAATTTGAGTAGGGGTACCGAGTGATGTCTGGGGCGAGAGTTGGATATTGTCCTAATAGCAGCTTTGTGTTGAGTAATTAGAGGACGTAAATCATTCATTACGTAAACTCCATCATTATGGAATCCGAGGCCATGCACTGGACTATATCCAATCCTATCTTAGTGATAGACACCAATGTGTAGCCATCAATAATATAACCTCTCCCACTCTACCAATAACCGTTGGAGTGCCACAGGGCAGCATCTTGGGACCTCTTCTATTTCTTATATACATCAATGATCTGCCTAATGTCTCTAACATTCTGAAACCTATTCTGTTTGCTGATGATACTACCCTCATCTACTCTAACCCCAACCCACATTCTCTAAATAATGTTGTTAATAATGAACTAAAAAAAGTCCACTTATGGATGTCAACCAACAAACTAACACTTAATATAGAAAAGACCTACTACATCTTATTTGGAAGCAAATCTACAAATGCAATTCAGCTTTAGATAGACAATGTAAACATTAGCAATAAAAATGATGGAAAATTTCTTGGCCTATTCTTAGACAAGAGACTCAACTTCAGTACTCACATACAACACATAACTAAGAAAGTCTCTAAAACAGTTGGTATACTCTCCAAATCAGATACTATGTACCTAACTCTGCTCTCATCTCTCTATATTATGCACTAATCTATCCCTATCTCAACTATGGTATCTGTGCATGGGGTTCAACCACTGCAAACCATCTCAAGTCCATCATCACCCAGCAAAAATCTGCTATCAGAATAATATCAAATTCTGCTTTCAGACAACACTCAGCCCCCTTGTTTAACTCCCTAAACATGCTAAATATAATCTCACTCAATAAATTCTCTTGTGTCAACTACATTTACAAAACCCTGTTCTTAAATGCAAATCCTGCTCTGAAACTCTTTCTGGACAGATGTAATAGGACCAATTATCACCACACCAGAAATAAATATCTCTTTGATATCCCCAGAGTTAAACTTGATCTGTGTAAACACTCTATGCAAATAAAGGTACCCAGTTTATGGAACTCACTCCCTATTGAATTGAAAAGCTGTCCAACTTTTACATCATTCAAAATCAATACTAAAAAGTACCTAATTTCATCTTCATAGTTTTTCACCTTTTGCCTTAAAATTGCACTGTATCTATTACTACCCAATCTCCCAACCTTTATGTTCCCAATTTGAACATCTTCACCATTGTGATCATTGCTGTCTTCTTATATGTGCTGCCAATCTGCTGTATGGTGTTTATTAATCTTGTTTATCTGTATTTATTTATTCATATACAAGAAGGTAGATTGGGAATGTGAGAAATGGCCACTGCCTTTTGAACGAAAGGCGGTGGAATTTCTGATGGGGAAGGAAGACAATTGCGCACCGCGTTCCGCAAGGCGCGGTGCGGACAGTCTGGGTGGCATAAATAGCGCGGAATGGGAGGTTTCTCTCTCACTCCGCTCCCGTCACCGTCCGCGACTCAAGTAGCCCAGCTCGTTCGTCCCAGACGTTTGTCTGGCTGGTGTAGCCCAGCTCGTTCGTCCCAGACGTTTGTCTGGCTGGTGTAACTCTCAGTAACTCACCAGGTAATGTACTACCACTCTCAGTAACTCACCAGGTAATGTACTGCCACTCTCAGTAACTCACCAGGTAATATCATGGCACTCTCAGTAACTCACCAGATAATGTACTGACACTCTCAGTAACTCACCAGGTAATGTACTGGCACTCTCAGTAACTCACCAGATAATGTACTGGCACTCTCAGTAACTCACCAGATAATGTACTGGCACTCTCAGTAACTCACCAGGTACTGTACTGGCACTCAGTAACTCACCAGGTAATGTACTGGCACCCTCAGTAATTCACCAGGTAATGTACTGCCACTCTCAGTAACTCACCAGGTAATGTACTGCCACTCTCTGTAACTCACCAGGCAATGTACTGCCACTCTCAGTAACTCACCAGGTAATGTACTGCCACTCTCAGTAACTCACCAGGTAATATCATGGCACTCTCATTAACTCACCAGATAATGTACTGACACTCAGTAACTCACCAGGTAATGTACTGGCACTCTCAGTAACTCACCAGGTAATGTACTGGCACTCTCAGTAACTCACCAGGTAATGTACTGGCACTCTCAGTAACCCACCAGGTAATGTACTGGCACTCTGCTGGTGTAGCCCAGCTCGTTCGTCCCAGACGTTTGTCTGGCTGGTGTAGCCCAGCTCGTTCGTCCCAGACGTTTGTCTGGCTGGTGTAGCCCAGCTCGCTTGTCCCAGACGTTTGTCTGGCTGATGTAGCCCAGCTCGTTCGTCACAGCTGCTTGTCTGGCTGGCTCAGCCCCGCTTGTTCGTCACAGACTTTTGTCTGGCTGGTGTAGCCCAGCTCGCTCGTCACAGACGTTTGTCTGGCTGATGTAGCCCAGCTCGCTCGTCACAGCTGCTTGTCTGGCTGGCTCAGCCCCGCTTGTTCGTCACAGACTTTTGTCTTTTGTTGCACTTTTGAGAATATTATTGCTTTAGGCTAGCCATTCTCCCTTGTTTATTACTGTTATTAGCCATTCCATCCCTTGAACTTTTCAGTTTACTCTATCCAAACCTTACCATGCACTATTACTATTTAACCTACCATCCTATCCCTTGATTAATCCCGCTTTAAGCCAACAACTCTTCCCATGTTTATCACTATTTCTTTCGTTTGTTCATCTTATATCAAGTACATTATATTACGGTCTTATTCTATTATTAGAATATATTATTCCCCTCCCGTTCTCACTGTTCTGTTCTACTCCTACAGGGTAGGCGCAGGACGTAGAGCGGTCTGTCGGCTTGGGTGGGCTCCAACATGTTATCAATTATTTAAGTTTTCCTAAATTAATTTATTACATTGTTCAGCTTTCAGTTATAGTCACCCAACAACAACATACCATAGATTGCCTCCTTGAATCATCGACGAACAACAACCAAGAAATTCTCAACCTACAAACTGTTGCAAATGATGCAATGGATCAAATACGGAAGGTTCAGGCAGAGGAAACCCTCTCAGCTCAAAGTGACCTCCTTCAAAAGCTGGAAAAACAGATCAATCTCCTTCACATTCACCAGGCGGCTTCCGAAGATGACCTAGAGCAACAACAACTTCATGACTCCCTGATAATTAGCTCTGCTGATCTACCTGAGGAACAACAAGGTGAGAATTGTTGTATCATAGCCCACACCCTAATTAATTCAAAGATCAAAGTAAATGTTGCTATCAAATCAGCTATCAGGATAGATAAAAACAGTCCCCGTAGCAATAGGAGATTGCTCATCAAACTTGCAGATCCCTCTGTTAAGTCTGACCTTATACAATCAGCTGCTAAGCAAAAAACCAACCTCTATATAAATGAGTGTCTTACAAAGCAGCGTGGATCCCTCCTCTTCAGGCTGCGTCAATTTCGCAAACGGAACCCTGGTCTTATCAAGCAGTGTTACACTAGGAATGGAACGATCATTGCTAAGAAGGAAAGTGCAGGGAAAAGATATGAAATAAAGTGTGACCAACAACTACTGGCCTTCTTTAGTGATTGTGGTATATCGGAAAACCTGAACCCGACCAATGCCAGTACTTAAAATAACTCATTCAGTGCCTGAGCCTAACCTAACTTAATCTAACTTTGTCCAAGGTGCTGTCTCTGCATTACCATTTACCAAATGTTCTCTCATTCATATGATCTTCTAAATAATCCGTCAAGTCTCCATGCACTTATCCAAGCATCTACCTCATTATCATTGTAAAATTTTGCTCTTAAATCTAATCTTACCCTATTTTTAAAATTTAAATTTAATTGTATTGATTTATGTCCTCTATTGTAAAGTAATTATTGATCTCACTTTGTTCTCTTAATTAAGTTCATACTAATTCTATATTAATAACTAAGCTAATTAAAACTTATTATCTTTAAGATTATTTTACTTTACATTTATCATTTGACAAATTTTTTTTTATATAATCATCTTGACTGTCTCTACCGATTTTTTGTTCTCTCCACCAAACTTGTGTTTCCTCCATGGCTATCTAGTGTCCTTCTCCTACTTCTATTTGTTTATTTTCTTTTGTTTATTTGCATTTATTGTTGTGTTTTGCTATAATTATTCTTTAATTTTAGTAGACTTAGTACTTTGTAAGCTTTTATTGTATTGTTATATTATTGTATTGTTGTGTTTTGCTATAATTAACTTTTCTATTGAAAAGTAATTATTGATCACATTTTGTTCTCTTAAATAAGTTCATACTATTTCTGGTTAATAACCAGCCTTTTTATGCAGACAAGTATAGACCCAGAACTAAACCTCTTATCCACTATCTATGACAATCATCACTTTAATGATCTGAACTGCAGATATTTTACAGCAAATGATGTAAACAATGTATTATCACATAATCACAATATCTCTGTAATCAACTTAAATGTTAGATCCCTAGGTAAACACTTCGATGATGTTAGTGCCTTAATTGAAACTATTGACAACAAATTCACTTTTATTGTACTTACTGAAACATGGTTGAAAGAGGATACTACTCAACTCTTTAACATGCCTAACTACTTGGCAATTCACAACTGTCGTCAAACTCAGAGAGGTGGTGGTACTGCTCTTTACTACCATCATGAACTAACATGCTTAAAAGTAATTAGAACTAGAGACTGCTGTGGGGAGTATATCTTCGCCAGTTTCAGAGTAAAGGGTACCGAGTCTATCCTGTCTGTGGGAGCAGTCTATAGGATTCCTAACACTGATGTGCCCGAATTCAATTCAAACCTTAGAAATCTAATACTCGATAACAGACTTAACAAAACCATCTAATTATCGCAGGGGACTTTAATATTGACCTCTGCGAGCCTGAGCACCCTACTACTGTTAGCTTCCTCAACTGTATGAATTCCTGCTTCCTCATACCCTTAATCACTAGACCTACCAGAATCACTGATAGTACAGCCACGACTCTAGATCACATCTGGACCAACATAACCTCTCCGCTTACTTCAGGTATAATCACCGACAGTACTACAGACCATTACCCCACATTTCTCTTAACTACCATTAACAAACCACCTCTAGAGTCAAGGGAGATAAGTTTTAGGCTGCACAATGAATCTGCTATAGGCAATTTTATAACTGCTGCTGATAATGTCAACTGGGAATCAGAGTTAGGTAACATATGGGACATCAACCTAGCAGTACAATCTTTTCTTCAAAAAACTCTAAGCCTTTATAACACCCACTGTCCTATGCTTACAAAACAAGTCACTACCAAAAGGCTTAACAATCCCTGGCTTACAAAGGGAATACTTAAATCCATTAATAAAAACATGACCTTGAGAAGAAGTATAGGCTAGGAACCGTCTCTAAAGAATTCTCAAAGAATTACTCTTTACTGCTATCTAAGATAATTAGACGAGCCAAAACTAAATACTACGAAGATAAATTTACCCAAATAAAGAGCAACATTAAAAAAACTTGGAGCACAATTTCACAAATCTTGGGATCAAAGAAGATTTTAAATAACAAACCAACACTCCTGTCAAATAACGATGGTCAGCTTTCAGCATCTGATTCTGCTATTGAGTTCAATAGGTTCTTCTCTTCCATTGGGTCATCCCTTGCAAATGATATTCCTTCTTCCAGTACTGAGGTTAAGGACTACCTTACAGGTAACTATCCACAGTCTCTGTACCTAAAGCCTACTAATTCCACTGATGTCAATGAGATAATCCTTTCCCTTAAAACCAAGTCTAGTGCCCTTGAGGAGATTCCGACATTAATTTACAAAAAAGCCTCCAGATCCTTAGCCCCTGCAATTGCTTTGCTCTTCAACAAGTCACTTGAACTCCAAACCTTTCCAGATATTCTAAAAAAAGCGAGAGTAACCCCTGTCCACAAATGTGGTGATCCCACAGATGTTAACAACTACAGACCTATTTCAATCCTGCCTAACTTATCAAAATTTTTGAAAAACTAATCTACAAGCAGCTCTACTCTTATCTAGCCAAGCACAATATACTTAGCTCTTGCCAATATGGCTTCAGACCTAAAAAAAGCACTAACGATGCACTGATTAGTATGATTAACTTAATTCATGCAGCTCTTGATAAAAATGAGTTCCCTGTTGGGTTATTTGTGGACCTGCGTAAGGCTTTTGACACTGTGAACCACCAAAACCTTCTTCTTAAATTACATCATTATGGAGTCAGAGGACTCTCCCTGCAATACCTCAAATCTTACCTTACTGATAGACTCCAGTATGTTTCTGTGAACAATTCAATTTCTCCTACCCTACCCATCAACATTGGTGTTCCTCAGGGCAGTATACTTGGCCCTCTCCTCTTTCTCATCTACATTAATGACCTTCCAAATGCCTCCCAACACCTTAGACCAATTCTATTTGCTGACGACACAACCTTCATTTACTCCAGTCCTGACCCCCTTGCTCTAAATGCCACAGTAAATACCGAGCTTAATAAAGTCCATCTTTGGCTAACTGCCAACAAACTCACCCTTAACATTGACAAAACTTTCTATATTCTGTTTGGCAATAAATCCTCTAACCAAATAAATCTCAAGATTAACAATACCCAAATTTGTAACAAATTAGATGGCAAATTCCTTGGCGTTCTCATTGATCACAAGCTTAATTTCCAGGGACACATTCTAAATATATCAAAAAAAGTTTCAAAAACTGTTGGCATTCTTTCCAAGATCAGATATTATGTACCCCGCCCTGCCCTGGTGACTCTCTATTACTCCCTCATCTATCCATATCTCAACTATGGTATTTGTGCTTGGGGTTCTACTACCCAAAATCATTTACGTCCTCTAATTACTCAACACAAAGCTGCTATTAGGACAATATCCAACTCTGGCCCCAGACATCACTCGGTACCCCTACTCAAATCTCTCAATATGTTAGATATTAAGTCACTGCACATTCTCTCATGTGTATTATACATATATAAAACGCTGAACTGTAATGCCAATCCTGACCTCAAAAGCTTCATTGAAAGCTGTAACAGAACCCATGAGCACCACACCAGAAATAAATACAGTTTTGATATTCCAAGAGTACGACTTAACCAAACTAGAAATGCTCTACAAATCAAGGGACCCAGAATGTGGAATGACCTTCCCAACCATGTTAAAGACTGTACCTCTCTCAACCAGTTTAAGATTAAAACTAAACACTACCTGTTAAACTCCCTGTAACCTACCTTACCCCTCTATTGTCAACCCATGTCTTATTTTTTTTTTTCTTATTCAACGCTGTTTGTCTACATATTGTATTTGTGCTGCTTTTCAGTCATGTTCCCCCCTTTTTTTTGTACCTTTATTTGTATCTGTTCTCAAAACATTTTATTCTTTTTGTTCAATTAGCATTAAGTTTTAGATATTAATGTTTTCTTGCCCGAACGCATTGCGTAATAGTGGCTTTAANCCCTTAACACCCCCATACACAATCACACCAATAACAATTTAATACTAACTTTACCACACAATCTTACTTACGTTAAAAGCCTTGGTCCCATAAGCAGGATACAAGGTTTACACTGGAAACAAGCTAGGGTAAAGCTCTACTATAACACACTGGAGTCAGCTCAGGGTAGGGGACCACGTGGTTACACTGGGACCCCCGTTAGCATAGCAGGTAATATAAAAACTTAAATAACACTTACTACACCCCAGGTATACTACTCTACACATATAACGATAGGTATGCCAGACATATACAAAAATGAGTAATGGAGTACTTCACCAACTAAGTCCAGAAATAAAGAATAAGAGGAAGGAGGAGAGCGCATCCGAACGCCAGGCAGTCAGCAAGAAGAAGGTCTCAGTCTTGAGCCTGCAGCATGCGTGTGTGTGGTGCCGGGAAGAGCCCAATTGATCATACAGCTATACACATTAAAACATCTTCCCCTTATGCCTCATATTGCTACTTTCCTCATTCTACGGGTAGTTAAACTTATAACAATGTTACTTAATCCACAACAAGTTTAAGAGTCTAAATGCTTTGTGAGCAACACGAATAGTCGTTCTTTCTGGCAGGGATGATTACAACAGCTACAGCTCTCTATGCGTGCCCCTGCCATATTGTCGTTAATAAGCTCAATTTTGACCTCTGGTTTCCATCTAAAGAACCCAGAGTCGTACACGGTCTAATAACGATGTCAGCTTTCAGCCTCTGATTCTGCTATTGAGTTCAATAGTTTCTTCTCTTCCATTGGGTCATCCCTTGCAAATGATATCCATCTTCCAGTACTGATGTTAAGGACTACCTTACAGGTAACTATCCACAGTCTCTGTACCTAAAGCCTACTAATTCCACTGACGTCAATGAGATAATCGTTTCCCTTAAAACAAGTCTAGTGCCCTTGAGAGATTCCGACATTAATTTACAAAAAGCCTCCGAGTCCTTAGGCCCTGCAATTGCATTGCTCTTCAACAAGTCACTTGAAAACTCCAAACTTTCCAGATATCTAAAAAGCGAGAGTAACCCTGTCCACAAATGTGGTGATCTCACAGATGTTAACAACAACAGACTATTTCAATCCTGCCTAACTTATCAAAAATTTTTGAAAAATTAATCTACAAGCGTTACTCTATCTAGCCAAGCACAATATACTTAGCTCTTGCCAATATGGCTTCAGACCTAAAAAAAAAACTAACGATGCACTTATTAGTATGATTAACTTAATTCATGCAGCTCTTGATAAAAATGAGTTCCCTGTTGGGTTATTTGTGGACCTGCGTAAGGCTTTTGACACTGTCAACCACCAAACCTTCTTCTTAAATTACATCATTATGGAGTCAGAGGACTCTCCCTGCAATACCTCAAATCTTACCTTACTGACAGGCTCCAGTATGTTTCTGTGAACAATTCAATTTCTCCTACCCTACCCATCAACATTGGTGTTCCTCAGGGCAGCATACTTGGCCCTCTCCTCTTTCTCATCTACATTATGACCTTCCAAATGCCTCCCAACACCTTAGAACCAATTCTATTTGCTGACGACACAACCTTCATTTACTCCAGTCCTGACCCCCTTGCTCTAAATGCCACAGTAAATACCGAGCTAAATAAAGTCCATCTTTGGCTAACTGCCAACAAACTCACCCTTAACATTGACAAAACTTTCTATATTCTGTTTGGCAATAAATCCTCTAATCAAATAAATCTCAAGATAAACACATACCCAAATTGTAACAAATTAGATGGCAAATTCCTTGGCGTTCGCATTGATCACAAGCTTAATTTCCAGGGACACATTCTAAATATATAAAAAAAAAGTTTCAAAAACTGTTGGCATTCTTTCTAAGATCAGATATTATGTACCCCGCCCTGCCCTGGTTACTCTCTATTACTCCCTCATCTATCCATACCTCAACTATGGTATTTGTGCTTGGGGTTCTACTACCCAAAATCATTTACGTCCTTTAATTACTCAACACAAAGCTGCTATTAGGACAATATCCAACTCTGGCCTCAGACATCACTCGGTACCCTTACTCAAATCTCTGAATATGTTAGATATTAAGTCACTGCACATTCTCTCATGTGTATTATACATATATAAAACGCTTAACTGTAATGCCAATCCTGACCTCAAAAGCTTCATTGAAAGTTGTAACAGAACCCAAGAGCACCACACCAGAAATAAATACAGTTTTGATATTCCAAGAGTACGACTTAATCAAACTAGAAATGCTCTACAAATCAAGGGACCCAGAATGTGGAATGACCTTCCCAACCATGTTAAAGACTGTACCTCTCTCAACCAGTTTAAGATTAAAACTAAACACTACCTGATAAATTCCCTGTAACCTACCTTACCCCTCTATTGTCAACCCATGTTTGTTATTTTTTTTATTCAACGCTGTTTGTCTACCTATTGTATTTGTGCTGCTTTTTCAGTCATGTTCCCCCCCTTTTTTTAATCTTTATTTGTATCTGTTCTCAAAACATTTTATTCTGTTTGCTCAATTAGTATTAAGCTTTAGATATTAATGTTTTTCTTGCCCGAAACGCATTGTGTAATAGTGGCTTTAGGCATTGTATGTACTAGCTCTATCTATAAATCGATCCACTTATGTAAAATCACTTTATGTATGTACCTTTCCTGAATAAATATATTTATATTTATTTATTTATTTTATTTATAGCCTCGGCTATCACTTCCTTACGTCCGGTTGTGATGGTCAAGTGGTTTAAGGCGTCCCTGTACATACCAGTTGCGTTGCTCCTGGGAGTATGGGTTCGAGTCACTTCTGGGGTGTGAGTTTTCAGTTGTATCTAGTCCTGGGGACCATTCAGGCTTGTTTGCATATGTGTTCCTCACATGTTGCCCCAAAAATGAGGTGATTTGATAAAATGCTATGCCCAAGATTACCATCCAAGTGCCGGTGGGGAATTGGTTCATATAGCCTCGGCTATCACTTCCTTATGTCCGGTCGTGATGGTCAAGTGGTTTAAGGCGTCCCTGTACATACCAGTACGCTAGTTGTGTTGCTCCTGGGAGTATGGGTTCGAGTCACTTCTAGGGTGTGAGTTTTCAGTTGTATCTATTCCTGGGGACCATTCAGGCTTGTTTGCATAATATATATATATATATATATATCTATATATATATAATATATATATATATATATATATATATATATATATATATATATATATATAATATAAATATAATATATACACTGTGTATATATATATATATATATATATATATATATATATATATATATATATATATATATATATATATATATATATATATATATATATATATATATATATATATATATATATATATATATAGGGGGTACCACCTCTGGTGCAAGTGTAGGGACCCATAGCCTCGGAGAAGAAAATAAAGAGTACTCAGAGAAGACCTTGTGGATCCTCACTGAACACTGATATTTTCTTCTACCACCCCTATTCTTTTGGTATGTGTGTATATTTATCTAACTTTATTTGAAAATGTCATTACACAAAAAAAGTTACAATATTGATTACTTGCAGGGTACAAGGCTGCTTGTCACTAGTTGAACAGCTCCTCCAGCTCCTCAGATGGCGGGCAGGAACCATGGATTGCAGTGAGCATTTCCTCTCTGGATTGCCACACTAAGGCGCTGAAAAAGAAAACTGGCAGCTCTAGGGTCTCTAGTTGTTTCGATTAGTCTAGACCCCAACTCCTTCAAAAAGCTAGCAGCACTTTTACCCCAGGCACCAAGTGTCTCCAGATATAAATACCTTGAAAAACGCAAAACCGGAACACATTTGCAAATTCTACGCTAAAGGAATATGCAAATATGGAAAATAAGGAACAAAATGCCATTTTCTGCATCCTCGAAAATGCAGGAACATGTTGGCGAGGGGTACATGCCGTTTTGGAACAGGGTGTAGATACTTCCACCCCAAATTATGTCAATTTTCAATTAGGGACAAAAAATGCTACAATCTTCAGTGTCCGGAATTCCACGTGAGAGGTACACAACGTTATAGACGGGAAATCAGTATGACACTACTGGCAATTTTTTAGAGGAAGGCAGAAACAGAGCAGAAAATATAAGAGAGAGGAACAGTCAGATGGAACCACCACAGGATTACAGAGGGGAAGGGAGATACCCACAAGTCTGGAATACACATTACCAACAAACACACAGGTACTACACCACACAACACTCGCCCCACTACCGAAACTGGACGAATCACTTCGAAAACAACACACCCTGGACGCAAACACAGTGGCCCCCTTACCAGAGCCTCAGATATTAACACCAAGTAAGGCATCCAGCACTTCCACTACCACGATAACATCATTTATATTTGCCAACATTCAAGGTATAAAAACACGCAAATCCAACAAAGTTCACTTTATAGATGGTCTCCTTCATGAGGCAAATGCAGTGTTTGCAGCCCTAACAGAAACCCACACAAAGGACTACCATGATGGTGAAATATGGATCTCAGAGTACAATCTTTTCAGATGTGATAGGAAACACCGGCTTCAGGGTGGGGTCAGCCTATACATCAAAGACACACTCATCTGTACTGAGCTGCTAAACACCTCGAATGATATGGTGGAAGTGCTGATAATCAAAATAGAGATTATAAATGTAGTTATTGTCCTTGTATATAAGTCACCGGAAGCAAACCCTCAGCAGTTTAAAGACCAACTAATGAAAGTAGAACACTGCTTGGAAAACCTCACAAATCCAGCTCCGAACATCATTCTGCTTGGGGACTTCAACATACGGCACCTGAAATGGAAGCACCTGGCTAATACAGTAATATCAGAAAGAATACCAGGAAGTAGCCTTAATGAACAGGCACATGCAAATGACCTGCTACGGATGTGCGACAGGTTTGCCTTAAACCAGCAAATAGTAGAACCAACCAGGAAGGAGAACACGCTGGACCTCATTTTCACTAATAATGATGAATTGATCAGGAACATAATGATTACAAATACCTGTTACTCAGATCACAACTTAATTGAAGTTATGACAACCATGGGGAATAGACCTTCAAAACCAGTCCAGATTCCCGGTGGAGGAGATTTCAGCAAATTCAACTTCAATAATAAACAGATAAACTGGGAGCAATAAACCAGGACTTCACAGAAATAAACTGGGAAGAACAGCTAGGAAATGCGAACCTGAACCAGTGCCTGGAAAAATAAGCTCAGTAGCACTAGAAATATGTACAAACCGCATCCCCCTAAGAAAAAAGAGGAAGAGATGCAGATTGGAACGAGAACGTCGTTCCCTATATAGGCGAAGAAAACGAATCGCGGTACAACTTGAGAGTCGCACCCTGTCTCAGGAACGGCGAAGAAGGTTAGGTAGCGAAATAGGAAAATTGAACTCAAGCTACAAGAATCATACAAAACGCAGGAGAGGGAAAGAGAGCAAAAGGCCATCAGTGAAATAGAGAGAACCCGAAATATTTTTTCTCCTATGCAAAATCAAGATCAAAAACCACATCTAGTATCGGGCCCCTGCGAAAGGAAGATGGAACTTTCACCGATGACAACAAAGAAATGAGCGAGCTACTGAGGAAGCAATACGACTCTGTCTTCAGCGAGCCATTAAACGCACTAAAGATCGATAACCCAAATGAATTTTTCATGGATATGATACCAACATCAAATCATATATCAGACGTCACCCTATCCCCACTGGATTTTGAAGAAGCCATAAACAGTATGCCTATGCACTCCGCACCAGGCCGGATTCTTGGAACTCCATATTCATCAAGAACTGTAAAAAACCACTATCGCAGGCCCTTCACATTCTGTGGAGACAAAGCCTAGATACTGGCGTTATTCCTGATATACTAAAAACAGCAGAGATAGCACCACTTCATAAAGGAGGAAATAAGGCAGAGGCAAAAAATTACAGACCGATAGCACTAACATCGCACATCATAAAATTTTTGAGAGAGTGCTAAGAAGTAAGATCACAAAATACATGGAATCACAGCATCTCCATAACCCCGGACAACATGGTTTCAGAACAGGGCGCTCTTGCCTGTCGCAGTTGCTGGACCACTATGATATGGCATTAGATGCTATGGAAGACAAACAAAACGCTGATGTAATTTACACAGATTTTGCAAAAGCTTTTGATAAATGTGACCATGGTGTTATTGCCCATAAAATGCGCTCAAAAGGAATTACCGGAAAAGTAGGCAGATGGATCTACAATTTCCTGACCAACAGAACCCAATGTGTAATAGTCAACAAAATAAAATCCAACCCGTCAACCGTTAAGAGCTCAGTCCCCCAGGGTACTGTGCTTGCTCCAGTACTTTTTCTCATCCTTATATCGGACATAGACAAGAACACAACCTATAGCACTGTATCATCCTTTGCAGATGACACTAGGATCTTCATGAGAGTAGGCAACATAGAGGACACGGCGAACCTCCAGTCAGATGTAGATCAGGTCTTTCTATGGGCTACAGAAAATAATATGGTGTTAACGAAGACAAGTTCCAGCTCATGCGCTATGGAAAAAATGAAAATATAAAAACTGAAACCACGTACAAAACTCAGGCAAATCATAACATAGAACGAAAAGGCAATGTAAAGGATCTGGGTGTACTCATGTCGGAAGACCTTACCTTTAAGAACACAATAAAGTAGCCGTCACAACTGCAAGAAAAATGACAGGTTGGATAACAAGAACTTTTCACACTAGAGATGCTATACCGATGATGACACTTTTCAAAACGCTTGTGCTCTCTAGAGTGGAGTACTGCTGCACAATGACAGCCCTTTCACTGCGGGTGAAATTGCTGACCTGGAGAGCTGCAGAGATCTTTACTGCTAGAATCCACTCGTAAAACATCTAAACTATTGGGACCGACTAAAGAGCCTAACTCTGTANATCCGCAGTACGGAGATGCCGCCCACCCACCCCACGGTGAAGAAAGGACAAGGCGGCGTCAACAAGAGGGCAGCGACGAAGGGGTGCTAGGCGCAACCGCCTAGGCAGGGTGAACCCGCCCGCATCGCCTCCTCCACGGACGCCTCTTCGGGAGGCTCTGACTCGGACGCCGACCACATCCACGATGCACGCCCAAACGGATGGCCACGGGGGACGCGGCCGACCACCCCACAACTTTCGGCCGCCGACTGGGCAACGCTGCGGAGCTCATTGCTCAGGCTCGGAGCCCCCCCCCCTCGATCGAGACGACAGAAGATTTCGAACCCTGGCGGAGCGGACAACACGGACGCCTCACGAACCGGCCTACTCGCACAGCCTCCCCCCCCCTGCGCGCCGCCCACGGTCAGGGCGAGGAGCCACACGACAGGGGCGACACAGCTCTTCCGGCACGTCCCCCACGGCGAGTACCACCGAGAGAGCTCGTTCCCTACTACCTCTAGTCCTTTGGTAGGGCAGCTCTGGGGGACGCGTGGCAACACCGTCACCATGCTAGGTTGAGCACGTCCCACTGGCCCTAAGAGAGAAGTCTGGGCAAACAAGTACATCGACTGGCGCGAGCTGCTGGCTTACGAATGCGATGCCAGGCCCTCGGTCAGTCACCCATGCCACTCCCTCTGAGGCCCAGTTTATCCACTAAGAACTTGCCGCCTCTGACGCTGGAGCAGTGGGGGCACGGCTTCGACATCTTAGCTTCAATCTACCTCGATCGACTTCCCGCCGAGGGTCGGGCGCTTTTCACTCATGTCCGCTACGTGAAGTCCATGAAGCGCAACCTCCGCGGCGACTGGATGTGGTACGACGAGGCATTCAGTGGGACAAGGAGAGGTCGGGCTGCCCTTGGACCGCTCTAAGACTCGACCTGGAGATTCGGTCCGTACAACGTGCAGCGCAGGAGCAGTTTCAGGTGGGCCTCGCGCCGCCGCCTCCCCAGCCGAACGTTCACTCTACTGCACGTGCCTACGGGCTACCACCGGATACTGCTACGCTTTCCACGCAACCGGGACAGGCTGCTCCGTCCCCTCCTGCACCTTCAAGCACTCTGCCGCCTGCCACAAGCGACATCCTGCCTACTGCCCGTGCCCCCAGGCCAAGCCTCGAGTCGCCGCCGCCAAGGAGAATCGTTCCCGTCGCCCCACTCAGGACAGAGCAGAAGAAAGACACGTCACAACGCCAGTGACGCAGACGCGCTTGATGCTGTTCCTAGTACCTATGCTAGACAGGGAACTGAGCCTGGGCGCATAGCGGGCCCCTTCGAGGTCCCCCCATTTGAGAACTTCAAGTGTTCTCCTATAGCCCTGAGAGAAAAGTCTACGCCGGAAAATACAGGCTACTCCACATCCTCGGCTACCCCTATACCGCCGAGAGCGTCAACGCAACATCCCGCGGAGACGACAACTGAGACCTTAGTGGTCAGACGCTCGCCGGGGGCGCACTTGGCAAAAATGTGATATAGCAGAGGCTTTACGGATCGTCCCGGTCAACCCCAGCGACTACCACCTACTCGGCTTCGCCCACGGAGGGCGGTACTACTATGGAAAAATGCTCAGCATGGGGGCGGCACATTCCTGCAGGATCTTCGAGACGTTCTCCGACGCCCTGCAATGGATCCTCGTGGAGAAGTTCGGCGTGCGGGATGCCGTGAAGGTGCTGGACGATTTCATCCGCGTGAGTTCTACCTACGAGTGCTTGCGGAGCTTGCGGGTGTTCATTGCCCTCGTGAGCGCCTAGGCGTTTCCCTGGCCCCCCACAAGACTGCGGGCCCCCCCCTGCCTCACCTTCCTTGGACTTGAAATCGACGCCCGACGTATGGAGACAAGGCTGCCGGACGACAAGAGGACGAAGTACATGACTGCAGTGGAAGATGCTCTGCGGGCCGAGAGCCTTCCCCTGCGGGACCTGCAGGGGATTATCGGCAAACTGCAATTCGCCACGACAGTCATACCGGGGACCTGCTACCGAGCGCTCTTCTCCCTCGCCTTCTAAGCCTGCCTCCGGCTAGGGAGGTGACCTATACGGGAAGGGGCAACACACACTACGCTTGGACCAGTTAACGTTATTGCGGACGGGGATCGACATCGCGTTTGCCTCCTACAAGCACAGTGCAGGGCGTACACCCTTTTAACCCTGAGTGTAGACCCCTACAGCAAGTACCGCCCGGTACGTGCCATGGCGAACTACTTAAGACGACGGGGCTTGGGACCAGGACCTATCTTCCTGGGCGAATCGGGCTTTCCGGTCACCAGACAAGATTTCACATGGGTGCTCTGTGCCGCCGTTCGAGCACTAGGCCTGCCTCCAAACGATTACGCTCCGCACTCCTCCAGAATCGGCAGGGCCACTCGGATGTCCAAGGATGGCTGGCGCCGGCAGCAATCAGAGCAGTCGGCAGGTGGAAAAGTGATGCGTTCCACACCTACGTCAGGCAAGACGTCATTCCATTACCTAGATAAGTTTCTTCTGCGGCCAGCGGGCACCTCGCCCTTCGGGGGGTGGGGGACCAGCTTCGCTGGCCTGCGGAGTGGGGGTGCTGCGCCGGATCCCCAAGTCTAGGGCTGCCCGCAGCTACTTACCATATGTCAAGTGCTCACTTGTAGTGCAAGTTTGGGGTTGCAGACTTTACATGTACTGGGCACTAGCATATCATTACCCCTGGAAATTATTAACTATTCTATGCCCTCTGTGTATACAGAATATATTTCTACATACTGTACTGGCTGTGCCACTCAATTATCTCTGGCATTGTTTTTAATTATAGCATTAAGCTGATTGCGAGTACTGCAACATTGCTTCGGCTAGCTGCCACTAGGCACGGTTAATGTCCTATGACTTATTCCCTTAGTTGCATCTTTGCAGTACTGGCATTCTACTCAGCCATGTTACATGCCTTCTCTTATATTGTGGTACAGCAGTTGCGCTACTTACCATATGTCAAGTGCTCACTTGTGTGCAAGTTTAGGGTTGCAGACTTTACATGTACTAGGCACTAGCATATCGTTACCCCTGGAAACTATTAACTATTCTATGCCCTCTGTGTATACAGAATATATTTTATGCATACTGTACTGGCTGTGCCACTCAATTATCTCTGGCATTGTTTTAATTATAGCTTTAAGCTGATTGCGAGTACTGCAACATTGCCTCGGCTAGCTGGCACTAGACACAGTTAATGTCCTATGCCTTATTTCCCTTAGTTGCATCTTTGCAGTACTGGCATGCTACTCAGCCATGTTACACGCCTACTTGGATATTGTGGTACAGCAGTTGCTCTGTAAACATTAGTTAATAAATTAAGGTCCCCCCACTCCTGGTTTGTTTTCTCCCCGATCAGAAAAACACTTTTCTCGTCCACTTCAGTGTTTTCCGCACTCACTTGACAGTGCCCACCATCATGTCAGATTTATCAACCAAATGCATGTTGAGATTATAGTCAAAAACACAATCTGGCTTATATACTGGTTCTTGCATTACTCAGTTCACCTAGCCACTGTTCACCATTGTACCATCATGAATGGTTGTCAGGAAGTTCACTTCTCTCTTGTCTTTCCACCTAACTGAGCGTATTTGATTACTCTTTCTTAGCTGGCAGTCACCAACTTCAAGTTTATTGTCAAACACTGGTATTTCCCTTCTTCTTGGCTTTACTGTGCCAAACAATCCAGTTCTATTTTAAATCAAGAACCTAGCTTGCAAGGGACTTGTATAGCAGTTATCCGTGTATAAACTGTGGCCCTTGTTCATCCATGGTACCATCAGTGACTTTAGCACACTCCCTGAGAAACCATGTTGGTCGTTACCGAGAATGTCTATATCGCTAGCAGAATACAGTATCGTGTGTAACACATATCCTGTTTCACAGTCACAAAGAACAAAAAAATTCAATCTAAATCTGTTGCGTTTGGAGGGAATATACTGCTTGAATGCATCATGTCGTCTGAAAAACACAAGTGATTCGTCAATCACTAGCTTCTGTGCTGGTACCTTACCTTGAGGATACCTTGAGGTGCTTCCGGGGCTTATCGTCCCCGCGGCCCGGTCATCGACCAGGCCTCCTGGTTGCTGGACTGATCAACCAGGCTGTTGGACGCGGCTGCTCGCAGCCTGACGTATGAGTCACAGCCTGGTTGATCAGGTATCCTTTGGAGGTGCTTATCCAGTTCTCTCTTGAACACTGTGAGGGGTTTGCCAGTTATGTCCCTTATGTGTAGTGGAAGCGTGTTGAACAGTCTCGGGCCTCTGATGTTGATAGAGTTCTCTCTCAGAGTACCAGTTGCACCTCTGCTTTTCAACGGGGGTATTCTGCACATCCTGCCATGTCTTCTGGTCTCATGTGATGTTATTTCTGTGTGCAGGTTTGGGACCAGCCCCTCTAATATTTTCCACGTGTAAATTATTATGTATCTCTCCCGCCTGCGCTCAAGGGAATACAGATTTAGGCTCTTTAGTCGGTCCCAATAGTTTAGATGTTTTACCGAGTGGATTCTAGCAGTAAAGGATCTCTGCACGCTCTCCAGGTCAGCAATTTCACCCGCAGTGAAAGGGGCTGTCATTGTGCAGCAGTACTCCACTCTAGAGAGCACAAGCGTTTTGAAAAGTGTCATCATCGGTATAGCATCTCTAGTGTGAAAAGTTCTTGTTATCCAACCTGTCATTTTTCTTGCAGTTGTGACGGCTACTTTATTGTGTTCTTTAAAGGTAAGGTCTTCCGACATGAGTACACCCAGATCCTTTACATTGCCTTTTCGTTCTATGTTATGATTTGCCTGAGTTTTGTACGTGGTTTCAGTTTTTATATTTTCATTTTTTCCATAGCGCATGAGCTGGAACTTGTCTTCGTTAAACACCATATTATTTTCTGTAGCCCATAGAAAGACCTGATCTACATCTGACTGGAGGTTCGCCGTGTCCTCTATGTTGCCTACTCTCATGAAGATCCTAGTGTCATCTGCAAAGGATGATACAGTGCTATAGGTTGTGTTCTTGTCTATGTCCGATATAAGGATGAGAAAAAGTACTGGAGCAAGCACAGTACCCTGGGGGACTGAGCTCTTAACGGTTGACGGGTTGGATTTTATTTTGTTGACTATTACACATTGGGTTCTGTTGGTCAGGAAATTGTAGATCCATCTGCCTACTTTTCCGGTAATTCCTTTTGAGCGCATTTTATGGGCAATAACACCATGGTCACATTTATCAAAAGCTTTTGCAAAATCTGTGTAAATTACATCAGCGTTTTGTTTGTCTTCCATAGCATCTAATGCCATATCATAGTGGTCCAGCAACTGCGACAGGCAAGAGCGCCCTGTTCTGAAACCATGTTGTCCGGGGTTATGGAGATGCTGTGATTCCATGTATTTTGTGATCTTACTTCTTAGCACTCTCTCAAAAATTTTTATGATGTGCGATGTTAGTGCTATCGGTCTGTAATTTTTTGCCTCTGCCTTATTTCCTCCTTTATGAAGTGGTGCTATCTCTGCTGTTTTTAGTATATCAGGAATAACGCCAGTATCTAGGCTTTGTCTCCACAGAATGTGAAGGGCCTGCGATAGTGGTTTTTTACAGTTCTTGATGAATATGGAGTTCCAAGAATCCGGGCCTGGTGCGGAGTGCATAGGCATACTGTTTATGGCTTCTTCAAAATCCAGTGGGGATAGGGTGACGTCTGATATATGATTTGATGTTGGTATCATATCCATGAAAAATTCATTTGGGTTATCGATCTTTAGTGCGTTTAATGGCTCGCTGAAGACAGAGTCGTATTGCTTCCTCAGTAGCTCGCTCATTTCTTTGTTGTCATCGGTGAAAGTTCCATCTTCCTTTCGCAGGGGCCCGATACTAGATGTGGTTTTTGATCTTGATTTTGCATAGGAGAAAAAATATTTCGGGTTTCTCTCTATTTCACTGATGGCCTTTTGCTCTCTTTCCCTCTCCTGCGTTTTGTATGATTCTTGTAGCTTGAGTTCAATTTTTCCTATTTCGCTACCTAACCTTCTTCGCCGTTCCTGAGATAGGGTGCGACTCTCAAGTTGTACCGCGATTCGTTTTCTTCGCCTATATAGGGAACGACGTTCTCGTTCCAATCTGCATCTCTTCCTCTTTTTTCTTAGGGGGATGCGGTTTGTACATATTTCTAGTGCTACTGAGCTTATTTTTTCCAGGCACTGGTTCAGGTTCGCATTTCCTAGCTGTTCTTCCCAGTTTATTTCTGTGAAGTCCTGGTTTATTTGCTCCCAGTTTATCTGTTTATTATTGGTACGTAGAAATCTCTGAACTTTCCAATCACTTCATTCATATAGTGCCTGACTCTCCAAAGTCTATCATCCTCTGTCCGGTCCTCATTACTTGCAAAATGAAGACATCTGAGGAGTATCTGAAACCTGTCTCGGGACATATATTTCCTGAAGAAAGGTGTTGGAATAGTCTGGTCTTTGATCCAATAATCTGTGATAGCGTGTTTGACACAATGTTTCATCAACATACATATTGCCAAAAATACATACATTTCACCTACAAGTGTTTTTCTAACACTGCAATCGTGAATATTCTGTTATCTCTTTTCCAATGAGATGAATCGCATGAAGGTTCATTTGGTGTACAATATATTCCATGAGCGGCTCATCATAAAATGCTGTAAAGTAGTCCATTTCATACATGTCCTTACCATTATCAGGGAAAAGGTCTGTAATCCAACTTCTTTATTGTCAAAGGCAAGAATTAGAGGAATAAAATCGTCACCATCACTCCACACAAGTATACCTGCTGTCCTGTGAGACGCAACAGCGGCACTACAGCGAGGAAGCGTTGCACACTGTGGACCAGGAGTTGAAGCCCATCTACGCAAAGTACGGGCGCTATGTGAACGTGAGGTGAAATCACGTGAACATGAGGGTCTTGGTTCCTCGTGTGGTGCCATGCGGTGGCGCTTGGCTGGGCGAGACGCTGCTGATGTGACAAATCCTCGCCCGGTATCACCACTGGTACTAGCAACAGGCACGGTAACACTATGCTCTGAATCCACTTCACTAAAACCAGAAAATGAGTCACCTTCCTCTGACTTGTCGCCCAAAATATCCTCGTACTCTTAAATACAGAAAGCACAAGAGCTGTGTGGTCGTGGGTGAATTGGAGTAGACACTGGGCGAGGAGGCACGGGTGAGCATGTAGGCCTCGCCATGGGAGGAGACTGTATCTCATATTCACTGTCTGTGCTACTATCATCGGTCAATTGTCTGTAGTCCATATCAATGTCAGGGTCATCAAAAATTACTTTCCTCACCATCAGAAAATAATTCACTAGTTATTTGCTCTTGAGTAAGTGATTGCGTGGTGCGTGCTCGGGAGGCGTTTGGCCGTGCGTTCACCATAGTGACCGCTGGGTAATTGGGGCCTCCAATGCATTGGTAGCGTGAGCTGGATTTTTTTTTTACAAAATGGCAGCTGGTTTACTATAGCCCCTCGGCAGCATATGGGGGCCCCCCTACCCCGCTGGTCATTCAAATCTTGTGCGGTATTCCATCACGTCATTTGCACAATTTATAGCAAGTTACTCAACACATCATATGACGTGTTGTGCAGTTTAAGGGTTAAACCACTTGACCATCACGACCGGACATAAGGAAATGATAGCCGAGGCTATATGAACCACTTCCCCGCCGGCACTCGGATGGTAATCTTGGGCATAGCATTTTATCAAATCACCTCATTTTTTGGGGCAACACGTGAGGAACACAAATGCAAACAAGCCTGAATGGTCCCCAGGACTAGATACAACTTAAAACTCACACCCCAGAAGTGACTCGAATGGTCCTGGGGACCATTCAGGCTTGTTTGCATTTGTGTTCCTCACGTTTTGAACATTAAAGTAATTATTATATAATATGCCATGAGTCCCAGGAAAGTCAGTGGTAAGGATCAACATATGAGATCCCGTGTAAGAATGACCATAGAGCAGAAACAACAGATCATTCGTAAATATGAAGATGGTGTGCAGGTAGGTGAACTTGCTAGGCAGTACAACAAATCTCAGTCAACGATATCCACCATACTAGCTAAGAAAAAGGACATTATGGGTGCTAAAGTGATGCATCATTACAGACAAATGTTGAAACGAATGGAAAAACAAATGTCTCTTGACAAATTTGTAGTGAGACAAACAAGCACTGAACCACAACCAGGTCCTAGTGGTATTCAGGCAAAACGTAGGAGAGTAACAACTCTCCTCCTCCCTCATCACCATCTTCCATACGCCATGAAGAGCCCTCCATAAAGGTAAGAGTATCTTTGGTATTGTATTGTAGTTAGAAAAAAACATTGTATTCAGTATAAAATATATTTTTACATTAATATTTTGGAGGGTGGGGAACGGATTAATTCAAATCCCTTTATTTCTTATGGGAAAATTCGCTTCGACTTCCGATATTTCGACATCCGATCCGTCTCTGGGAACGGATTAGCATTGGAAGTCGAGGCCCCATTGTGTGTGTGTGTGTGTATATATATATATATATATATATATATATATATATATATATATATATATATATATATATATATATATATATATATATATATATATATATATATATATATATAAACTTTTAGACACACAACACCCACCAGGAGACTTGAACCCTGGCCATCACGATGGCAGGTACGCACTTATACCCACTGCACCACACTCAGAGCCCTAAAGAGGTGGGAATTCTGGAGTATTAACTCCCAGACAACCCATCCTGTCTGGGTTGTCTGGGAGTTGTCCGTTCACTTTCCCACACCCGCCCCAGGGCGGGTGTGGGAAAGTGAATGTTGTCCACACCGAGGCCGACTCTCCGAGGTCGATCCCGTGTCGGTCGTTGTCGCTGTGGTGAGCCACACGGATGTGGAGAGGAGGTGGCAGCTTAGAAGCGTATAGGTCCTCCCAGATCACCTCTCACGGTGGGCACAAGCTCAGTTGTCCACCTTTCGGGCCCCGCCACGTGGTCTTCGATCATTCATGGTTTTCCTCGTGTGCGTTCTATCATGGATCTGGAAGTATTAAGGTAGTAAGGGTGGGCAGAAGCTGGCATGCAGTGGTAACGTGTAAGGCAAAGGCACGGTTGTGGTGGACCCACACCATACACGTACTGGTGGCAGCTTAGGCTGCAAGAGTGGGGTTAACTGGATGCGGCACCTGTTGCGAAAGGCAGGAATGGTAGACTTGAATAAAGTCCCAAGCACAACTGAGTGGGGAGTAACTTAGAAGCCTAGCAATGGTACTGCCAGATACAATAAGTCCTAACTCCTGGAACAATCGGACGCCCCCTCAGCGGGAACAAAGAAATAGTGAAAGTCGTCGTCCAGTAGTTAGTAAGCTCCAGCACAGCAACTACTAATAATAAGATCAATTATAAGTCAATGATAAAACACAGAGCTGACAGTGGACTGGAGGTGGCCCCCAAATGGCTGCAATAGAGTGCAACGCTGCCCATATCGCTATGCAGCGGATAAATACTAAATAACGCCAACAGGCCAATGTAAGAGGATGGTAATTAAGGGGGCATCGAACTGCGAAACCACTTATGCACAAAGAAGACGAATCAGAACTGTAAAAAAATTATTATTAAGAATGGAGGGGAAATGCGATCTTCTCTTCTTCCCCGTGAAAATCCTCCGCTGGGACACACCATCTGGAGGCTCGGCAGCTGGACCATTTCGGCTGCAGCATCTTCGGTTGGACACCGCTAGGTATCAGCTTCAGCAGCTGGGACATCCTCGGCTGGGTACTACCTTCTGGAGCCTCAGCTGCTGGATCATCGGCTGGAACCACGGCAGCCGGAACATCAGCAGCTGGGCCTTGATCATCGACCGTAACACTACCAGCTGGTCCATCAGCTGCTGGATCATTGGCATGGACCACGTCGGCCGGAATATCAGCAGCTGGGTCTGGCCCCGGGAAACAAAACTAACATTATATAATACATAAATTAGAAAGGAATACAAAGAACGACAAAATGTAAAAGAAAAAAAAATCGTATATATATAAATGTGGAGAGCGACTGGGCATACTCAGCTGGAACACTGTCGGCTGAGCCCTCGGCTGCTAGATCGTCGGCGGGAACCATATCCGACGGTCCATCAGCTGCAGGGTCATCGGCAGGGACTACACCAGCCGGAGCATCAGTAGCTGGGTCTTAGGATGATTGGCCCCGACCTACCTGCCGACCACACTATGACGGGATGAACTGCTGAGTAAAACTAGGCCCGCATGTAGCAAAGCAAAAGTTAAACAACCTAAATGTAAACCCAGAAAGTAAATTGAACAGACGTGAATGAATTTAAAGCAAGAAGCATGAGGCCCGTACTCTGCAACCGGTACATCCTAGCTGACTTTACTTAGTAGTATAGAGGCAATTAGCAGAGTAAACAACGTAAATGTGACCAGTGGTGAGTAACATAATGATGCAGCAAGAGCTAAGCGTAAAACACGGTAATAAATTACTGAGGAAACGAACATAATTGCAATGCCAGAAAATCTAAATGCAAGAGGCAAGGGGCCGTAATCGTAACACCGCAACTAGCGCCTCCTCGCTGACTTAATAACTTAAATGGCAAGCAAGTGAAACGACAACTGTAACCACCGCAAAGTAAAACGACATGCAACATTGGCAATGCATCAATTGTAGAATTATGTTGTGGTAGGCTAAATGTAAACATTTAGGCCATAAATGATAAACGACATAACGTAACCAGTAGTAATTAACATAATCATGCAAGAGTTAAACGTAATATACAGTAATAAATTTCAGAGGAAACTAAGCATAAATGCAGGGCCAGGAAACCTTAAAGCAGGAGACAGGGGCCCATAACATTGCAACTAGCACATCCTAGCTGACTCTACTTAATAACTCAATGGCAGAGCAAAAGTGGTACAAACGCACTGTAAACATAGCAAAAGTAAAATAAACATGCAACATTACAAGTATCCATTGTAGAAATAAATTGTCGTAGGCTAGTGGTAAATGCTAACCCAGGGAATCTGAAGCAAGAGGCATGATCGAGGCCTATAACACAGTAACTAGCCCAACCTAGCTGGCTTAGTTAACTCAAATACAATGAGCAAGAGTTTTATAAGTTAAAGAAGCATGCAGCGATGGTAGTACCCTAACCCTAAATCCACATTAACTTAGCGTGTATAATGCAAGCAGCAATAGTCAAAATTGGGCAAATAATGGATTAACTTAACGACCGTTGCAGAATGTTGAACTGCAAAATCGTGCCCCGGAACATAAGCGGCTGGAGCATCGCCGCTAGGACACCTGCAGTTGGACATCAGCGGCTGGAGCGTCAACATCTGATGAAGATAGGAAATAGCGGCAACTGGCCACTAGGGAAGACTTCGGTGGTAAGTATAAGTCCAGCTACAAGACAATTTAGGCTAAAGACTGGAATATAACTGTCAGTAGAGAATAACGGGAACTAGTCATGAAGCTGGGAATACCATAAATTACACTAAGGCTGAAAAAGAGTTATAATTTGATAGGCACAACGTCAGGTGGAACGCTTCAGCTGGGCTTCATGAGCCGTGGCATCAGCAGCAAAAGATAAAATGCTATGCCCAAGATTACCATCCGAGTGCCGGCGGGGAAGTGGTTCATATAGCCTCGGCTATCACTTCCTTATGCCCGGTCGTGATGGTCAAGTGGTTTAAGGCGTCCCTGTACATACCAGTTGCGTTGCTCCTGGGAGTATGGGTTCGAGTCACTTCTGGGGTGTGAGTTTTCAGTTGTATCTAGTCCTGGGGACCATTCAGGCTTGTTTGCATTTGTGTTCCTCACGGTTGCCCCAAAAAATGAGGTGATTTGATAAAATGCTATGCCCAAGATTACCATCCGAGTGCCGGCGGGGAAGTGGTTCATATAGCCTCGGCTATCACTTCCTTATGTCCGGTCACATAGGTAACATAGGTAACATAGGGGACATCAACCTAGCAGTACAATCTTTTCTTCCAAAAACTCTAAGCCTTTATAACACCCACTGTCCTATGCTTACAAAACAAGTCACTACCAAAAGGCTAAACAATCCCTGGCTTACAAAGGAAATACTTAAATCCATTAATAAAAAACATGACCTTGAGAAGAAGTATAGGCTAGGAACCGTCTCCAAAGAATTCTCAAAGAATTACTCTTTACTGCTATCTAAGATAATTAGACGAGCCAAAACTAAATACTACGAAGATAAATTTACCCAAATAAAGAGCAACATTAAAAAAACTTGGAGCACAATTTCACAATCTTGGATCAAAGAAGATTTTAAACAACAAACCAACACTCCTGTCTGTTATAAAAATTGTGGGCTTTGCTATGGGGAAACTGGTACTATTAAGGGGTAAGGGTAAGTAGAATAGAGGTATCAAGATATGGGAAAATCAAAAGGCCCGGCCCCAAAATAATATATCCACAGTAATAAATGCTTGCTACTAAACCCGGTTAGTCTAGGAATAGATTATTGTGCTCCCACACAGGAACAATTAAGGGATACTCTGTTCAAACTTACTTATTTATTAACCCCTTAACAACCCCCATACACAATCACACCAATAACAATTTAATACTAACTTTACCACACGATCTTACGTTAAAAGCCTTGGTCCACATAAGCAGGATACAAGGTTTACACTGGAAACAAGCTAGGGTAAAGCTCTACTATAACACACTGGAGTCAGCTCAGGGTAGGGGACCACGTGGTTACACTGGGACCCCCGTTAGCATAGCAGGTAATATAAAAACTTAAATAACACTTACTACACCCCAGGTATACTACTCTACACATATAACGATAGGTATGCCAGACATATACAAAAATGAGTAATGGAGTACTTAACCAACTAAGTCACAGAAATAAAGAATTAAGAGGAAGGAGGAGAGCGCGTCCGAACGGCACAGGCAGTCAGCAGAGAAGAAGGTCTCAGTCTCGAGCCCTGCAGCATGCGTGTGTGTGGTGCCGGGAAGAGCCCAATTGATCATACAGCTATAATCATTAAAACATCTTCCTCTTATGCCTCATATTGCTACTTTCCTCATTCTACGGGTAGTTAAACTTATAACAATGTTACTTAATCCACAACAAGTTTAAGAGTCTAAATGCTTTGTGAGCAACACGAATAGTCGTACTTCTGGCAGGGATGATTACAAACAGCTACAGCTCTCTATGCGTGCCCTGCCATATTGTCGTTAATAAGCTCAATTTTGACCTCTGGTTTCCATCTAAAGAACCCAGAGTCGTAACACTCCTCCCCCCTTCAGAGAAAAAAAAAATGTGACTACTAGAATAGTAGTCATATTTTTTTTGTAAGAGTATACAGAATAAAATGGACATCCATGACATAATAGAAAATCAACCAAACAACAACTTCTCTGTCCAAAAAAATTACAAGGGAATTCTCTGAAAGAAAAACCATACACCAAACAAAAAAAAACAAAAAAACAAAAGGAAGTAAATAAATTGGACACGGGATATTTAATGTCACTGGAGAACCTAAAAAAAATAACTAAAGCATGACATTTGGTATGGCTTCCTGCGGCTCAGATGAATGTTACTCAGGCAAGCGGGACAGAGCGTCGGCTATCACGTTGAGCCGGCCCGGTAGGTGGATAATAGATAGATTAAAGTCCTGTAGGTACAATGCCCACCTGAGGATGCGCTTATTTTTCTGCTTCATCTGATTCATGAAACTAATGGGTTATGGTCCGTGTACACTTCCACTATATTACCCGTGAGGTACACTTCGAACTTTTTGCAAGTTAGCACAAGCGCCAACGCCTCTTTTTCTATCACCGAATAATTGCGCTGCGCCTTGTCAAATTTCACAGAGTAATAATATACTGGGTGTTCCACTTTATCATCCCCAGTTTGCAACAACACTGCACCAGCACCCGAGTCAGATGCGTCAACTTGAATTTTAAACGGACGGTCGAACCTTGGACTAGCAAGCACTGGGGCGGAAGCTAAATCAATTTCAAGTTTTTAAATGCCTCTGCACAGTCCGATGACCACTTAAATTTAACGGCCTTCCGCAACAAATCTGTGAGAGGAGTGGCCACACTGGAAAAGTTCTGACAAAAGCGTCGGTAGTACGCACACATACCGATAAATCGTTGAATGTCCTTTTTAGACCTGAGCACTGGATAGTCCAGAATAGCACTAATTTTGTCTTGTCGAGGTAACACTTTTCCTTGGCCCACTTCATAACCGAGGTACGTCACTGTGCCTTGGCCAAAATGACACTTTTTAGCATTTAAGGTTAGATTTGCATGTTTCAACACTGTGAACAACTGGCGTAACCTAGCTATGTGGTCAGCCCAATTAATATCAAATAGCACAATATCATCTAAATACGCCCGACAATTTGGCACATTAGCGAGCAAAGAGTTCATTAGCCTCTGGAACGTGGCAGGGGCATTACGCAAGCCGAATGGTAACACTTGATCTCAAACACACCCTCGGTGTCACAAATGCCGTTAGTTGTTTAGCACGTTCGGTGAGAGGGATTTCATAGTACCCTCTCGAGAGATCGAACTTAGATACATACGTGGCGTTCCCGATTTCGTCGATACAGTCCTCGAGACGTGGCAACGGATAGGCGTCCACTATGGTCGCCTTGTTGAGCTGCCGATAATCGGTGCATAAGCGCCAGGAGCCATCTGGTTTGGGGACAAAAGGCAGGGCGAGCACCAACCCAGCAAACACAGAACGTTTGTGGACGTTTTTAAATGGTGCCACAAAGGTAATTTTGTAACTTTTAAGATAAATACGTATTTCTGACGTCCTTAAAACCATTAGATATAACTAAAAACATATATTCTTGAGACACAGGTTTCTAAGATTTATGTAAAAATTTTAAAATAATAGTGAATGCTATGGAATTGCAATGTTTTCATGCTTTATATTTAAGAATATATAATTTTCAGTCAACATTTTGTTTTTTTTTGTTTACTCTATGTAAACCTATCCAATTTACGTTCTTATAACATAAATATAACATTTATATGACGTCAATATAACGTTATTTACACGACATCATTACGTTATTATGATGTTATATTAACGTATAATTCCTGTATGAAAAGCAGAAAATAATTTTGAACTTTGTTTTAAACCTTGTAAAGTTACCATAAAACTTGGAATAAGTGGGTAAGCATACTTTACTTATGAAAATATAGAAACAAATCAACAAAAACATTTTAACATAAAAAACATATAGTACATAAACATAACAAATTAACTGCATGCATGGGAGTTAACTGGAACTCTGTAATATTGCATACATGAACCAATTTTTACACTTTGTTTCGAGTTCTGTTTTGTGTTGTTACTTTTAATACCCTATTAATGTCCCCTTTGTTATGTCCATTCATCCTATTGTGCACCTCTACCATATGTCACTCCTAATTCTTCGCCTTTCTAGAGAATGTAATTTAAGCTTTGACAATCTTTCTTCGTATGACAGGTTTCTAATTAGCACTTTCGCCCACTAATGACGAAGTATGGAGTCAAAATTTTAGCTGCTAAATGTCCACTAATGCTTTTGGCTTATACGCTTTTGGAGTTTATTTGCATTGAAACCTGTAGAAAATTCTATTGCGAACACATTGATACCAAATTGATAAACCTAGGACGAGAATTGAGGTGACAATTAAAGTTGAAAAGAGTATTCACTCTCTGTATTAAAAGGCTCTCTAATGGAAGGCCAGGCACTGCATAGCACTCTCTTCTGGGTAACGCGGCCTGCTTTCATCACGTCAGCGGGTGGAGCGCACTGCTGTTTTTGACATTTTATGCATACACTCCCGTTGGGAATTCTATTGCGAACACATTGATACCAAAATGAAAGACCTAGGATGACAATTAAGGTGACCAAAGTGAAAAGAGTGTATACATTTTATCGCTCTTGTGCACTCCTGGGTAACACGCTCTCGCTTTCTCTGTTTGTTGCGGATGGTAAGCCGGTTTTTTTTAGTTTATATGCCTTTAGTCCTGTACAGAATTCTATTGCGAACACATTGATACCAAATTGAAAAACCTAGGACGAGAATTAAGGTAACAAAGTTGAAAAGAATATACACTTTTCAGTATTATCGCACTCTCTAATGTAATAAGCTCTTTCTGGTACCTGCCGCCTACCTTCATCTTGTCGGCGGGTGGAGCGCGATGCTGTTTTTTAAATTATATGCATATACTCCTGTTGGGAATTCTATTGCGAACACATTGATACCAAATTGAAAAACCTAGGACGAGAATTAAGGTGACAAGGTTCAAAAGACTATACACTTTTCAGTATTAGCGCCCACTACCTTGGAACATCCAAAACCACAGGAGATAGTGGAGGGCTAACTCGCCCAAAACGCAGAAGTGTTTTGGGGGATTAATTAACTTTATCCTACGCTGGACGCATTCTAGTGAATTTATATCCATTCTATAATACAGCGACCAAAAGTGAAGTGCATATATCTAAATGGAGCCATGCGAACAAGCTTAGATTCCACTTCAAATGCCTTGAAGTGAGCAAGAGTGAGTGAGAGTGAGTAGGAGTGAGTGAAAGTGAGTAAGAGAATGGGAGTTAGTAAGAGTGAGAGTAAGAGTGAGTATGAGAGTGAGTAAGTGTGAGTAAGAATGAGAAAGAGTGAGAGTGAGTAAGAGTGATAGTGTGAGAGAGTGAGTAGGAGTGTGACAGAGTGAGTGAGAGTAGGAGTGAGAATGAGTAAGAGTGAGTAGGAATGAGTAAGGGTGAGTAAGAGTGAGTATGAGGTAGTGAGTATGAGAGTGTGTGAGAGTACGAGTGGGTAAGAGTGACTGAGAGTAAGAGTAAGAGTGACTGAAGGTTAACAGAGAGTGTGTAAGAGAGAGTGAGAGTGAGTAAGAGTGAGTGAGTGTGTAAGAGTAAGAGTGAGTGAGAGTAGAGTGAGTGAGAGTAAGAGTGAGTGAGAGTAAGAGTGACTGACAGTGAATAATTGATTGAGAGTGAGTGAGAGTAAGAGTGAATAAGAGTAAGAGTATGAGAGTGGGTAGGAGTGAGTAGGAATGAGTAAGAGTGAGTGAGAGTAAGAGTGAGTAAGAGTGAGAGAGTAAGAGTGACTGCATGAGAGTAAGAGTGAGTGAGTGAGTAAGAGTGACAGAGTGAGTGAGAGTAAGAGTGATTGAGAGTGGGTAAGAGTGAGTAAGAGTGAGTGAGAGTGATTGAGAGTGAGTAAGAGTGAGTGAGAGTGGGTAAGAGTGAGTAAGAGTGAGTGAGAGTGGGTAAGAGTGAGTAAGAGTGACTGAGAGTAAGAGTGAGTAAGAGTGACTTAGAGTAGAGTGAGTAAGAGTAACTGAAGGTGAGTAAGAGTGACAGAGTGTGTAAGAGTGAGTGAGAGTGAGTAAGAGTAAGAGTAAAGTAACTGAAGTGAGTAAGAGTGACGAAGTGTTAAGAGTGAGTGAGAGTGAGTAAGAGTGAGTGAGAGTG
>WNGS01164174.1:147666-194294 GCA_020271785.1 Procambarus virginalis
TGCATGCTTGCTCATGCAAGGTGCATCCCAAAGGCATCGCGTGCAGTCTTCAAGCAGCCAGATTTGCCACAAATTTATTTTTGCTGCATTATTTATAGAGTCTAGGCGTATTTTATCATAAATATTATTCACTAATTGTGTTGCATATAATGTTACTTAATGTTCAATGGAAATAAATGTTGCATACATTGAGTATACACATGTGCACAAAAATGTTTTCCCATTATGCCAATATAATATGTATTCACATTGTTCATTATTATATTTACACACACATGCACGCACTATTTACAGGTTTTTGCACTATTATTGCACATTTAGAATTCTCGGAGAGAGTGGTAGTCGTTGAAGCAGTTTACAGCACATAATGGAACTGCACACGCTTCACACCATGTTTGCACAAGTTTACGTTTCTGATCTCTTTTATTGTTCTACAAACTAAGCAATCATGTTGGCCTATTGCACGCTTTCCAGCTGGTGGCAAATGTTTTAGTCTGTGTGCTTCAAAGCCCTCCATGTGAGCGAGCCTGGGTGTAGCAGCATGCTGCAACACTGGGTTCATGATGGGTCTTTGTATGCCAGAAACATCTTTGCCAAACTTTGCTAATAACTGTGTCCCAAGTGTAAAAGCAAACAAACGGAAACTTGGTTTACGTCCAGTTTTCACCAGATACATATTATAGCTGTTCAGCATGCTTATGTCAACAAGATCGAAATGGCCCCTGCATAATTTAAATTAAGCGGGGGAATTCTGGGAGGCGAAAACAATTACGCAGCGCTCTGTGAGAGCTGCGCGCGTCGTGGGGGGGGGCGCACATTTAAGCAAGCACAAGGAGTTTCCCTCTCACTTCTCACAGCTACGGTACGCTCCACACGAAAGCCTGCAGACCACAATATGGACTCAACACCAGCAGCTGCGGCCCCCGCTCTATTGGACCTGCCCTTGGAGGCCCATCAACTTCCCAGAGCGACCCCCCTGGGGCGTCGGGCCCGCAACAGGACCTCAGGTATGGCCCCGCCTGCGGTTCGCACAAGGAGCGTGGCCACCTCCTAGGCCAGGATTGTCCGTTAGCCGTGTGCCCAGCGGCATGCCCCCCAGGCTAGTTCAGTGCCTTGCTGCTTTACTGGGCCCCTGTGCCCCTTGTGGTCCTTGCCCCCCCCCGGGCCACCCCCTCCCCGGCCCCCCCCCCCTCCCCGGCCTCGTGCCCCAGCCATGTTCCAGCTCCTACGGGCCCTGTTTGGGGGCCCAGTGCTGACGCCACAGCTGGCTGCGCCCTGCCTGGGCTGGAGGATACGGGGGGGCAGGCGGGCCCCCTGTGGCCCCTACAGTTCACGCGGGAACCTGGTCTCGCGGCCACCTCCCTGCTCGGGAACCAGCTGGTGGCCCAGCGGACGCTGGGGGACGCCCGGCCCAGGTGTTGGTGTACACGCCTGGATGTCCCAGCGTCGTCGTCCCTACAGGCGGCGGGCCAGCTGCTGCTGTTCCAGCTTTGGGGGCAAGCTGACGATCCAGCAGCAGACGCCTAGGACGGCCGCCTACAGCAGGGGACGCGGGGGGCTCTCCTGCTGGGCTCTGAGGCATAGGAGTGGAAGCTTGGCGCTCCTCCCTCCGCCTACACTGGCGGGCCAGCTGCTGCTGTTCCAGCTTTGGGGGCAAGCTGACGATCCAGCAGCAGACGCCTAGGACGGCCGCCTACAGCAGGGGACGCGGGGGGCTCTCCTGCTGGGCTCTGAGGCACAGGAGTGGAAGCTTGGCGCTCCTCCCTCCGCCTACACTGGCGAGCCAGCTGCTGCTGCTCCAGCTTTGGGGGCAAGCTGACGATCCAGCAGCAGATGCCTAGGACGGCCGATTACAGCAGGGGACGCTGGGAGGCTCTGCGGCATAGGAGTGGAAGCTTGGCGCTCCTCCCTCCGCCTACACACTTGTGCTCCTCCCTCCGTCTCCACCCCGTCCCTAGGGGTGCAGTTGGCCTCCGCTCCGCGCCGGAGGAGAGGACGTTCGTTTGTGCATTCCCTACGTCCGTTCTGAAGGAAGTATCGTGTATTTTCGTTGCCTGGGGTCCGCTCTCGCTCCCTCTTCAGGTGTTGGTGCCTTTACCTTTCCTCTTATTTTAATTGTCTTTCCCCTGCGGCTTTTTCTTGCCCCTTTTTATTTATTCCTTTGTTCGTTCAGTCTTACTTTAGGCAGTCTTGGTCCTTTTCTTTCTATTTCTTTATTTAGCTGTTCCACTTCTCTTCGATTCTTTATTTCCGTTCGTTAATTTATGTTAATTTCTTATGCCATTATTCTGTTACTGTTGCTCATTTAGTCGTTTCTTTATTTTAGCCATCAGTTTTTCCTTAATTTCTTTTCATCTTTATTCTGGGCCCTGCTACTTTATTCATTTTTTTCTCCGTTATTCTTGTTATTTATTTCTCAGTTTTCTTTTGTCCCCCCTGGTTCTCCTGCTCTTCATTTCGTTAATGTACTATCTTTCCGTTCTATTCGTTATTCTCCCGTCTTTTCCCCTGCTTTAGGCATTATCTTTATTTATCTATTTCTTGTCCAGTTCTTTTGTCTTCTCTTGTTTGTCCTGTTCTCATTTGTCCGCTTTTACTGTTAGGCAGTCTTGGTTCTTTTCTTTTCTACTATTTCTTTATTTAGCTGCTCCACTTCTCTTCGATTCTTCTTTTCCGTTTGTTCGTTATTTTACGTTTTCTTATGCCGTTTTCTGGTTGTCTGCTGCTCTTTTAGTTGTTTCTTTATTTATCCTTCAGTTTCCTTATTTTCTTTTCGTTCTTCTGCAGGGATCCGCTACTTTATTCATTTATCTTCCCCGTTATTCTTGTATTTACTGTTAAGTTTTTCTTTCGTCCTCCCTGGTTCTCCCGCTCTTCTTTTTTTCGTTTTGTTATATTTCCGTTTTACTCGTTATTTTTCTCATCTTATTCCCCTGCTTTAGGCGTTCTTTATTTTATCTATTTCCTTTCTCAGTTCTTTTGTCTTTTCCTGTTTGTCCTGTGCACTTTTATGCGTATTGTTTTTTCATTTCCCTTTTTTTCTGCCCTTACTTCTTGTCTGCTACTCTTTTCGTTTATTTACTTCCCTCCACGCTTTATTCTTCATTACAGTATATTATTTATTTTGTTTATTTTACTTTGACTTTTCTGGGTTACTGCCTCCGTTTATTTGTTCCCCGTTTCCTATACTTTTATGAATTTTGGTTTACTTATGTCCTTATTCAGTTACTGTTCCACATTTATTTATTTATTTATTTATGCATATACAAGAAGGTACATTGGGAATGTGTGGATACATAAATGGTAATTACAGTCTTGTAAAGCCACTAGTACGCGCAGCGTTTCGGGCAGGTCCTTAATCTAAGAAATTTTAAGTAGGTAAATACTTGCAAGATTTATAAAAAAATGATAACAGATACATGGCAAGAAAAAAAATTAGAGAAAATTGTAGGTACAGTGGATTAAAGCACATAGGCAGCTAAGATTGATTGCAATGACAGCTTGAATGGTAGTTGACAAAAATTGGTAGGCACAAAACAGCATATGGCTAGCACATAAAAGAAGAAGACAGCAATGAACACAATGATAAGGTTGGTAGGGTTAAATACATAAAATTAGGAGATTAGGATTTTGGGTAACACTAGGTACAGAGCAAATTTAAAGCTCAGTGTAGGAAACTAAGAAGATGAAATCAGGTACTTTTTGTTTTGTTTTTAAATAAGGCAAACTTTTACAGTTTTTCAATTCACTAGGGAGTGAGTTCCATAGACTAGGTCCCTTATTTGCATAGAGTGTTTACACAGATTAAGTTTGACCCTGGGATATCAAAGAGATATTTATTTCTGGTGTGGTGATAATGGGTCCTATTACATCCATCCAGGGAGAGTTTCAGAGCATGGTTTGCATTTAAAAACAGGGTTTGTAATGTAGTTGACACAAGAGAATGTGTGGAGGGAGTTAATATTTAGCAAGTTTAGAGATTAACAAGGAGCTGAATGTTGTCTAAAAGCTGAGTTAGTTATTATTCTGATAGCAGATTTTTGCTGCGTGATGATGGGCTTAAGGTGGTTTGCAGTGGTAGACCCCATGCACAGATACCATAATTAAGATAGGGGTAGATTAGTGCATAATATAGTGAGAGGAGAGCGGAGTTAGGAACATAATATCTGATTTTGGAGAGTATACCAACTGTTTTAGAGACTTTCTTAGTTATGTGTTGTATGTGGGTGCTGAAGTTGAGTCTCTTGTCTAGGAATAGGCCAAGAAACTTGCCATCATTTTTATTACTGATGTTAATATGTCTATCTGTAGCTGAATTGCATTTGATGATTTGCTTCCAAATAAGATGTAGTAAGTCTTTTCGATGTTTAATGTTAGTTTGTTAGTTGACATCCAGAAGTGGACTTTTTTTAATTCATTATTCACAACATTATTTAGTGTATGTGGGTTGAGGTCTGAATAGATAAGGGATAGTATCATCAGCAAACAATAATAGGTTTGAGAATATTAGAGACATTAGGCAGATCATTTATATATAAGAAATAGAAGAGGTCCTAAGATACTGCCCTGTGCCTCCAACGGTAATTGGTAGAGTGGAAGAAGTTGTATCATTGATGGTTACATATTGGTGTCTGTCACTAAGATAGGATCGGATGTAGTCAAGGGCAAGGCCACGGATTCCATAATGCTGAAGTTTAAGTAAGAGGTAGTTGTGATTAACAGTATCAAAGGCTTTTCTTAGGTCAATGAAGAGTCCATTGGAAACTCATTTTGTCAAGGGCTGAGTAGATTACGTCAAGGAGACTAATGATTGCATCGTTGGTGCTCTTTTGGGACCGGAAGCCAAACTGGCAGGGGCTGAGTATGTCGAATTTTACGAGGAGGAATAGAGCTGTTGTAAATAATTTTTCAATATTTTTTATAGAATGGGTAGATTTGATATTGGTCTATAATTATTTATGTCCGCCGATTGCCTCCTTTATGGACTGGCGTTACTCTTGCTTTTTTTGAGGATATCAGGGAAGGTGTGACACTCTATAGATTTGTTGAACAGTAGGGCTATGGGTGGGCAAGGGCATGGGAGGCTCTCTTGTATAGAATGGACGGAATTTCACTGGTGGTTCCCTGCCTGGTTTTTAGAGAGTGTATGATGGACACAACACTGCCGGGCTGATTGGTGAAAGGAGAAGAGAGTTTGGATAGCTGCCTGAGAGATATGTGTTAATATGTGTCTGAGTCTGTGGGATTTTACTGGCAAGATTAGCACCACCCGATGAAAAGAAACTATTAAATTCATTTGCCATTTCTAAATCAGTTGACGTAGTATCCCCATCCTTGTAGAGCTTTATTTGTTATGTGAGTGTTGCTTATAGTTCCTAGGATACTATAGATTGGTTTCCAAGTGCTTTCATGTTTACCTTTTGCTTCATTGAATCTATCACAAATAATGCTAAGTTTGTGCCTTTCTTAGATACTGTAAGCATTGATGAGTACCTTTTAGCTACTTCCTTTGAAACTAGGCCATCCTAATAGTTTCTTTTCATATTCATGTTTNTGCATCGTTGGTGCTCTTTTGGGACCGGAAGCCAAACTGGCAGGGGCTGAGTATGTCGAATTTTACGAGGTAGGAATAGAGCTGTTTGTAAATAATTTTTTCAAATATTTTTTATAGAATGGGTAGATTTGATATTGGCCTATAATTATTTATTTCCGCCGGATTGCCTCCTTTATGGACTGGCGTTACTCTTGCTTTTTTGAGGATATCAGGGAAGGTATGACACTCTATAGATTTGTTGAACAGTAGGGCTATGGGTGAGGCAAGGGCATGGGAGGCTCTCTTGTATAGAATGGACGGAATTTCACTGGTGTTCCCTGCCTTGGTTTTTAGAGAGTGTATGATGGACACAACATCTGCCGGGCTGATTGGTGAAAGGAGAAGAGAGTTTGGATAGCTGCCTGAGAGATATGTGTTAATATGTGTCTGAGTCTGTGGGATTTTACTGGCAAGATTAGCACCAACCGATGAAAAGAAACTATTAAATTCATTTGCCATTTCTAAATCAGTTGACAGTATATCCCCATCCTTGTAGAGCTTTATTTGGTTATGTGAGTATTGCTTATATAGTTCCTAGGATACTAGAGATTGTTTTCCAAGTGCTTTTCATGTTACCTTTTGCTTCATTGAATCTATTCACATAATATGCTAGTTTTGCCTTTCTTATGATACTGGTAAGCATTGATGAGTACCTTTTAGCTACTTCCTTTGAAACTAGGCCAATCCTAAGTATCTTTTCATATTCGTGTTTCTTGTTGATTGAGTTGAGAATGCCACTTGTGAGCCATGGATTGTTTAATCTTTTGTCAGTTACTTGCTTGGTAAGAAGGGGACAATGAAGGTTGTAGAGACTGAGAGTTTTGGAGAGGAAGAGGGTAGCTAATGAATTTATATCCTGGGTATTATTGAATTCAGAATCCCATTCTTTAGTTTGTCTATTTTCCGTTTATTCGTCATTTGTTTATTTTATTTCAGTTCTCTCATTTGTCATGGCCTGCTCTCAGTTTTCACTTATTGCTACGTTTCGTATTTCTGTTATTTGTAATTGTTTTCCTTATTGTGACTTCTCTGTTGTACTGCTCCTATTATTCATTTATTTACTTTCCCCCGGCTTAACGCATTTTATCTTACTCATGCTCTTTCGGTTCCTGCCCCCATTTATTCGTTTCTCCTGTTTTGTCAATGTTTATTTCAGTTTACTTATGCCCTTATTCTGTTTGTTACACATTCTTCCGTTAGTTTTTACGTTTATTCGTTTTCTTTACTACATTTCAGTCTTCCTGCTTATGACTTATTAATTTTAATTTTATTTTCTTATTTTATTTTATCTCAATTTCTTTATTTTTACTTGCCTAATTATTCTGTGTTACTGCCTCCCCCCCTTTTTTTTTTTGCTGTCTCTGCCTTTCATTCTCTTATAGGGTACTTATGTCCTGGCTTTAAATTTTGTTTATTTACTTTATTTATAATTCTAGTTCTTTAATTAATGTTTAATTTGTTTTTAAAGTTTATTAATTAATTAATGTTTTCTATAAATTTATTTAGTTTCCAGAGTTTATTTACTATTTAATTTTACGCATTATTTATTTTATTTTCTTATTTCTCGTTCCGTGTTAATGCCTACACTTTTCGCTTTCTCCGCCTATTCATTAGTTTGTCAAGTTTACTTATGTCCTTTTTCTGTTTACTGTTACTCTTCATTATTTCATTACTTTATTTTATTTTCCTTATGCCTTTATTTCTGCTCGTCCGCTACCCACTTTTGCTTTTATTTATTCCTTCCGTTGTACATTTATTATTCTACTTACTTCTTATGCCCTTATCCCTTTTTATTATTAGTTTTCTTACGTACAGGTTTTATTTTTAATTCTATGTTTATCTTTCGCTCTTTAATTAAATTCGTTTAATTATGTTTTGTCTAATTTAAAGTTTGTACTAGTTAAGGTTTAGTTAAATTTATTTAGTTTCCCGAGTTTATTTTCTTTTTTATGTGTCACATTATGTTTATTTACTTATTTCCAGTTCTGTGTTAATGCCTCATTTTCGGTTTCCCCGGCTATTCAGTAATTTTGTTAAGTTTACTTATGTCCTTATTCCGTTTTGCTGTCACCTCGCTAATTATTACTTTATTTTTTTTTTTTGCCTTTCTTTCGGCTCGTCCGCTCCCCACTTATGCGTTTATTTATTTTCATTCCATTTTTACATTCTTATTCTCTTACTTCTTATGCCCTTATCCTTTTTATTATTAGTTTACTTTGTCCTGGCTTTTAATTTAGTTTAGTTACTATATTTATTTTAGTTCTTTATTAATTTTGTCTAATTTTATGTTTATTTTGAAGTTTTAACTAATTAAGGTTTATTTATAAGTATTTTAGTTTCCCGAGTTTATTTACTGTATTTTATTTACACATTATTTATTTTATTTCTTTTTCTGGTTCTGTGTTTGCCTACAATTTCGTTTTCCCCGTTTATTCTTACTTTCGTTAAGTTTACTTTGTCCTTATTCTATTTTACTGTTACACTTAGTTATTCATTCCCTTTATTTAATTTACTTTTGCCTTTATTTCTGCTCGTCCGCTACCTCTTCTGCGTTTATTTATTTATCATTCCGTTTTATACGTTATTTATTCTATTTACTTCTTAGGCCCTTATCCTTATTTATTATTAGTTTTCTTATGTCCGGGCTTTTAACTTTAGTTTATTTACTACATTTATTTTAGTTCTTTACTTAATTAATGTGTATTTTTGTTTTGTTTTTTGAGTTTTAACTAATTAAGGTTTATTTATAAATTTATTTTAATTTCCCGAGTTTATTTAATTTATTTTATTTACACTTTATTTTATTTTACTCATTTCTGGTTCTGTGCTATTGCCTACTTTTTTCGCTTTTCCCGTCTACTCTTAATTTGGTTAAGTCTCTATGTCCTTACCCCGTTTTACTGTTACACTTCGTTACTTATTTACTTTACTTAATTTCCTTTTGCCTATACTTCTGCTCGCTACACACTTGTGCGTTTATTTATCATTCCGTTCATACGTTTAATCTACTTACTTCTTTTGCTCTCATCCATTTTAATTTTAGTTTCTTATGTCCTGGCTTTTAATTTTAGTTTACTTTCTTATATTTTAGTTCTTTATTAATTATTGTCTGATTATGTTTGTTTATTTTAAAAGTTCATTAACTAATTAAGGTTTATTTATAAATTTATTTTAGTTTCCCGAGATTATTTACTTTATTTAATTACATTTATTTNGGGATGGAGTCTGTTCTTCCGTCGGGCTCACAGCACGTTCGGGAGTTCGTGGCTGTCTGGTTTTGCGCTTCGGAGGTTTGGGTCACTCGGTGCTCTACCATTCGGCTCCGTTCGGACTGTTCTCTGGCGGTTCTTGCTGGAACCACAGGTTCTCTTAGGTGTTGATCTTTGGGGTTGGTTCCTTAGAGTGGCTCGTTTGCTGGATTCTCGGGGTTTGGCTAACCGTGAGGTTCATGTCTAGGGTGTGTCCTGCGTCCTGGCGGACAGCTGTCTCGGTTCATTCCTCTGTTCGCAGATTGGCCAGTCATCGCCGACTCGTTCTGTTGGCTCTGCCGGACGTATGGACTCCTGGCCATGGACGTCTTCGAGTCAGCATGGTCTAGGCGTCGCCCATTTTATGTGGCGCCCTTACCCACCTGCGAGGCATTCACGGTGGATGCTTTTCGGCAGGACTGGTCGAGGTGGGGGTACCTGTTCCTCTTCTCCCGGTCCAGCTGTTGCTTCGGGTTCTGGCTCGGTTGCAGCCCATCCCACGAGAGTAGCCCTTATGGTTTCTTGGTGGCCACCCCAGCTTTATTTTCAGACGCTGCTTGATATGTGTCCGAACCCGGGGCGTTTTCCCGCGGGTCCGCCTCTTTCGGCAGGTCGGATCGGTCCTGTACGTGACTGGTTCGGCCTTCTCCTCGGCTCTTTGTGTCTGGTATTTTGACGCGGATATCACCATCTCTGTGGTGTTCAGGTGGCTTTATTGACGGTGTCCCACTTGCGAGCTTCGTCTTTGCAACAGTATGATGTTCCTGGTGTTTCTATGCACTTTTTCTTGCTCTTTGTATGTTGTCTTCTCTTTCGCATTGGTTTGTCTTGTCCTTTCTTTGGTTTTCAGGACTACAGATATTTGATGTTTCTTACTGTTGCCTCGTTTTGTGCGGCGCTGGCGGAGCCGCTCTGGCTTGCGTTCGGGGTGGACGTCACATCTGCCCCATTTTGTACGCTTTCTCATGTTTTGTTTGACCTCCAACCTGCTCATGCGTCGCCTGCGCTGTCCTGATCCTTGTTCAGGGTGCATTCTTATCTTCTCCTCAGTTTGTGGTAGCCCCTTCGGTTCAGGTTTCTGCTCTTTGGTACTGGTGGTATATTTGTACGTGTGCAGCCTTTCTCCGTCCTGGCGACGGTCGAGACAGCTGGTTTCCGGAGGGGTTCTTGGGTTATTGATGCATGATTGGTTTGGCCGGGGGTGTGTCCTGTGTTGTCCGGTTGCGCATTTTGCCGTTACCTGCGTAATGTGTTTGGGGGTGCGCTTTGGCTTTCTCCGGTTCCCCTCGTTCCCTGTTTCAGGGCTCGGATCTCCCAGGTCGTCCGCAGAGTTTTTCGGTCTTCCAGCCTGGAGTCTGTCTTTGCGCCCGTGCTGTTTGGACGTTTGCAGCTTTTGCTGCTGTGTTGGTGACATCTATCGCTTATTTCGGGCGCAGGGAATTGAGGGTCGCACAGTTTCTTGGCCGCCCATTCTTTATGCGCATCTGCTCCTGTGCGTTCTTGTTGCCTTGGGTCGCAGGTTACATCCTGTTGTCTCGGCTTCGCGTTGCGGAGTTTGTGGCGGCCGCCTCCCTGGTTAGCCCTTTCTTTTCCTTCTCTTTGGATATGAAGCTCCAGGGAGCTGTAGGGGCTCCCCACAGAAAACCAGCGTTGAATGTAATGATACGCCATTTTCTGGGTGAGCCCCGGAGACTCCCTGGCAACCCTCCCTCCCACCAGTCGGCGTTTTTTTCGCGTTGGTTGAAGCTTAGCTTCCAAACTGAAGCTTGGCAGCCGGCGCGGTAGGTCCGGGGCTCCCCCCTCCCCATCTCGGGGCGGGGAGCGCTGCGCGGATGATCGGCGCGGCAGTGTAATGTTTGCTTGTTTCCTTGGGATTGTAGGGAGTTTCTACCTCTCTGTTCGGTTTTTGTTTTAGTTTTTTACCATGTGGGGTTTGTTTTGTCATGCCTATCTTTCTGGGTGCCTGACCCCGGTCAATGGCAGATAAGGAAAACCCCAACCACAAGAGGGTTTTCCAGTGCCATTGCTCCCTGAAATCTTTCTGAAGGGACCAGGTTCTGGCGCTGGTCCCTGGTAGGTCTGAACTCTTTAGCTAATGTCCCGGTCTAATATAACATACATTAGCCCGATAAGCTCCAGGGAGCCTCCGGGGCTCACCAAGAAAATGGCGTTTCATTACATTCAACGCTGGTTTTATGTTCTCTGGGACACCACTCACTAACATCAACCTGTACTACAATACTTAGGATTGTTGAAATATGCTGGAGCTCCTCTGATGCAAGTGTTGACCCTAGGGGTTTTACCTTTTGAATCCAAAAGGGTGGAGGAGGAGAGGTGTTAGTGTTTGGAAGGGGAGTCCCCTTCCATTATAACAGCAGTGATGACATTTCTGGGGTACTCTCTCTTTTACATTTTGCAGGCATACCACTAGGACCTGGTTGTGGTTCACTGCTTGCTTGTTTGTCTTACTATGAATCTGTGTATAGACACATGTTTTTCTCTGTTTTTAACACTTTAGCGCTTTGGGCGAAGCGTATAAAAACTTACCCTATGTGCTTTGGGCGTCTCGCGCGCTTAAGCGGTACGGGCGAAAAGTGTATACTCTTTTTAGTCTCCTGACACTATTTGTAGACCTACGTATTTAAATTTGGTATCACTGTGTTCGCAATAGAATTCTCTATAAGAACATACATATAAAATACTGCCAAAGCACAAGGAATATCAACACCAAATAGAAATGTATTGGGATCACTTGGCGAGAGCGCCAAAAAGCAACAAAATGTTTCCACTCTCTTAATGATTGCGATGACCACATTTATCCTACATCGTTGATTTTGGTATCATTGGAACCGCAATAAAATTCTCTATACGGACATATGCATATGAATGTATAATCAATGTTGTTACCCACCCGCAAGAGTGTGGGAAGTTGACGCGCAGTTAGCCGCGAGCGGACTGCCGAAAACACATGTGGGCAATCGCGCGTAGAATGTTTATACATTTATACGTGTCGTGACTTTAATATTCTATGTACGTATTTCCTTTTCGTAGCAATGTGTGCGCAAGAAAATTTTCTATATGAAGAAATGTATAAAAAGTTTACAAATCATATGTACGTGAAGCGACAAAGATAAACCAAAGTGGCTCACTATGCGTGCGCGGCAAAAATAAACACAATGTTTTCGTTCCTTGCATGTTTGTCGAGTTTATACTTGTTTAAAAACTTTATTATTTGTATGACAATGATCGCAGTAAAATTTCCTACACAGACATATACATATAAAATAAAAATAATTGCCGCGTCTTGGCAATCAGAACGGCTAAAGGAAACCCACTGAAACCCACCCGCCACACCCAGAGCAACACCCGCCACACCCGCAACACCCGAAAAAATACTTTGTGTTTTTCCCGGATTACTCATAGAAGTTTATGTGCTACAATATTCATTTTGGTACCAAAACATTCGCAATTAAATTCTCTACAATACGTATATAATAAAATAGCTGATTGATGATAAAGAAAATTCAAAGTAGGTGTACTTACCATGTCTATGTTGTTTGTAGAACAACAGTTGAGCATTTTTTCTTCACTCCACCTTCTTCAGGCTTCAGATCCTGAAGTTGCTCAACAGATGTTTCGTAGGTGGAGTGAAGCTGTTGCAGGTGGTTATTTTTTATCCCAAAACACTTTCTGCCGGTGATACCTTGTGTAGCAAGGTACAGCACAAAGTGCCACATCACAACTTTTACACCCAAATCTCACGTCCCTCCTTCTGCCAGATTTGGTACAAACACGGCACCTTTTACGTTTATGCAGACCTACGAGCTCGTGCTTCAACTTGTAGTTCAGACGTTGGTCTGAATCTACAATTCGTCTGGATTTTATTTCATCTTCACTAGTATCGCCTTCTTGAGGAACGACAACACTTGTGACTGAATCTTCAGCGAAATCAGTCGCGTCGAGTTGTTCAATGTCATCAACGTCCTGTTCCGAATTTGTTGACGATGATTGAGGTTGAGGTGTTGATGTGAAGAGAGGCCGCCTCGCACCAGATGGGCCGGGTGTTGAGAGTGCCGCGTCAGCAGGAGGAGCAGCGTCGGCAGGAGGAGCAGCGTCAGCAGGAGGAGCAGCGTCAGCAGGCAAGTCCGGAGCATGGGGTATGCCTGTTGTTGTTGGCCAATCCTCACTCCTCCACTCCAGTAAGGCATCTATTGCTACTGAGACAAACTCTAAAAATGTGTGTTTCTTCACGTCCGTTGAAAAGTGGGAGTACAACGCGAATGCATTGTGCAATGCCATTTGCAGAAAATAAAAAGTTATCTTCTTGGTCCATTTGTGTGTTTTTCTGGTAAACTCATAATACTTGACCATTTGATCGAAATGATCAACACCTTTCATGAACTTATTGTAATCAATTATGGCAATGGGTTTGTTCATTTTCACAATTTCGAGACCAGTTCTCCCGTTAGGCTTACGAATGCGTTTTCTGCGCCGAACTAAACTAGTCTCGGCATTATGGAGATTGGTGATGATAGACACGGGCCGCTTGTCCTTCCACACTATAATAAATGTGTTATCACGACGCATGTACACGGTGGTGTCTGTTGCAATCTTACCCTTTACCATTTGTTGAAGATCCTTAGGGGCGCCACGTTGGAGTCTAAGTGTTCCACATGTGTAAACACCCGACTCGCGTAATTTTTCTGTCAGGGTAACTGAGTTATAGTAGTTATCCATATACAGATGATAACCCTTGTTGAGTAGGGGTTCCATCAACCCCGTGACTGTTTCAACAGTAGTTTTACCTATACCACAATACACATCAAAGTTATATATGTAGCCTGATGTGGCTTCAGCCAACATATACAATTTGACACCATATTTATCAGGCTTGTTGGGATTGTACACCTTGAAAGAGAGGCGGCCACGCCATGCCATTGTACCCTCATCAAGACTCAATTCTTTATTTGGAATGTACACAGACGTAAATTTCTCCGTCAAATATTGCATCACTGGTCTCACTTTTATCAGTCTGTCACTATTATTCAATGGCACTGCTTTCTTGTTATACATATGAAAGAACTTAGAAATATTTTGGAACCGCGGAGACGACATAAACAAGCTGAAGTATCGGTTATGCCACTTTTGATTTGACTGCCAGTACATCCTCATTGTAGGCAGCTTGTTTATTCCCATCAGTATACACAGACCCAAATATCGTGCCATTTCTTTCACAGACACTGCTTTCCAACTTTTCCTTGATGAGGCAGCAAAGCGATGTAAGATTTGTGTGGCATACAAATTTGTTTCATATGCTAAGTACTCAACCAATGCTCTCGTGAAAAATAGTTGTATAAAATTCAATGCAGATGTAGGTGTTGGAATCGTTAGGCCTGGCTTAGCAGAAAAGTCACCAACGATAGGAGGAGTGTTGCTACGAGACCACTGACCGCTAAGCTTAGCACGCTTTGGTACCGGACACGTTCGTTTTCCGCGTGGCGGAGATGCGGCTCCCTCATCCTCACTCTCAACCTCAGTTTCACTAGAAGTTTCTTCTTCAGTTGAGGAAACATGATATGTAACGTCACATTCAGGTTCGTCAACCTCAATATCATCCTCTGATTCAGAAAAAGCCTCAACAACATCCGGAATCTTTGAGGGAGTGAGCTTTACCCCACGATACTTATCGTAAATCATTGCGATATGTTCTTCTTTCTTCATTTTCCTACCTCTTTTTGCCGTTCCACTGCTTGTTGCTTGTCCAGCATCCATGGTGAAGGTATTGAATCGGTTTGAATAACACGAGAAAGAAAATATATGCGTAAATGAGGTCACGTGAGCCGCGAGAGGGGAGATGCGTGTGGGCACTTCGAGTGACAACAATACAATAGGCCGACCACGTGACCCGGGCGGCTGAGATGCCATGTGGTCGGTGAGGGAAAACGGGAATTTCATAGAGAACATTTTGAGACTTACTAAAATAAAATCGCATAATAAATAAAATTTATATAAATTTTTAATCATTGGACGCCGGCCAGCGTCCGGAGGGCACAATCAAGAGAAAAAGATTGGACGCTAACGGGCGTCCGCTAAGCGCGAAAGTGTTAATACTTGTCTGTAGTGAGACATCACATTGTCTCACTATGAATGATGTCTTGTTTTTCCTCTATTGTCATCCTCCCAACTATTTTCTTAGGTTGAACTTTACCACTGACTTTCTTCGAACTCATGGCATGATATATAATAAGAACTGAGCTTTAAATTTGCTCTGTACCTAGTGTTACCCAATCTCCGAATCTCCTAATTTTTATGTATTTAACCCTACCAACCTTATCATTGTGTTCATTGCTGTCTTCTTTTATGTGCTAGCCATATGCTGTTTTGTGCCTACCAATTTTTGTCAACTACCATTCAAGCTGTCATTGCAATCAATCTTAGCTGCCCTATGTGCTTTAATACACTGTACCTACAATTTTCTCTAATTTTTTTTTCTTGCCATGTATCTGTTATCATTTTTTTATAAATTTTGCAAGTATTTACCTACTTAAAATTTTCTTAGATTAAGGACCTGCCCGAAACGCTGCGCGTACTAGTGGCTTTACAAGACTGTAATTACCATTTTATGTATCCACACATTCCCAATGTACCTTCTTGTATATGCATAAATAAATAAATAATAATAATAAATAAAATAACTTGTGTGTCAGAAACAAAAAAAAAAACACAAAAACAATGAAATTCTTCACAAAGTATTCAAGCGCAATCATAACTAGGCAGGAAACACTTGTAACCTGAAGTGCCACGCGCTCGGTAGACTTGTACGTGTATAAACAAACTACGAAAACTGAGGAAAACAACAATTGACAAATCAAATTTTCTGAAGAAATTGAGTTCGAGAACCGAAAAATACAAAAATGGGCATATGAAAACCAAGGTTCTACTGTATTTTCAATCATTGAATATACATTAGATATTTATTACATAGATGTTTACATTCTTGTTTTAGGAGGAATATTCTCCCACTGACTATGCACTGTGCACGTGCAAAACAAGCCACTGCACTGGTGGGAATTCCAAATACAACTGTTATCCACAGTAGCACATTCCTTCAAAAAGACCCCTTCCTTACAATGGGCCATCACTCTCTATGCCTCTGTGAGGATACCAGGTACTGTCTCATGATCACCAGTAGACAAAAAGAGCTCCACAACTGATGACTCCCAAGTACTAGAGCACTTAATCAGTAATAATGACCTGAGGAGCCTTTAGAGCTCGCCCTGAAACTGGCATTTTATTGCATTCAATGCTGGTGTTTTTTTTTTAGTTCCCATGATCATGTAACACATTCTCTCAATATTAGAATAAAAATTTGGGAATAATTTTTTACATGCACCAGAGTTGCCATATTAAACTGACGAACAGCATAGTGGCGCTGTAATCCATGTTGTGCTACTGCTCACAGGATGAATATGGATGCACACTAAATAGTCACCTCCATTTGAAACAGTTGAAACAAAAGTATGTATGCACTAATCAGCCAAGAACACATGCCATGGGGAACATAAATACAAATATGAAGTGTTATAAAATACTAAACATGATCCTCCATGCAACACCAAGTCTTAAATGAATCTTAACCCCATTTATCAAAAAAAAAAAGAGGAGGAGGCCAGACATGTGAGTGAGGAAAGCAGGTTTAACCTTTATTTAGGTAATCTAAGATGCCATCTGTTGTTGCACTTGGATGCTAGTGAATGGCTTATTGACATAGGGGTCAATGAAGTAAACTTCTTTGGCCACTCCTCCACTATCTTGTTTCCATATTTTCTATATATATATCAATACATAGTTAATTTTGCTGTGCCTAAGCATTCTGGGCAGTTCTGTTTAGTTGTGAGGTTGATCACTGATCCCCATGGTCCCCTTGCCTCTACATGTACTCCACTCTGGTCATGGTACTTGGTAGGGTGTCTGGTTCCAGAGCCAGTGCACCAGGGAGCTAATGAGTGCCAGTCCTGAAATTGTGTATATATTATTTTCACAAATGCAGACAAATCACACATTTTGTTCTATTAATTAAGCAAATTATGAAATATTACTAATGCTTCATGTACTGGTATGCATAACTTTTAAAATACATCATCTCTTGTTACAGGTGTATCTCAGTTAAAGCAGTTCTCTGCCAGTCAACATGGTGCTCAACTGCTGGCTCAGAGTGCTCAAATTGTCCACCAACTTGCACTCTCCCAGCAACAGTTGGAATGCTGGTTATCAAAAGTATGGTCAGTTATGCAACATGTAGATCTTCAGAGTGTAAGCAATGTTGCCCTAGTACCTTGCAGTCCAAATCTGATAGATTCTTCCAAGCTAATATGTCTTTCAAGTGCAATCATTGTGCAAAATGCATCACTTCCTCTATCAAAAGCAGCTGTAGCTGCTCTTGAGCTCTTAAATGTGCAAGTAATCCCTAAACCTCCAGAATATGTTCGACATCATCAATTATACAGCTATTTCAACAATTCTGAGGCTCAGGGTGTTTCCCAGGCTCTGCTTAAGGTGATGACAATGCATAGAAGCCAAGATCTTGCATGTAACTTTAATAAGTGGAGAAATGATGAACAAGCTCAGGCACTAATTACTGTTACTGAAATACATAATCTTCATCCACATATTGTGAATCTTTATAGAGAACTTAACATCTTCAAAGCCAGAGGAAAGAACTGCACTGTGATGGATATAAGCATTAATAATTGTAACAAAATATTTCCAGACATTCTTAACTTTCCTGTAAATTTTCCTGAAACTTTCATTGTGCCATCTGCTGTGAATGATCGACATCTTGCAAAAACTTTGGGTGCCACTCAATTGACAAAAGAAATGTTGTGCTTATTAGCCTTGCAGAGCACCTATTCTGATAATGATATGGCAAAACTTGTGGCGTACATTTTTGAAGACAGTTACCTGCAAAGTAGTGTGGGAATTCGAAATCGGCTTCAATACGTGAGATTTGTTCCTAACACAAGTGGTACACTTTTCCTTCCTGGTCAAGTTTATGATCCCGAGGATGTTGACAGTGCAGCACTGATTTCAGAAGACTTAAACCCCCAAACCTGCTTTCAGAAGTATTATCCATTGTTACGAACTCTTGGGATGAAGAAAGTGTACAACATGCCCATACATGATTTCATTCAAATCATAACAAATTTCCATAGCAAGTCATTAACTGATGAGGAGAAAGTAATAAAAGCTGCAGCTTTGCTCAGAGCTGCAAATCGCCGACCTGATTGCCAACAGATATGTCAAGCTGTAAGAAGTGTTAGTTTTGTTTATGGTGAAACACTTAAACCAGCTGGCTATCCTGCCAGCTTAATTTGGGCAACAATTTTTAAGCCATATAGACCTCAAGATGTAAAAAGTTACAGTCACTTCAGGAATGTCCTGGGCTCAGTGGTCCCCCTGGTACAATGCTCTGATATTCAAAATGTTGCTAACCACTTTGGTTGGAATCAGAAACCCAGTGCTATCTGTCTCATGGAACACTTAAGAAATATAATAAAGGTATACAAAAATACAGAAGCAAAATATTTTGATTTGATAAAAGAAACATACAAGCAACTATCAACATTTGTTAACACACCAGATGCATGCCATTTACTCTCAATGTCTAATTCACCATGTGTGTTTACAGAGGCAGGTTTCAGGGACGCTAAGAAAGTGTATGTCTTATCACAAATTGGGGACTTGCAATTATTGCCTCACATGTATTCAGTACCATTTGAATTACGTGATTATGGTAGTCTTTTTCACACTCTAGGGTGTTTTGAAATGCAATCAAAGGAATTGTTCTTGACACTTTTACAACAAATTCAACAGCACCACTCCTTAGGGCAATTTGCTGATGTTGATCATGACAGGAATATTGTTATACAAATTCTTCATAAACTAGTACCATTTTGCAAAGATATCCCTCCATGTGAATTGCTATTACCTGTGGAAAATGCCAATGGAAGGTTAGAACTAGTTGATGTACAGCAGTGTTCTTATTCAGAACAGTCTTGTGACTGGATTGACAGTGATGAACTTGGAGTAAGAGTGGTTCACAGCAGTGTTGGAAATAAACTAGCAAAAGCTTTGGGTGTTGCACCCCTGAATAAACATTTACTGGCTGGTGAAGAGGGTTTCATGGAATGGGGACAGCACGAACCACTCACCATGCGTCTCCACAACTTGCTCCGGCAGTACCGTGATGGTGTGGCTGTCCTCAAGGAGTTAGTGCAAAATGCAGATGATGCTGGTGCCACCACTGTTTCCTTTCTTTATGATGAACGTCAAAATGAAGATGCACAAACAAGGCTTATGAGCAATAAACTAAAAGAGTGTCAGGGTCCAGCTTTATGGGCTTATAATAATGCAGTGTTTACTGAGGAAGATTTTTCAAATCTAAGAAAATTAGGTGCAGGAACTAAGGAATATCAGTCCACCAAAATTGGGAAATTTGGACTTGGATTTTGTTCAGTTTATAACTTGACAGATGTGCCAAGCATTATAAGTGGCTCTAATTATATTATATTTGATCCACACATGACTTACTTAGACAGCAATAACCAGATGCCTGGAGTGAGATACAATTTTTCTAAGGAGAAAAATTTATATATGCTGAGTAAGCTTAATGGACAATTTAAACCATTTAATAATGTTTTTGGCTGTAATATCCAACAGGCAAAGAAGTTTGAGGGCACTTTATTTCGCTTTCCTTTAAGGACTCCAGCCCAAGCCAGTACTAGCGAGATCAGTAGTGTGAGTTACAGACAGAAAGAGATGATAGAACTGCTTCAGATGTTTAGCAAGATTATAGGAGAAATACTACTTTTTACTCAGAATATTAGAGACATCAAGGTGTTTCACTTAAACAAGAATGCATCATCACCAACAGAGAGTATGCTGTTATTTGAAAGTTCAAGAAAAATAAAGAAAGCATTTCCTTCTCTGGCAATCTCTGTCCTCAACAAAACAGATAAAACCCAGGTGGAAAGAGTTGCTCAACTATTTAATAAAAGATTTCAGTGGAACAGGGAACCTTTTCAAGAATGCACACTTTCAGAAATAAAAGTTGTATGTTCAAAAGAAAGTAGAAAATTTTGCAACATTCATGAAGGGGCTTGGATAGTCACTTGGCTTACATCATGGCATTGTGGTAATGGGGCATCATGTAACTTAGCAGAAATCCTTAAAGGAAAAGCCTTACCTCTGGGTGCTGTGGCAGTGCCATTAAGAAAACAAAATGATGGGTGGCAACCCTTAAAGCTTTCAGAACTTCCTCAGGGATTTTATAATGAGAGCCATATGCATTGCTTTCTGCCATTGCCAGTAACAACACACCTGCCAGTTCAAGTAAATGGTTTTTTTGAAGTAGCTCCAGACCGCACAAGCCTTAAGACACAGACAGAGGATGATCGAATAGTAGGTTCAGACTGGAATGAAACTTTGATGAATGATGCAATAAGTGCTGCCTATCATAGTCTTATATCATCATTGAAATTGGAAGGTCTTAGTAAGAATTGTCCATATTACTTTCTATGGCCTGAAAATCTTGCCACAACTGATAAACTAGTAACAAACTTCACAAAGCATTTTTATAATAAAATTATCAGTGAGGCTCTGCCAGTCTTTCGAAGCAGGAGTGGCTGGCATCCACTAAATGTCTGTTTGTTTCTAGAAGAAACATTTTATGAACTAGAAGAGATTGGAAGCATTGCCTTTGAATATATGGAAAAGTTTATTGAGTCTTCAGGATTTATGATAGTTTTACCAAACCATATTGTTGCTGGTTTCCAGTTTGCTCACATATCTGAATACATGATTACTCAAGATATATTTTTCTCAAGTTACTTCATCCCGAACATATCTGAGCAACATGTAACTCCAGAGAAGAGAAATAGGCTGACTTTACATATTTTTGACATTAAGCATTCATGTTTAGAAAATCTCAGAAATGTTTACTGTATTCCTACAATCCCAGAAGGAAATTTAAAAATGCCTTCTGACCTAATAGACCCTAAGAGTAGAATTGCATCAATGTTCACCGCAGCTGATGAGAGATTTCCAGAGTTCCTGTTTTGCAATAATTCTAATAGACATAGCATTCTTTTATGTTTGGGAATGAATTCTAAATCTATTCCTTCAGTGATGGTAAAGAACAGGGCAGAGACAGTTGAAGCATTGTCTTGCCATAATTGTGCTGTTAAAAGATCTTTTGAAATATTGCATTACATAGGAACTCAAAATCATAAGGAACAAAATAATATTGCAAAGAGAATTCAGAATGTCTCATTTTTACCAGTAATGCCCAAGCCTCAAGACTGGCATCTCACATGGAAAGGTGACACTGTGCTATGTAAATCCCAGATGTGTGCTGACCATGTCAAGCAAGGTGTTCGAGGACCGGTGAAGTCTGTAGGGTTTTCTAAACCTTTAGGAATGTGTTTGGGAGAATTCAAAGAGCTTGTAGGCAGTACAAGCTTATTACTGTCACAGCTTAATATGGATAATGATTGGATATCTAATCAACTGATTGAGAAGCTTGGTATTATTATTCACGAACAAAATCTGCCATTAAATATAGTGTATCAGCAACTCAAAATATTACCAACTGTTTCACCAGCAGTCGGCAACATCCATAAAATTTGTCATAAAATATACAAGTATTTTGAGAATAAAATTCAATCTTTAAATTCAGTCATTCCTGAGGAATTAAAAGAGCTAAGAAATGAAAAAGTATTACTTACAAAACATGGCTTTATGGAACCAATTCTATTTGCACTTAACACTGAGAGTGATTGCTCACCAGACTTGTTTTCAGTACAAGTGGAAGGGCTTGGCATGTACAAGCATTTAATGGGAGCCTTAGGTATTGGACCAACCTTTCATGCAGAAGTTGTATTTCAGGTACTTAGTCAAAAGAAAGAAAAATATCAATCTGATAAAATAAGTGAATCAGAAGTAAAACAAATTTCCAAGCTTCTTGCATTGTTGTTTAATGTTCAACCTATTGGTTCAGGTGACTGTGAGTTGCCCCTTCATTTGTTGCACCTTCCAGATGCAGATGGTTATCTCCGTCCCATAAAAAACTTGTGTTGTGAAGATGGGATGAATCTCAGTTCTGGTAACTTTCATTGTTTGCATAAAAACATTTCTTTATCATTGGAAATGACAAATTGGCTAGGAATAAAAACAAAAACTAGGCAACGTCTTGAAGACTCTTCAAACAGGATACATTTTGGTCAGAATGAACCTTTAACCACCCGACTGAAGAACATTCTTAAGGAATATCCATGTGATAGTGCAATAATGAAGGAACTGCTGCAAAATGCTGATGATGCAGGAGCAACAGAAGTAGCCTTCATTCAGGACTTAAGACAACTCCCAGACAAACAATTGTTTGATAAGAAATGGGCACCATTACAGGGACCTGCCCTTAGTGTTTACAATAACAAAGGTTTCACACAAAGCGATCTACAAAATATCCAAGACTTGGGTAATAGCAGCAAAATTCAAGACCCAGCCAGTACAGGACAGTATGGCATTGGTTTTAATGCTGTGTATCACTTGACTGATGCGCCATCATTCTTGACACGAGGACCTGACATTCCCCAAGGAGAGACACTGTGCATGTTTGACCCTCACTGTTGGTACGATCCTATGGCCACTCCTGAAAAACCTGGGGTACAGCTTATAAATCTGAATGACTTACGGAAAGATCACCCAGATTCTTTCCATGGGTATCTAGAAAATCTTTTTCTACAGCAAGAGGGTACAGTTTTTAGACTCCCACTGAGGATTGAAAAACAGTCTAAAATTTCAGATCCCTTCCCAGCTTATAAGCTGAAAGAAAAGTTGGATGAGTTCAAGCTGGAAATGGCAAAATGTTTGCTATTTTTAAGAAATGTCCGTAAAATTTCCATTATGAGAATGTCTGAAGAAGGAGAGTGTTGTACTGAATATTGTGTTGAATCATCTATACAGCAAGAAAATGAGTTCTCAAAGCTGCAGCATATGATGGAATTAAAGAAACATATTGATGATAATTTAAACTCTGTTTTTAATATTGATATGATCAGAGCAGAGTACATAATGACAGTTACAGACACAAACAAAGCAAAATACATTTGGCATATTGTTCAGCAACTTGGTTCAGAAAATAAAGACAGCCGACCAGAGATAGTGAAGGATGCTTTTTCCCATAAGTATCTTAGTCTGCTTCCTCATGCTGGAGCTGCTGTTCTCTTGAATACCAACCAAAAACCAATTAATGATTTATTTACAACATCTTGTTATCTTCCATTGCCAGTAAAATCAGGACTGCCATTCAGTGTTAATGGACACTTTACTTTAAATTCTTCTCGGCGGAATTTATGGACAGGATTAGAGGATCCTAAAGCTCAGTGGAATACTTGGCTGATGAAAGAGGTGCTTGTCCCTGCTGCTGTGTGTGCTGTTGATTACTACAGGAAATGTATTTTCCAGGAAAGTGATAATAGGATGACAATGTGTAAATATTTACAGAACATGAATTTGTATAGGATGATCTTGCCTGATGGAAATAATACAGAATCAATTAAATGGAAGAATTTTGTCAAATGGTTTTATAAGTACATCATTGATCAGGAACTATATTTCTTTGATGTTTTTATTCCAGAAAATGACAAATTCCATGTTTCAGCTGAAAATAAATATAAAGGGGTTGATCTACAAAATGGAGAGTTAAAATGGCATGCATTTAAAAATGCCAGTGATGAATTTCCCCTTTACTTTACTAAACATTTGGATCCACAGATTGCCAAGCTTAAAGATCATTATACAGTCAAGCCCAGTGATCATTATACATTCAAGCCCAGTGATCATTATACATTCAGGCCCAATGATTTTAATATTGTCAGGCCTAGTGATCACATTGAAAATAATCTCTTAAACACATTAAGGCGACTTGGCATGAAAGTGGGTAGCTCAGTAATGCATATCAAACTCATTAATGCTGAAATTGAGTTTCACTTGCTTAATTCAGATACTGCTCTTCAGTTTCTTCTTTCCTGGGATAAAGATTACCCTGACAAATGCAATCCAATGATAATGAAACACATCACTGAGACACCATTTTTAAGTGCCACCAATGTGTGTATTGTCTTCAGGTATCTTTCATATTCAGAACATTTTCTTAATTATTTGGAAGGGCTTCCATTGCTGCTCACTAATGACATGATCCTCAAACATTTTAATTCCAAGGAACCAGTATTTATTTCATCATACTGCCACCTACTTCCAAATTCAGCACATGAATTTATCCACTTTGATATGGTAAAGTTATTCAAAAAAGCTCGAACAGACAACAAGAACCTAAATGTATTGAAAGAGTTCACATTACAGGATCTGGCAGACAGACTACATGCAGAATTAGACCAGTCGTATCATGAAAGTGAATGTTTTTTACCATTAGGTGACCGTGAAAAGTGGCTGAATACACTATGGACATTCATAAGAGAGTATTTTAAGTGCAATAAAGATGAAACACCCTTGGAAATTTTTTGGATGAAGAACAGGGAATATATTATAAATACTCTTGGAGACTGGGCTTTATATCCCCTAATTTATAACAACCAAACATATCTAGTTTCATTACAGAAGGCCTGGCAAGTTTTAGACCTGGACAATGACCCAGGTTCAGGTTACTGTAGATTACCTTCCAATAAATCTCTTTTCCATTCATTACCTGTTCCTCACACAGTCTTCAAAATTATTCCAACAGAGTTGAACCTTACAGCAACATTAAGGGAGCCTTCAGTTTTACTAGAAAATTTCTACTTTCACAGAGAGAAAATTGCTCAGTATGTTCACAGGGTGATGAAACATGATAAAAAAATGTCTGAAGTCTTGGAATATTTTGGTAAATATTGTGAAAGTGCCTCTTTATGTCCTAATAAACTTCGTTCACTCTGTATGTTTGAAGACGTATGTGGAGCTGTTCTTAAATTGGATGACAAAAACTTTATTGTACCAGTTGCATCAAAACTTGATTTAAATGGTTTGGTTAGAATTGCAGCAGACAACAATACAATAATTTTAAAAGAAGGAAAATCAACTGATGCAAAAACCATCTACCAATACCTGAATTCAAAGTGTCTTCTGGAGGACCTGGAAATTTATGTAAAACTAATTTTGCCAAATTATAAATATTTATCATTGCAGCAAAGGACATACTTTCTGAAAAATTTAAGAAATGAACTAGCAAAAACACAACATGAGAAAGAAGAGACTTGGAACCAAAGTATAAAAAATGTTGTCGCAGTATTAAAAAAAACTCCTTTTATAGAGTTAAATGGAAGCTTGAAAACTGCAGATAATTTCTATGATCCCTTTAATCCAGTATTCCAGGTAATGAAGTTGAGTAATTTACCTCAGCAATGGGAAAAATATGAATGGCAGTACTTCCTCAAATTATGTGGCATGGTACATGAACTTACAGTTGATATGTATGTGCAATATGCAAGTACATTATCATGCAATGATTCTGAAGTTAGCCAGAAGTCTCTAGTTCTCACTCAATACCTTTTTGACAACTTTAAGAAACTAGAATGCAGTGTTTCACAGATAAGAAATATTGAATTTCTTGTTCCGCAAGAGTTTAAAAGCTTAAAGAGGATTTTACCACAATTTAGAACTGCATCTGGTTTTGTATCTTTTTCTAATAGTGTGCCATCAAATTTTGCAAATATTCTGTGGACAACTGCAAGCCTTTTGCCAGATTATGCAACATCATGCAGTAGAGATATTAAAAAACATTTGAACATCATAAATACCCCCCAGAAGAAAAGGTTCTCCAGCACATTACAAAATTGTGTACATTTTTAAAATCTAAGCAAGAGAACACAAATAAAGACATTGAGAGCATAATGGAAAGTATTTATGAGTATTTACATTGTTGCGAGTGCAGCAACAATGTTCATGATGCACTTGTCTGCCAGAGTACTCCTGTAGTGCATATACCAAAGCATTCTACCTTTGTTGCAGCTAATTTTGTGATTGAAACTTTGGAAGTTGAAATTATTCCATACTTATACAAAATTCCATTGACATATGGGAAATACATAGATCTTTTTAAAAAACTAGGAGCCCTTGAAGCTGCTACTTGTGACACTTATGCCCAAGTTTTGAAGATGATCTATGAAGAAAGTCGGAAACAAACATTGCATCCCGAAGAATCTAAGTGTATGAAGCTGGCTCTTGAAGGCTTGGTGAAAAACAAACTGAATCTCAAAAAACTTCAAGTTTCTGAACTCTATCTCCCAACAAAAGAAGGGAAATTGGAAAAATCTTCAGAAATATATGTGAGAGATAATGAATATTTAGAGGTTGTAAGAGGAAATTTAAATATTTCAATATTTGCTGGATTTGAAATTCTAAAAATTCAAATGACCGATTGTGACTTTGTGAATCTGTTGCCTAAAAATTTGCAGCCAAAATTTTTATCTCATACTGTGAAGAAAGAACTTGACAGTAATACTGAGGAAATATCAACAGAATTACTTAATGAGTTAAGAGAAACTCTGCATTCTAATACTTTTAAGCAGGCAGTATTGAGAATTATAAATCATGATAGAGTATCCACAGGATTATGTTTGAATGAAACTGAAGTTAAAGAATTAATGACTAGTCTTGATAGAGTGGAGGTGAGGCAATTAAAGGTAATTACCATTATTCTAAAGTTTAATGAAGATGAAATTGGGAAATTAAAGAGGCAATTCTTTGTGAAAGTTTGTAATGAAGTAGAGAGAAAAGTGACACTTTATATTTCTGAGAATATTACCAGTAAAGTGATTGGCTGTGCACTGTGTATAACTTACAGGAAAATGTTGAAGATAGTTTCACCATCAGTAGTGGAGAATTTAGGAAACATACTGAGGATTTATGATAAACCACATGATATTCCATTATTACTGAATGAATTAAACATTACAGCATGGGGTGTTCAGAATAGAACAGAAGAATTTTATCGAACAGATGTAGGTTCTTATCTTGGTGAACATTTAATTCATTTACTGGATAATGAATTTTGTCAATTCCACAAGGAAGAAATTGTCTGTATGAAGAAATATATTCTTGCAGGAATTGAAACTGCTGAAGAGAATATATACATCATTGTTCAAGTAAAGTGCTTGGTAAGAAGTCATGAGAGCTTGTTTATGAATGAATATGAAGTTGACACTGGATATGAAGGAAAGTCTTGCATGATAGTTCGAGCCCATCAACTATATAAGTTTGTAAGAACTAATGCAAATGACAGTGATATGGTGATAAATGATACAGTGTCAGCTGGCAGTGAATCTGATAATCTCTCTGAAGAAGAAATTAGGAAGACTATAAGAAAACAAATGAAAGAAATATGGAAAGTTAATGATGAAAAAGAAAGACGGCACCTGTTGCGCCGCCTGATCCTCAAGTGGCATCCAGATAAGAACAGTCATAGAGTTGAGCTCAGTACCCGTGTAATGCAATATATACAACAACTGTTGAATCGTCTGGAGAATGGAGAGATTATACCAGATGATGAAGATGATGAAAATGGAAATACATTTAATGGTGCCTCCAGTAATTACTACAGTAATGTATTTAAATCACCACCATCAACACAATCTACAGGTTCCTTTGGGTCATTTAGAAGCCCGATGTATGATAGAAAGATGCCTGATCGTCCTGAAGCCCAAAAATGGTTTAGACAAGCAGAACATGACCTTGGCGAAGCTAATAGACGTGATGGAGGATCTTCGTGCTGGATCATGTACATGTGTCATCAGGTAAGCTTGAAGTTACATTATGATGTTTGGTACAACAGTATTTGTATGCAAGTGAATGTCACTTTTTAAAAGTCATAAGTACAATGAGATGCGGTTGTAATGCTTAATGACTGGAAGGTAATGAGAGTGGTGATGAGTGTGTAACACTTGTTACTATGATAACACAAACACACACTATGGTAAATTTAGTTATATATTTGTTATACCGATAGGTTAGTTACAATGATTGGTGTTTGAATGGTTATCTTGAGATGATTTCAGGGCTTTTTTTAGTGTCCCCGCGGCGCGGTCCTCAACCAGGCCTCCACCCCCAGGAAGCAGCCCGTGACAGCTGACTAACACCCAGGTACCTATTTTACTGCTAGGTAACAGGGGCATAGGGTGAAAGAAACTCTGCCCATTGTTTCTCGCCGGCCCTGGGATCGAACCCAGGACCACAGGATCACAAGTCCCGCGTGCTGTCCGCTCGGCCGACCGGCTCCCTATGGTACTGTAATATGTAAGATTTTTCATAACAATATTGAAAAGTATGGTTATTTTTTATGTCTACAGTATTAATAGTTTAGCTACAGCAGTTGAATACTAGAAATGGTACGACAGTGTCATGATAAGTTGAGTCAAGGATGCTTGTTATGTGCTGCTAGTGTTGTCAGGTAGGATGTAGTCCTGAGGTGACTGGAAACAGAGAGCTTGTACAAGACGTGGGGAGGAAAGCTTGAGCAAGGCCAGGGGTGGAGAGCTTGAAGGAGGGCACTCAGATTAGGCCAGGAGTGGCTGTCTGCTCTGTAACAAAGCTTGTAGAATTTGGTGTGGGAATTGGAACTAGGCAGGCGATGCTGTCTCTGGTCATCTTATATCTACATCCATCTGAATTTGTGTTGGCCTCACTTGGCAGTGGAGCTCTAAGTGAGGCAAGGTCACTGCCGAGGTCTTCCCATCATTTGGTCTGATGGGAAGTTTGCTGGTTGCTTTTGGCTGTCTAGTGATTTGTGGAAACCTTGGAGGATTTGTTAAAGATGACATTAGTTCCCACGAGTTCCCTGTTGGGTTATTTGTGGACCTGCATAAGGCTTTTGACACTGTTAACCACCAAAACCGTCTTCTTAAATTACATCATTATGGAGTCTGAGTCTGAAGATTCCCTGCAATACCTCAAATCTTACCTTACTGACAGGCTCCAGTATGTTTCTGTGAATAATTCAATTTCTCCCACCCTACCCATCAACATTGGTGTTCCTCAGGGCAGCATACTTGTCCCTCTCTTCTTTCTCATCTACATTAATGACCTTCCAAATGCCTCCCAACACCTCAAACCAATTCTATTTGCTGACGACACAACCTTCATTTATTCCAGTCCTGACCCCCTTGCTCTAAACGCCACAGTAAATACTGAGCTAAATAAAGTCCATCTTTGGCTAACTGCCAACAAACTCACCCTTAACATTGACAAAACTTTCTATATTCTGTTTGGCAATAAATCCTCTAATCAAATAAATCTCAAAATAAACAATACCCAAATTTGTAACAAATTAGATGGCAAATTCCTTGGCGTTCTCATTGACCACAAGGTGAATTTCCAGGGACGCATTCTAAATATATAAATAAAAGATTCAAAAACTGTTGGCATTCTTTCTAAGATCAGATATTATGTACCCCGCCATGCTCTGGTGACTCTCTATTACTCCCTCATCTATACATATATAAAACGCTGAACTGTAATGCCAGTCCTGACCTCAAAAGCTTCATTGAAGGTTGTAACAGAATCCATGAGCACCACACCAGAAATAAATACAGCTTTGATATTCCAAGAGTATGACTTAATCAAACTAGAAATGCTCTACAAATCAAGGGACCCAGAATGTGGAATGCCTGTAACCTACCTTACCCCTCTATTGTCAACCCATGTCTGTTTTTTTTTTTTTTAAACAAAGCTGTTTGTCGACCTAATTGTATTTGTGCTGCTTTTTCAGCCATGTTCCCCCCCTTTTTGTCTCTATTTTTATTTGTTCTCAACACATTTTATTCTTTATACTCAATTAGTATTAAGCTTTAGTCATTAATGTTTTTCATGCCCGAAACGCTTTGCGTAATAGTGGCTTTAGGCATTGTATGTACTAGCTCTATCTATAAATCCATCAATCTTTGTAAAATCTCTTGTATGTATGTACCTTTCCTAAATAAACATTTATTTATTTATTTATTTATTAATGGTTACTGAATATGACTACAGGTGTCATTAGCGATTATAGGTATTATTGGAAACTTTAAATAGTTGCAATAAAGGTCCTGGGAAAATGTGGGGCAGGTACATTATCTCGAATGAGACAACTTTAGTACTCCCCCCTTGATGGTGAAAGATGTGTGGGGGAGAAAAGCAGAAATATGTATTATTGGTGCCTGGGTCGGTGATGAAGCATGCAGACCCAGTGCCTATTGAAATGCAAGTAGCATACAAATTGGCTTGATTGCTATGACCATGCAGGGTAGAAGGAGAGATAAGAATGTGGTTGTAGCATCCTGGGATGCTGAGGGAGCATGCAGATCTGGTGCCAGTTGAGATGTAGGCAGCGTGATATTTTTTTTATAGATTTCTTATATTATATACTGTATATACAAGAAGGTACATTGGGCCTATGAGAGCACAGTGGTACCTCTGTTTTCAAATTTAATCCGTTTCCAGAAACGGTTTGAAAATTAAAAAACCGAAACAAATTTTCCCATAAGAAATAATGTGAATTGAATTAATCCATTCCACACTTTCAAAAATATTATCGTAAAAATACATTTTATACATAATACTACTTATTTTTTGTACTACAATGTGTACAGTACAAGTATATCTTACCTTTATTGAGGACTCTTGTTGGTGTATGGAAGACAGTGAGGAAGAAGGGAAGAGGAGAGGTATTAGTGTTTGGGAGGAGAGTCCCGATCCATTATAACAGCAGTGATGACATTTCTGGGGTACTCTCTCTCTTACGTTTTGCAGGCATACCACTTGGACCTGGTTGTGGTTCACTGCTTGCTTGTTTGTCTTACTAAGAATCTATGTATAGACACTTGTTTTTCCCTATGTTTTAACACTTGTCTGTAGTGAGACATCACATTGTCTCACCATGAATGACCATTTGTTTTTCCTGTTATCCTCAACTATTTTCCTAGGTTGAACTTTACCACTGACTTTGTTGGAACCCATGGCATGATATATAATAAGAACTTCTATGTTCAGAAACCAAAAAGCACAAAAAACAATGAAATTCTTCACAAAGAATTCAAGTGCAGTTGTCACTAGGCAGGAGACACTGGTAAATTGAAGCATGCTATGCACTAGGTTGGCCCATACGTGTATCAATAACTTCGAGTACCAAGTCAAATTTTTTTAAGAAATTGAGCTAGAGAACTAAAAAATTTGAAAAGCGGGCATTCGAAAACCGAGGTCCAACTGTACATAGCATAGATGTTTTTACATTCTTGTAAAGCTACTAACACACACATAGCATTTCTGGAAGATCCTTAACCCGTAGGTGGTGCTGGTGCTTATAGCCTGCAACACCATTAGGCATTAGGAAAAAAAAATTCTTATAAGATTGTTAAAATGTGTTCCTTGATCATGGGAAAAAAAATATAAAAATCGTGGGCAACATATTTTGGCCGCAATAGGACGAGGAAATCTGGCAAAATTGAGGCCTTGACAGAGTATGAATCCGTCGCCGGTCAGCTCCACCCGGGCTGTCAGGCGGGAGATGCCACAAAGATATTATTACCTAATTATTTCAATGTCTGATTTTTTCTCTGTTTTTTGCAGTAATATAATTCAATTGTGTGTAGTTTAATATATTTATATAATAAAATTTATGAACCATTGCTATACTCAAATGTATGGTGTGCATATTAGTGATTCCATTATTATGTTCATAAAACAATAAACATATTTTTGTTGTTACTAAACTATATACACATGTTATATATTAGTATCTGCATGTTTTGTTCACCATAACAAACCACTAAGTTCATATTATGAGTCCAAACAACAAGAGTGGCCGCCACACACCAGTTAGCAGACGCCACCTCCCTCCCACCTTCACCAACACCTCAGCAACATTCCTCCAAACATTCCCACCATACTGTTTTTTCTGTTATTACACTATATACACACATTACATATAAGTATCTACCTGTTTTATTCAGCATAACTGTAAAACTAAGCTGGTATGGTGTCCAAATAACATAGTGGCCACAAAAAACTGCATGGCAAGTTACACAGCAGCTAGATGATAGCACTTCACTCCCTTCCTCAACATCATCTCCCTCACCAAAATGGCTCCTCCCAGCATACTCTTTCTGCTGTTATTACACTATATACACCCATTATATATATGTATCTACATATGTCTTCACATAACAACCACTAAGTTGGTATATTGTGTTCAAACAACAAGAGTGGCAACCACACACCAGATAGCAGACTCCACTTCCCTCCCTCCTTCAACACCTCACTTGGCAACATTCCTCCTCCCACTATACTGTTATTGCTGTTATTACATTATATACACATGCTATATATAAGTATCTACATTTGTGCTCACCATAGCAAACCACTAAGCATGTATGGTTATGGCAAGTCCAGACAATAACAGGTCACCACAGAGTCAACAGACGATGCTACCTCCCTCCCTCACCAAGATTACTCCTCCCACCATACTACGCATAGTGCTAATTATCACTGCGGTCCTGCTATTATCAGAATCTTCGTCATTCTTATCACAGTCATGGGTCTTCTGTAATACTATCATCGCTCAATTTCATATATTTTGACTTTTTAAGTGATGCTGTGGTCACAAGCAGATCAGCAGTGCTGTTAGCTCATGCTGTGTAATTACCTAAGTGTAATTACCTAAGTGTAGTTACAGGATGAGAGCTACGCTCGTGGTGTCCCGTCTTCCCAGCACTCTTTGTCATATAACGCTTTGAAACTACTGACGGTCTTGGCCTCCACCACCTTCTCCCCCAACTTGTTCCAACCGTCTACCACTCTGTTTGCGAAAGTGAATTTTCTTATATTTCTTCGGCATCTGTGTTTAGCCAGTTTATATCTATGACCTCTTGTTCTTGAAGCTCCAGGTCTCAGGAAATCTTTCCTGTCGATTTTATCAATTCCTGTTACTATTTTGTATGTAGTGATCATATCACCTCTTTTTCTTCTGTCTTCTAGTTTGGCATATTTAATGCTTCTAACCTTTCCTCGTAGCTCTTACCCTTCAGTTCTGGGAGCCACTTAGTAGCATGTCTTTGCACCTTTTCCAGTTTGTTGATGTGCTTCTTAAGATATGGGCACCAAACAACAGCTGCATATTCTAGCTTTGGCCTAACAAAAGTCATGAACAATTTCTTTAGTATATCCCCATCCATGTATTTAAAAGCAATTCTGAAGTTAGAAAGCATAGCATAGGCTCCTTGCACAATATTCTTTATGTGGTCTTCAGGTGATAGTTTTCTATCTAGAACCACCCCTAGATCTCTTTCTTTATCAGAGTTCTTTAAAGATTTCTCACATAATATATAGGTTGTGTGGGGTCTATGTTCTCCTATTCCACATTCCATAACATGACATTTATTAACATTAAATTCCATTTGCCAAGTGGTGCTCCATATACTTATTTTATTCAGGTCTTCTTGAAGGGCATGACAATCATCTAAATTTCTTATCCTTCCTATTATCTTAGCATCATCAGCAAACATGTTCATATAATTCTGTATACCAACTGGTAGATCATTTATGTAGACAATAAACATCACTGGTGCAAGAACTGAACCCTGTGGTACTCCACTTGTGACATTTCTCCAGTCCGATACATTGCCTCTGATCACAGCCCTCATTGCTGTGTGCGCAGCCTTGGTTGCTCACTCAGTTTTAATCCTTTAACTGCGCAACGCGCCTGCAGGCCCACGTCTGGGGTGTGCTGCGTGCCTCCGCGTATTTGTATTTTTTACGTTTCATTCAAAACTCCCGCGGCTACATGGGGTTCACATCAGCTTCCTTAGGGCTCTTGTAAACAGACGCCATCTTTAAAAAAAGTCGTGGTCCACATTCCCAGGTGTTAGAGCCTCAGTACTGAGTGAGCAACCAAGGCTGGCGCTCGCAGCATGAGCGCACAGCACTGCTATTCAGCGTGTGACCACAGCATTGCCTAATAATGTCAAAATATATATATATAATCTGTATTATTTAGCCATGATAGTATTATAGAAGAGCCTGAGTGTGATAATGACTGGGTACAATGTTCAAATTTCAGTAATTCAATGCTGTTCACGATGTTCACAGCGCTAGCAACAGCACCACAGCATTATTTCGTCCATCTAGGAATCTTCAAACGACTTTTTAGGTTCCTTTTCAAAATAAACTTGTGGTCAATTATTCATTTACAGGAATTAGTGACCAGGATTGTGGTTATAATTAGCGTTGTGCATAGTATTGTGGAGGGAGGAATTTTGGTGAGGAAGGGAGAGAATTGAGGTAGCCTCTGTGTGTGTGTGTGGCAGCTACTCTTGTTTTGCTCACCATACTAGCTTTGTGGTTCGCTATGGGGAACACATATGTACATGGTATATACAGTGTGTGAGTGTGTATATAGTGTATTAACAGCATCAGGAGTATGTTGAGAGGAGCTATTTTGGTGAGGGAGGTGACATCATAATCGTAGCGTCGTCTGCTGTGTGATTTCTCATGCAGTGTATGGTGGCCACTGTACTGTTTGGACACAATACCGGCTTACTTGCATAGTTCTGAGAAATAAAACATGTAGATAGGTATATATATATATAACATGTGTAAATAGTATAATAAAAACAATAACAGTATGGTGGGAGGAGAAATGTTGGCGAGTAAGATGTTGGAGTGAGGGAGGGCTGGCTGGGTGTGGCTGCTCACACTCGCTGGGTTCTGAGTGTGTTGATGGTGAATGTATATAGTGTGTGACAGTGTATAGTGTGTACAAATGTTGTAAATATACATAAATGAACATGAAACATAGGGGTGAATAACTGTATGATGGGAGGAGCAATGTTGGCGAATACAATGTTAGAGGAGTGAGGGAGGGCTGGCTGGGTGTGGCTGCTCACACTCGTGGTGTTCTAAATGTGTTGATGGTGAATGTGTATAGTGTGTATATATTGTAAATATACATAAATGAACATGAAACATGGTCCTGTCCTGGTCTTTAGGCAGGGCGCTCTCTTATCTATATACCCCTCGGTTTTTAGTGGCCCCTTCAGTTCAGGATCGTTTCTCAAAGGCTCTTTTTTTTTTTTCGTGTTAGCTTTGGTCTCTTGGGGGTCATGTTGGGGAGCTTCATGCTCTCCTCTGGTGCAGGGGCTTCTGGTCTTTTGGTGCTGGTGATAGATTTGTTCGTTTGCAGCTGTCTTCTTCGTTTCCGGCGAAGAATGAGATGGCTGCTTTCCGGAGGGGACCTTGGGATGTTAATGCTTTGTTGTTCGGTGCACGCCACGGCCACAGTGTCCTGGGACGCGCTTTGGGTTGACTCGGTTTCTCTTCTTCCCTGTTCCACGGTTCGGGTCGTTCAGATCATTCACAGGGTTATTCGGTCTAGCCAGCCTGCAGTGTATCCCCGTGCCCATGATGTTCATAAGTTTGCTGCGCTTGCTGCTGTCTTCGGGACATGTCTTGGGTTGATAATTGGGCATGAGATTTTTGGCGGTTGAACAGGGTCCTGGCTGTGCACTTCCTGATCAGTGTTCCTGAGCCTAGTCGGGCCTGTGTTGCTTTGGGTCAGCGATAAGTCATTTTTTGTTTTTGTCTTTGGGTAAGTAGCTCTGGGGAGCCGAAGGGGCTCCCCCCAGAAAACCAGCGTTGAATGTTATGAAACATCATTTTCTGGGTGAGATCCAGAAGCTCCCTGGCATCCCTTCGGTCGGCGGTTTTTGCTTGTTTTGACATCCAGCCTCAGAAGTGAAGGTGTGGGTAGCTGACATGAGGGGTCTGGGGCTCCCCTCTTCACCCTCCCGGGGAGGGGGGGGGAACTGCGCAGATGGCGGCACGGCATGTAGTGACATCATGCTCATTTGCTTGTTTTCATTTGAGGGGTTCTGTCCACTTGTTTGACTTTCATTAGTAGTTTCAACCAGAATTGGGGTTTGTTTTGGGATGCTTACCTTTCTGGATGTCAGACTCGGTCAATAACAGACATAGAATGCTCCATAACCTCATGTGAAATTTTATAGGTTATTACTCCTCGTGCCTCACTGAGGGGGCCCAGGTTCTGGCTCATGGTCCACGGTAGGACTAGAACTCCACATTGACTGATGCCAAAGTCTAATATATCCATATCAACCTGGATAGCTCTGGGAAGCCTCTGGGTCTCACCCAGAAAATGCTGTTTCATTACATTCATCCCTTGTTTTATGATGTTTTGTAAATTTGAATTAACATGGCAAATTACATTTCTTTCAGGCAGCAGAGAAGATTTTGAAGGCAGCCTTATATCTTGAAGACAGAAACAAGGCAGCGACATTCCAGCGAGGAGGAACAAGTCATTCACTTACTATTATATCTTTAAGTCTACAATCAAATGATTCCTACAGGCTTGCATCTGCCTTAGAATCTCGAGTTGGCCACCATACTAATATGCGCTACCCTTCTGTCCAAGGATGTCCTTGCGATTACTATACAACTGATGATGCTAACTATATGCTGAGCACGACGGAAGAGTTAATGCAATTGCTTAGACCTCATTTTGTAAGTTAGCAAAGTAATTTTTTTAATGCAATACAATCTTGCTGTTGGGTGAACTGAGAACCATGATGAAGAAGAAAAAATATGATAAAAAGATACTCTATTGAGAATAACATTTGGCATTTAAATGTCTTCTTGATCAGAAATAACATAGCCCCATAGTCCTTACATGCAAAATGTCATTGCCAATAAAGTTGATTCTTGATCGTTTCTCACAATTAAAATCCAACAGTAACATAAATGTGAAAAATAACTATTCAGTATAACAGTATTATATTAATTTCCATTTAATGAATGGTACAATCATACAATGAATTAGTAATCATTTAAGACAATTGCTCTGAAGTAAGAGTACTGTACAGTGATGTCTACATTATCTGTATCAGTGTTACCAGATGCACTTCTGTTCCACTAAGACAAGACACACCTTTATCTTATTTTACTAGCAATGAACACAGGAAACAGGCTAATAGAAATATGTGACTAATCTTAACTCTAAACAGATTTTAGGGTTATTTGTACAAAATCACAAGGAATATATTGTTACAGTGTAAACAATTTAATTGTTACATTTTTGTATGTTTTTCATTACTGCAAATCTTAATTATTAGAACTTACCTCATTTATATTCACTCATAATTTGGATAATTGATGCAAGAGTGATCATAACCAGAGTGTACTCCGGTTGTAACTGGACTTGGTGTACTCCGGTTGTAATTGGACTTCGTGTACTCCAGTTGTATCTGGACTTGGTGTAGTCTGGTTGTAATTGGACTTGATGTACTCCAGTTGTAACTGGACTTTAATTGTGTACTCTACTTGTAACTGGACTTGGTGTTCTCCAGTTGTAACTGAACTTGGTGTACTCCAGTTGTAACTGGACTTTGTGTACTCTGGTTGTAACTGATCTTCTGATCTGATCTTCAACTGATCTTCAGTGTAACTGACTCAACTTCAGCACCCACATTCAACACATAACTAAGAAAGTCTCTAAGACAGTTGGTATACTCTCCAAAATCAGATATTATGTTCCTAACTCTGCTCTCCTCTCTCTCTATTATGCTCTAATCTACCCCTATCTTAATTATGGTATCTGTGCATGGGGGTCTACCACTGCAAACCACCTTAAGCCCATCATCACCCAGCAAAAATCTGCTATCAGAATAATAACTAACTCTGCTTTCAGACAACACTCGGCTCCCTTGTTTAAATCCCTAAACTTGCTAAATATTAACTCCCTCCACACATTCTCTTGTGTCAACTACATCTACAAAACCCTGTTCTTAAATGCAAACCATGCTCTGAAACTCTCTCTGGACAGATGTAATAGGACCCATTATCACCACACCAGAAATAAATATCTCTTTGATATCCCCAGGGTCAAACTTAATCTGTGTAAACACTCTATGCAAATTAAGGGACCTAGTCTATGGAACTCACTCCCTAGTGAATTGAAAAACTGTAAAACTTTTGCCTTATTTAAAAACAAAACCAAAAAGTACTTAATTTCATCTTCTTAGTTTCCTACACTGAGCTTTATTTTTTGCTCTGTATCTAGTGTTACCCAATCTCCTAATTCTTATGTATTTAACCCAAACAACCTTATCATTGTGTTCATTGCTGTCTTCCTTTATGTGCTAGCCATTTGCTGTATTGTGCCTACCAAATTTTGTCAACTACCATTCAAGCTTTCATTGCAATCAATCCTAGCTACCTAAGTGCTTTATTATACTGTACCTACAATTTTCTCTCATCTTTTTTTTTTCTTTCTTCTTTTCTTGCCATGTAACTGTTATCATTTCTTTTTTATAATTTTTGCTAGTATTTACCTACTAAAAATTTTCTTAGATTAAGGACCTGCCCGAAACGCTGCGCGTACTAGTGGCTTTACAAGATTGTAATTACCATATTATATATTCTCACATTCCCAATGTACCTTCTTGTATATGAATAAATAAATAAATAAATAAATAAATAAATAAATAAATCTTGGTGTACTCTGGTTGTAACTGAACTTTGTGTACTTTGGTTGTAACTGAACTTGGTGTACTCTGGTTGTAACTGGACTTTGTGTACTCTGGTTGTAACTGAACTTGGTGTATGCCTATTGCGACTTCACTTATATTCCCATTACAAGTGGACTAGGTGTATTATTGCAACTGAACTTGACACATTCCTGTTGCAGTTGTATTTGGCATAATCCTGTTGCAACTTTAAACAATGGCCTGTGTCAGATAACATACAAGGGGTTTTTATGAGGTTGAGAAGACTTACCAAATGACTTTAAAATTTCAATAATGTATTTACAATTTACAATCTTATAAAATATGACTTAAGGACAAATTCTTTGATACAAAAAAATTCAGGATTGATAATCATAATTTAATTCCTGAGCAACTTCCAATATTTGAAGTGATGAATTCTTTCATTATAAGGTTATTATGGCTATCCTGATAATTTAAAAATTTTGTTGAATTTTCATCACTATTTTAAGTAAGTTAAGAACACCACTGGGTATTGTCTCGATCTCATTTTCTTTTCAATATAAAATGTAACAACAGAGCAAAACTTCAGTTATTTTGATTACACAACAATTATTCTCTGCCAATTAAACAATTATGTAAGCACATCCTGGCAAGTACAACTAGTTGAGTGCACCACCTACCAATGTCTACCAGTGCAATGTCTACCTAAATAACTTCTATATTCTTCATCTCACTATTTCTCACCACTTACACCACTGTACCTACTCTCCTCATGCAATACTGCTTTGTTAATATAAACATGTGTGAGTTATAGTAGCAAATGAAGACATTTATATTTTTCTTAATATGGTATAAAACAGGTGTTAAATTGTTGTAAATTCATAAAAATGCATTAATAAAAAAAGGTAACTTAGTAGTAATAATATATACATTGTACTTAACACACTTTAGAAACCACTGTGAAGGGAGTTGATATTAATTAATATTACTTGGACACTAAATGTGTTAACAGATATAGAGGTGTTCATGGGCTAAATTTTTTTGCCCTGACATAAGGAAACAATACTTTTAAATGTGTAGTGTTACATAGTCTCCCCAGTTTGGTACCTTGTTTTGATAATTACTTCTGAATGTAGTTATATGGAGATGGTAAGTATCCATCTACTGTAGATATACGTTAGTTGAATAATGATGGAGAGATATAAATAGATAGAGAGTTGACACAAGAGAATGAAATAGTTTTGTTTGCTTATTTTTGTGAATTTCAAAGTTATTCACAAAGTTATGTTAGTTCTTGACAAGATTGAACTGTGTTACTGGAGGCAATTTCCCTAGTCACACTGTAAGGGCACGGGCCTTAAAGTCTTGTATGAACACACACTCTGAATGCTACTCGTATATGGGAATGAGGTATGAATACCTGTTCTTAGTTTATAAGACAGTATAAAAGGAATAAAGTGTCAGCCCTACAATAGTTCTTATTGTAAATTTCAGTCACATGTACCTATACAGGAACACATGTCCTCCTATCTAAGGGCCAATCAATGCTAACATATACAAAACAAGGAAAAATAATATTTTCTAACTTAATTGAGTGGGGTTTATTTCATAGCCTTAAAGTTAGATGTACAAAAACATATATATTGAACATGACTTTAATAGTATTGACTGAGAACTTTGCTAGAATTTCTAGCCCGACAACACTTGGACTTAAGCAACACACAGTATACTCTAATTCTGAAATTTAATACTGTATACTTGAAGAGTGTTCTTAACTGAAATCTTGTCCACTGTTATCCCTATGTTACACTTGCAATTACCAATTGTTAACGAACCAATATTAACAGGCAATGTGATGCAGAATGATACTACACACAAGTTTACCACAGTACAATATGCTCAAAAGACGGAGAAATTAGACTAAAATTCTAGCTTGTTTTGTACCATTTACAGCATGTATATCTTTACCATTTAATGGTTCAAAAGTGCACAAGTGGTATCTATATCAGCAGTTAAATGATGATGACTTTCTAACCAATGCTCTTCTAGTGATCTATTACATACACCCATTTTTCTGTAAAAGTTTATTTTATGTTGTCAATATTAGGTGCTCACATTGTAATCAGGTGAGGATTTTGTTTTGGTTAAAAGTTGGGCACTGTAACATTATTAATCAGTTTATTTCACAAAGTTTCTTTTACTACCCACAATTCTTTTATTTTTAATTTTAAATATGTAATCTTGATTTTTTTAAAGTTAATAATAAATAATTTTTGAAATTAATATTTTATATAACATTTATTTTCACTGTACATTCATTAATATTCAACCATTTTATAGTTTCTTTTGCTACCTACAATTTTGTTCTAGTTTTAAATATGTAGTTTAGTCTTATGAGGTTCAGGATATGGTCACTTTGTGCTAACTGATTATGATATTAGAGTAGATTAAGGACCTGCCCAAAACACAATGAGTGTTAGTAGCTTTGTAAGAATGTAATGTAAGATATCAATGTTCATAACCAAAAATTTACATAAAGTTGTATTATACTCTGAACCAACTAATATTTTTGGTTGTGCTACATTTAGTATTTTGTTAACCTTAAAGATTTATTAATGAATAAATGTTTCCAAGAAAAACATTTTGTTTATTTCATAAATCTGTGTATTCCTGAGGTCTGTTCATCCAAATGCCACATTTCTGGGGGGAGCCCCGTCGGCTCCCCGGAGCTCTCCCAGGCTGATATGCTAATTTCAGACTTTGGCATCAGTCATGTGTATGGAGTTCTTAGGCCTACTGGGGACCACGGCCAGAACCGGGCCCCCTCAGAGAGGCAAGGGGAGCAATGGCCTATAGAAGCCCCCGTGTGGTTGGAAGCATTCTATGTCTGCCATCGACCGGGACAGGCACCCAGAAAGGTAAGCGCCACAAAACAAACCCCTATTCTGGTTAAAATTGCTACCAAAAGCCAAACTAGTGGATAGAACTCCCAAACAGAAAAACAAGCAAACTAGTGTGACGTCACACGTCACCGCGCCGCTGTCTGCGCAGCTCCCCCCCTCCCCGGGAGGGGGAAGGTGGAGCCCCAGACCTCCCACGCCGGCTATCCACCCATCAGTTCTGAGGCTGATGCTATAGGCACTGGTTATGTGCTCCGGCTTCAGTGGTTGTTTCAGCACTGTACCTAGAGTGTGGTGTCTGTTTTCTAGGTGATGCGTGAGCCGGGAGTGATTCTCCAGTACTCGGGCTGCATGCGCCTAGGGTTCCCTTCTCTAGGTGCCCTGTAAGTACTGCCCTTGGGACTTGGGGCCACCTTCCACAAGTTCCTTGGGGTTTGCCCCTGCTAGGCCGTTTACTGCTTGGTTTTCGGCCGCTCTTTGTGTGCTCGGGTGTTCTGTCTCCCTTGTTCGCCTTAGAGTAAGGGGCAGTTTTGCACTGGTGGGGTGCAGGGTACTGTGCAGCTTGTCTTTTCCCGATCATAGCGACCGGCTCTGTTCCGCTTGGGTACGCTGTCCTCTTGCGGGGTTTTCTTTTTCTTTTTGTTTATGTACCTGGTGGGGGGGTCTGCCTTCGTTCTTGCCCCTGGTGTCCCTTGTGTTCTGAGTTTTCTGGTGGTACCCCCTGCTAGGTCCCCGTGAGTGTACACGTCCCGGGGGTTCAGCTCTTAGAAAGTTGTTTGGTAGTTTTGGGTGCCGGTTAGCAGGTATGGGGTGCATAATAAATGAACTAAACTAACTAACGGTTAGCAGTACCCTGCCTGGGATTACCTGAGCGCGGGTCCTCTTATAGTAAACACTCGGGACCCTGGGAAACCCCTGGGGGCGCGTGGGTCCGATGGATGTGACCCCAGAGTCCCCCCCTCGCTTCCAGCGAGTTTGAGGGTTGCTCACCCCTTGTCTCTGGGTGACTCTCTGTTTTGCCTCCGTCTGCTGCCTGTGGGGTCGGTGACACCTTCGATCCGGAGTCCTGCGAGTTTGTTGCTCGTTGTGGCTCAGTTACCCAGTTGTGCTCAGCTGGGGCGGGCAGCAGAGGCATTGCACTTGAGCCTTGGTGGTGGCAACGCTCTCGTGGTAACTCCCCGGGAGCCCCGGGGCAGCCCCATTTTGGTTCTTGTTTTTCCCCTGGTTTCCCCTTCCTGCCTGCATCCGGTTCCTTACCGTCTGTAGGTTCAGGGCGGGGTTTGATGGTGTTGAGACTCGGGCAGTCTCGGGGAAATCCCCTTCCGGGGTAGTGACGGGGGCATTCGAGCCTGTTCGTCCAGCAGTGTTGTAAGAGTCTGCCAGTGGGCTCCCTTCCTTAGTGTTTTCACGGCTGTCCCGGTTTTCTGGTACGGCCGGGGCTTTAGGGGGACGGCTCGGCCCCGGGGCCTGCTGTGTGGGTTCCCGGGGCTGGGGAGGGGCTGACTTGGGGGGCCTTGGCCCCGTAGGACCCCGTGGGTTTTTTTTATCCCCCTCTCGGCGGGGCTTGTGGTTACGTGGAGTGGGGTTTTTCCTCCCCACTCGCCGTACGTGCTGTTGGGCGTCGGCCCCTCCCCGGGCTCGGTTCCTTGGCCTTTGAGTCGGTTGGTTCCGTCCTGTGGGTGGCTGTTTCCCCCCCACCCCTTTTTTGGGACGGTGTTTTCGTCATGTTTCCCCTTTCTGGGGGTTCTACGTGACTACTGGTCTCGGGTGCGCATGCGCCTTTGTGTGCCTTCGGGACTGGTTTTGGCTTCCGTGTTCTCGAGGGTTCGGGAAGCTTTTTACTACTTCCCGCGTTATTGGAACGTCTGTCGGCTCCTCGTCCTTGTCGTCGAGTTGGGCTACTTGTAGCCCTGTTGGGCTCCTTGTGGTCCTGTTGTGCTCCTTGTAGCCCTGTTGGGCTACTTTTGGCCCAGTTTGGGCTCTTTCTGGGCCTGTTGGGCTACTTGTAGCCCTGTTGGGCTACTTGTAGCCCTGTTGGGCTACTTGCAGCCTTGTTGGGCTGCTTGTGGTCCGGTTGCGTGCCTTTTTTGGGCTCTGTCTTCGCTTCTTTGGCTGGTTTTCTTGTTCCTGCTCACTCTTTTGGCTACTTTTCTTGTGCAGTAGTCTTGGTTGCCGCCTTCCCGTAGGGAAGGTTGAGCGTTTTCGGCCAGCATGTCATGCACGTGCGCCGCGGAGTTTGTTTTGGTCTGGGCGGTGTGTAGTGCTGGTGTTCGTCGTCTTTTTTTTTATTTATTTTTTATTTATTTATTCATATACAAGAAGGTACATTGGGAATGTGAGAATATATAATATGGTAAAAACAATCTTGTAAAGCCACTAGTACGCGCAGCGTTTCGGGCAGGTCCTTAATCTAAGAAAATTTTTAGTAGGTAAATATACTAGCAAAAATTATAAAAAAGAAATGATACCAGTTACATGGCAAGAAAAGAAAAAAGAAAAAAAAAAGATGAGAGAAAATTGTAGGTACAGTATAATAAAGCACTTAGGTAGCTAAGATTGATTGCAATGAAAGCTTGAATGGTAGTTGACAAAATTTGGTAGGCACAATACAGCAAATGGCTAGCACATAAAGGAAGACAGCAATGAACACAATGATAAAGTTGTTTGGGTTAAAAACATTAGAATTAGGAGATTGGGTAACACTAGATACAGAGCAAAAAATAAAGCTCAGTGTAGGAAACTAAGAAGATGAAATTAAGTACTTTTTGGTTTTGTTTTTAAATAAGGCAAAAGTTTTACAGTTTTTCAATTCACTAGGGAGTGAGTTCCATAGACTAGGTCCCTTAATTTGCATAGAGTGTTTACACAGATTAAGTTTGACCCTGGGGATATCAAAGAGATATTTATTTCTGGTGTGGTGATAATGGGTCCTATTACATCTGTCCAGAGAGAGTTTCAGAGCATGGTTTGCATTTAAGAACAGGGTTTTGTAGATGTAGTTGACACAAGAGAATGTGTGGAGGGAGTTAATATTTAGCAAGTTTAGGGATTTAAACAAGGGAGCTGAGTGTTGTCTGAAAGCAGAGTTAGTTATTATTCTGATAGCAGATTTTTGCTGGGTGATGATGGGCTTAAGGTGGTTTGCAGTGGTAGACCCCCATGCACAGATACCATAATTAAGATAGGGGTAGATTAGAGCATAATAGAGAGAGAGGAGAGCAGAGTTAGGAACATAATATCTGATTTTGGAGAGTATACCAACTGTCTTTTGCTCCAGTGCTTCGCCTCTCGCTCTTCTCCCTTGCCGCGGTATGTGCCCCTTTCGCTCCGGGGGTGTCCTGGGTTCCAGTTGTGGGGAGGCCGCCGAGGTTTACCCTGTGTCATGGGTGTGGGCCGCCTTCTTCACCTCTTCCCTGCTCTCCTGCAGGTCCGGCTCTGGCTTCTTCACCTGGCGGTGCTCCCAAGTTCTTCTGGGCTCGGTTGAGTCGTGTCACTTCGAGCCACCGTTTGCCAGGTGAGTTTCTGCGGTCTGGCGTCTTTTGGCAGGGCGCTGGATGTGGTGTTATATACCTGTCTTTCTTTAGGTCTCTTTTTGTACGACTGAGACCGTTCGCACACCAGTGTCGGTCCCCTTTTTCACCCCTTCCTGTCCCACTCTTGTGCATGTCCAACCCATGCTAGGGTCATTCAGGGGTCCCACCTTTATTAGTGTTATGTGGTGTGCGGGTTTGTGGTGTTGGTTCTGTACTCGCCTGGTAGGGCTCCTGGCTGTGCTTGCAAGGTTTATGCGCTCTGGCTTTTGGGTCCCGCCTATCTGGTAGAACTTGCGGGATAGTACCAGTGGAGTGCAGTGGTGCTATAGGCACAATCGGGGAACACTGTATATCCATCAGAGGTCTGCAGTTGTTACGCGACCTCCTTGCGAGCATACGCCTTCTTGCTGGTACCTTATCTTGAGGTTACCTTGAGGTGCTTCCGGGGCTTAGCGTCCCCACGGCTCGGTCATCGACCAGGCCTCCTGGACTGGTCATGCTGGCTGTTGGAAGTGGCTGCTCGCTGCCCGATGTATGAGTCACAGCCTGGTTGATCGGGTATCCTTTGGAGGTGCTTATCCGGTTCTCTCTTGCACCAACCCGTCCCCGCAACTTTATTACGTCAAAATTGACTTATTAGTTACGTGCATAGGTGACATACTAAACATAATAGTTTCCCTTAAAAAACTTCGTAGAGAACACCGACCTTACCTGACCTACTTAGAAGGTTAAAATAAGCATCTTATGGTTTCGTAATTACAATTGTTACTTAACCTATTATACGTATACCACTGAACACTGTGAGGGGATTGCCAGTTATGCCCCTTATGGTTCGGTCTGTGGACTTCCGGGGCACACTAGCTTGCCTTCGAATTAGTTATGGCCCATCCTTTTAATATATATATATATATATATATATATATATATATATATATATATATATATATGAAATGAAAACTCACACCCCAGAAGTGACTCGAACCCATACTCCCAGGAGCAACGCAACTGGTATGTACAAGACGCCTTAAACCACTTGACCCTCACGACCAGACAAATGAGATGATAGCCGAAGCTATTTGAACCACCTCACCGCTGGCACTCGGATGGTTATCTTGGGCATAGCATTTTACCAAATCACCTCATTCTTTGGGGCACACGTGAGGAACACAAATGCGAACAAGCCTGAATGGTCCCCAGGACTATATGCGAATGAAAACTCACACCCCAGAAGTGACTCGAACCCATACTCCCAGGAGCAACGCAACTGGTATGTACAAGACGCCTTAAACCACTTGACCATCACGACCAGACAAATGAGATGATAGCCGAAGCTATTTGAACCACCTCACCGCTGGCACTCGGATGGTTATCTTGGGCATAGCATTTTACCAAATCACCTCATTCTTTGGGGCACACGTGAGGAACACAAATGCGAACAAGCCTGAATGGTCCCCAGGACTATATGCGAATGAAAACTCACACCCCAGAAGTGACTCGAACCCATACTCCCAGGAGCAACGCAACTGGTATGTACAAGACGCCTTAAACCACTTGACCATCACGACCAGACAAAATGAGATGATAGCCGAAGCTATTTGAACCACCTCACCGCTGGCACTCGGATGGTTATCTTGGGCATAGCATTTTACCAAATCACCTCATTCTTTGGGGCACACGTGAGGAACACAAATGCGAACAAGCCTGAATGGTCCCCAGGACTATATGCGAATGAAAACTCACACCCCAGAAGTGACTCGAACCCATACTCCCAGGAG
>WNGS01164174.1:208955-228100 GCA_020271785.1 Procambarus virginalis
AGGCACCGGTTATGTGCTCCGGCTCCAGTGGTTGTTTCAGCACTGTACCTAGAGTGTGGTGTCTGTTTTTTCTAGGTGGTGCGTGAGCCGGGAGTGATTCTCCAGTACTCGGGCTGCATGCGCCTAGGGTTCCCTTCCCTAGGTGCCCTGTAAGTACTGCCCTTGGGACTTGGGGCCACCTTCCACAAGTTCCTTGGGGTCTGCCCCTGCTAGGCCGTTTACTGCTTGGTTTTCGGCCGCTCTTTGTGTGCTCGGGTGTTCTGTCTCCCTTGGTCGCCTTAGGGTAAGGGGCAGTTTTGCACTGGTGGGGCGCAGGGTACTGTGCAGCTTGTCTTTTCCCAATCATAGCGGCCGGCTCTGTTCCGCTTGGGTATGCTGTCCTCTTGCGGGGTTTTCTTTTCTTTTTGTTTATCTACCTGGTGGGGGGGTCTGCCTTCGTTCTTGCCCCTTGGTCCCTTGTGTTCTGAGTATTTCTGGTGGCACCCCCTGCTAGGTCCCCGTGAGTGTACACATCCCGGGGGTTCAGCTCTTAGAAAGTTGTTTGGTAGTTTTGGGTGCCGGTTAGCAGTACCCTGCCTGGGATTACCTGAGCGCGAGTCCTCTTATAGTAAACGCTCGGGACCCTGGGAAACCCCTGGGGGCGCGTGGGTCCGATGGATGTGACCCCAGAGCCCCCCCTCGCTTCCAGCGAGTTTGAGGGTTGCTCACCCCTTGTCTCTGGGTGACTCTCTGTTTTGCCTCCGTCTGCTGCCTGTGGGTCGGTGACACCTTCGACCCGGAGTCCTGCGAGTTTGTTGCTCGTTGTGGCTCGGTTACCCAGTTGTGCTAAGCTGGTGCGGGCAGCAGAGGCGTTGCACTTGAGCCTTGGTGGTGGCAACGCTCTCGTGGTAACTCCCCGGAACCCCGGGGCTGCCCCGTTTTGGTTCTTGGTTTTCCCCTGGATTCCCCTTCCTGCCTGCATCCGGTTCCTTACCGTCTGTAGGTTCAGGGCGGGGTTTGTTGGTGTTGAGACTCGGGCAGTCTCGGGAAATCCCCTTCCGGGGTAGTGACGGGGGCATTTGAGCCTGTTCCTCCAGCCGTGTTGTAAGAGTCTGCCAGTGGGCTCCCTTCCTTCGTGTTTTCACGGCTGCCCCGGTTTTCTGGTACGGCCGGGGCTTTGGGGGGACGGCTCGGCCCCAGGGCCTGTCGTGTGGGTTCCCGGGGCTGGAAAGGGGCTGACTTGGGGGGCCTTGGCCCCGTTGGTCCCCGTGGGCGTTTTTATCCCCCTCTAGGCGGGGCTTGTGGTTACGCGGAGTAGGGTTTTCCTCCCCACTCGCCGTACGTACTGTTTGGGCGTCAGCCCCTCCCCGGGCTCGGTTCCTTGGCCTTTGAGTCGGTTGGTTCCGTCCTGTGGGTGGATGTTTCCCCCACCCCTTGTTGGGACGGTGTTTTCGTCATGTTTCCCCGTTTTGGGGGTTCTACGTGACTACTGGTCTCGGGTGCGCCTGCGCCTTTGTGTGCCTTCGGGACTGGGTTTGGCTTCCGTGTTCTCGAGGGTACGGGAAGGTTTTTCGCTACTTCCCGCGTTATTGGAACGTCTGTCGGCTCCTCGTTCTTGTCGCCGTTTTGGGCTCTTTGTAGTCCTGTTGGGCTCCTTGTAGTCTGGTTGGGCTCCTTGTAGCCCTGTTGGGCTAATTTTGGGCCGGTTTGGGCTCCTTATGGGCCGGTTGGGCCACTTGTGGCCCTGTTGGGCTACTTGTAGCCCTGTTGGGCTACTTGTAGCCCTGTTGGGCTACTTGTTGCCTTGTTGGCTTGCTTGTGGCCCGGCTGTGTGCCTTTTTGGGCTCTGTCTTCGCTTCTTTGGCCGGTTTTATGATTCCTGCTCTCTTTTGGCTCCTTTTCTAGTGCAGTAGTCCTGGTTGCCGCCTTCCCGCAGGGCCGGTTGCGCGTTTTCGGCCAGCGTGTCGTGCGCCGTGGAGTTTGTTTTGGTCTGGGCGGTGTGTGGTGCTGGTGTTAGACGCCTTTTTGCTCCAGTGCTTCGCCTCTCGCTCTTCTCCCTTGCCGCGGTATGTGCCCCTTCGCTCCGGGGGTGTCCTGGGTTCCAGTTGTGGGAAGGCCGCCGAGGTTTTCCCTGTGTCATGGGTGGGGGCCGCCTTCTTCGCCTCTCACCTGCTCTCCTGCAGGTCTGGCTCTGGCGTCTTCACCTGGCGGTACTCCCAGGTTCTTCTGGGCTCGGTTGAGTCGTGTCAGTTCGTGCCACCGTTCGCCAGGTGAGTTTTCTGCGGTCTGGCATCTTTTGGCAGGGCGCTGGATGCGGTGTTATATACCTGTCTTTATTTGGTATCTTTTGTACGACTGAGACCGTTCGCACACCAGTGTCTGTCCCCCTTTTCACCCCTTCCTGTCCCACTCTTGTGCATGTCCAACCCATGCTAGGGTCATTAAGGGGTTCCACCTTTGTTAGTGTTATGAGGTGGGGGTTGTGGTGTTGGTTCTGTACTCGCCTGGTAGGGCTCCTGGCTGTGCTTGCAAGGTTTTTGCGCTCTGGTGTTTGGGTCCCGCCTATGTAGTAGTACTTGCGGGATGGTACCAGTGGAGTGCAGTGGTGCTATAGGCACCATCGGGGAACACTGTATATCCATCAGAGGTCTGCAGTTGTTACACGACCTACTTGCGAGCATACGCCTTCTTGCTGGTACGTTACCTTGGGGTTTTCCTTGAGGTGCTTCCGGGGCTTAGCGTCCCCGCGGCCCGGTCGTTGACCAGGCCTCCTGGACTGATCATCCTGGCTGTTGGACGTGGCTGCTCGCTGCCTGACGTATGAGTCTCAGCCTGGTTTGATTGGGTATCCTTTGGAGGTGCTTCTCCAGTTCTCTCTTGTACCACCCCGTCCTCGCAAGTTTAATAAGTCATTATTGACTTATTAGTTACGTGCATGGGTGACAAGCATCATAGTTTCCCTTTCAAAACTTCATGGAAAACACCGACCTTACTTAACCTACTTAGCATGTTAACATAAGCATCTTATGGTTTCGTAATTACAGTTGTTACTTAACCTGTTATAGGTATAACAACGCTGAACACTGTGGGGGATTGCCAGTTATGCCCCTTCTGGTCCGTCCGTGGACTTCCGGGGCACGCTTGCTTGCTTTCGAATTAGTTATGGCCATCCTGGTTGTGAGGAGTCTGTGGGCCTGCAGGCCGCTCCATGCGGCTGCCTGGTGGGCCTCCTCCTGGCCGGTCTAGCCTGGCCTCGGGCCAGGCTTGGGGTGTACATGAGCTCCTAGTTCCCCATCCAGCCGATTTTGAGCGGGGTTTCTCCGCCGTCGGTCGCCTGGTATGCGGGTTCCTGGGCCTGCTGGGTTCTGTCGTGTCTCCGTGGGCCCTGTCTGGGGTTTGTCTGCTCCGTTCTCTGCCTTTGCGAGAGCGCGTTGCTCTTTACCTGTGGCATGTTGCGGTGGTGCCTGTTGCTACTACTGCGCGTGTGCTTTAGTACCGTGTTTCGTGGTGGCGTGTCCTTATTCCTGGGGTTTATGTTTCTGCTCTTTCGTCCTGCCTCACCCCAGTTGTTTTTCCTGGCATCTCTTTTTGTCTGTTTTGCCTGCACTTACTGCTATGTTGGGGGGGGGGGGGCGTGGTCGGTTTCCACCACTTCATTGCTTGTGCGTTCCCTTGTTTTCCTCCTCTGCCACAGGGGTGTTCTGCGTGTGTTCCTTGGCTTCTAGGGCTTTTTTCGGCCTGTGTCTTGTGGTGTGCTTCTTTGTACCGGTCTGTTGCAGTTGCTCGTACCTCTTGGTTTGGGTCCAGTTCTGGCGGCAACCCGTCCGCCTTCTTGGGTTTCCTTGCTTGCCCTGCCAATTGGTTTTTTCGGGGTCTGGCGATGTCCCGCGTCGGACCTGTCATTTCTGAACTCCTGGCGGGTTTGCTTGCTTGGAGTTTTCTGTTCGGCAGACGTTCCATCTCCTTGTGCCACCTGAGTTCGGTGGTCGCGCCCGAGATCTTCTTGCGGCTCCGCCTTTTCCTGGGCTCGGAGGGGCCTTGTCGGGGCTGCTTCCGTCTGCCTCATGGTCTCGCCTCCAGCTGGTGGTCGGTGTCCCACCTGCGTGTTTCTCTTGGCGGCAGTATGGGGTGTTTTGGCGGTCCTTCCTTTTCCTGTCCCTTCTTAGGTGGTTACTCTTGTTACCGTCGGCTTGGTTTTTGGTGGGGGTTGGGGGCCGTCGTCGTGTCGCATACTGTCACCTCTCTCTTTTTGTGCGGCGCTGGCGGGGCCGCTTTGGCTTGCTTTCGGTCTTGGTGTTGCTTCTACACCGTTAGTAAGCTGTCTTGTGCGTTGTTTCACTTCCGGCCTGTTCGTGCGCCGCTTGCACCATACTGGTCTCCGCGGTTGTGTGCCACGGCGTCTGTGTCCGGAGCGCATTTTGCGTTGATCCGGTTCTGTTCTTCCCGGTTCGCCTGTGCTGGTGTCCCGGGTTGTCAGCCGTGTTCTTGCGGCTCGGCTGCCTGTGTTCTTCCCTCCTGTCCGTGGCGTTCGTGGCTTTGCTGCTCTCGCTGCCGTATGGATGACGTGTTCTCGCAGTCTTTCGGGCATGGATCTTTGGTGTTCGTTCGAGCTGCGCAGACAGCGGCGCGGTGACGTGTGACGTCATACTAGTTTGCTTGTTTTCTGTTGGGGAGTTCTATCCACTAGTTCGACTTTTGGTAGCAATTTTAACCAGAATAGGGGTTTGTTTTGGGGCGCTTACCTTTCTGGGTGCCTGTTCCGGTCGATGGCAGACATAGAATGCTTCCAATCACACGGGGGCTTCTATAGGCCATTGCTCCCCTTGCCTCTCTGAGGGGGCCCGGTTCTGGCCGTGGTCCCCGGTAGGCCTAAGAACTCCATACACATGACTGATGCCAAAGTCTGACATTAGCATATCAGCCTGGGATAGCTCCGGGGAGCCTCCGGGACTCACCCAGAAAATGGCGTTTCATTACATTCAACGCTGGTTTTTTCAACAATTCATACAAGGGTGCTAATTTTGTTGAAAAGTTCTTCACGAACATATAAAAATATGTAACCATCCCAACAAAAGACTGTACTTCCCCAACTGATGTTGGGGCTGGGGCATCTACTATAGCAGCTACATTTTTTGTGAGAAGGAGTAAAGCCCTTACCTGAAATATGGTACCCCAGGTATTCAATGGCCTTGGTCTTCAATGTTGTTTTACCCTTATTAATCTTCACATTGTGCTTTCGCAGGAGATTCAAAACTTATTCTAATCTAGCATCATGTTCTTCCTCATTCTCCCTGCATTCAATAATGTCATCTAAAAAACTAGGCACACCTTCAATGTTAACTAACAACTGGGACATGAATCTCTGAAAAATTGCTGGAGACGAGGAGAGTCCAAAAGGAAGTCTTTTATACTTAAAAAACCCCTTGTGGGTGTTAATCACTAACAATTTTTGGCTCTCCTCCTCTACAGGAATTTGCAAGTAAACATCTTTCAGATCAATCTTAGAAAAGATTGCCCCTTGCAGACCACTGACAACAACTCAGCTATCTTAGGTAAAGGATACTTCTCACAGTAAATGCGATTGTTGAGTTCCTTGAAGTCTGCACAGATTCTCATGTATTTCCGATCTGCCTTCAACACTGGTACAATTGGGGCTGCCCACTCACTATGTGTAATTGGCTCTAAGATGCCTTCTGCCACATGCATTTCCAGGGCAGATTCTACCAATTGCTTGTAATGAAACAGCACTGTTCTTGCCTTGAAAAATTTAGGTGAAGCCCCACTTTTCAGGTGAATTTTTGCCACCATACTATTGATGGGCTTATCTGCCTCCACTGAATATTTATCTAACATATATTTGGCACTTTTAATTGTTTTAACTATCAACAATTCATCTAAGCCCACCAAGAAAATTCCACTTTTTCCATGAGATCCTTAGCACATAGGCTAGGATTATGTGAATCCACTACATAAGAATCCGGGACAATTTCTTTTCCATTATAGCCTTCTTTTGCCGATACCTTGCCATAGACCTAAATCGGTGTACTGTATTATCATATGCACTAAATGATTTTTTACCTGGTTTTACATTCAATTGCAAGTAATCTGCCCAATCCCTAAGACAATGTTGACACTGAAGCACCAGTGTCCAGTTCCAAGGGAACTAACTTCCCATTAATTACAAAATTCACCACATGTGACTTCACTGAACATATCTTTTCTTTCACCGAATATAGTCTGCTTTCCTCACCTGCAGCTTCTTTAGACGGTTTACCTTACTCTACTGCCTTTACCACAGTACCACTACCTCTTCTTCCTGCATTCCCTGGTCATCTTCTCTCCCAGGCCTTGCTGTTCCTGTTTAGATATTCCTACACACTTTCTTTAAGTGCCCCTCCTTGTTACAAAAGTTTCATATATATTCACGAAACTTGCACTTGCTACTACTGTGATTGTACCCATAGTGTTTACATCTGGTCTGGCCCTGCACTACCTCACTTTCTTGAGTAGATTTCGTACTTCCAAAAGCCCTTTCCAGATTCAACATCTTCTCGATCACTGTCTATGAAGTCATCGATTGTAGATCCAAGTTTTCTGCCACCAGGTTAGGGAAAAATATCTCATTTTCTACTGCCATGAACAACTGGTCCCGCACCCGGCCGTCCAACTGTGCTCCAAAGTTACAGTAGTTAGCCAACGCCTTGAAGTCCGCATATAAATCCTGTACGGATTCCTGCTGCTTTTTTGTCCTCTTCTAGAAAATCCATCACACTCCTGTGATATGAAGGTTTCACTACATAAAGACGTTTAAGAAGGGTAAACAGGTCTGCATAGGTCTTCGTGTAATTAATTACCTAAGTGTAGTTACAGGATGAGAGCTACGCTCGTGGTGCCCCATCTTCCCAGCACTCTTTGTCATATAACGCTTTGAAACTCCTGATGGTCTTGGCCTCCACCACCTTCTCACCTAACTTGTTCCAACCGTCTACCACTCTGTTGTGAAAGTGAATTTTTCTTATATATCTTCGGCATCTGTGTTTAGCTAGTTTAAATCTATGATTCTCTTATTCTTGAAGTTCCATGTCTCAGGAAATCTTCCCTATCGATTTTATCAATTCCGGTTACTATTTTGTACTAGCGATCATATCACCTCTTTTTCTTCAAACTTCTAGTTTTGGCATATTTAATGCCTTTAACCTCTCCTCGTAGCTCTTGCTCCTCAGTTCTGGGAGCCACTTAGTAGCATGTCTTTGCACCTTTTCCAGTTTGTTGATGTGCTTCTTAAGATATGGGCACCACACAACTGCTGCATATTCTAGCTTTGGCCTAACAAAAATCGTGAACAATTTGTTTAATATTTCGCCATCCATGTATTTAAAAGCAATTCTGAAGTTAGAAAGTGCTCCTCGCTCCTCGCGAGGCTCCTCGCACAACGTTCTTTATGTGGTCCTCAGGTGACATTTTTCTATCTAGAACCACCCTTGGATCCCTTTTTTTTTATCAGAATTCTTTAAAGATTTATCACATATTAATAGGTTGTGTGGGGTCTATGTTCTCCTATTCCACATTCCATAACATGGCATTTATTAACATTAAATTCCATTTGCCAAGTGGTGCTCCATATACTGTACTTATTTTGTCCAGGTCTTCTTGAAGAGCATGACAATCATCTAAGTTTCTTATCCTTTCTATTATCTTAGCATCATCAGCAAACATGTTCATATAGTTCTGTATACCAACTGGTAGATCATTTATGTAGACAATAAACATCACTGGTGCAAGAACTGAACCCTGTGGGACTCCACTTGTGACATTTCTCCAGTCCGATACATTGCCTCTGATTACTGCCCTCATTCTTCTATCAGTCAGAAAATTTTTCATCCATGTTTGAAGCTCACCCTCCAATATTATCTAGTTTCCAGAACAACCTCTTATGTGGAACTGTCAAAAGCCTTTTCTGTGGGGAGGACCTACAGCTCCCTGGAGCTTATCGGGCTAATGTATGTTGTGTTAGACCGGGACATTAGCTATGGAGTTCAGACCTACCAGGGACCAGAGCCAGAACCTGGCCCCTTCAGAGAGGTTTCAGGGAGTAATGGCCCTGGAAAACCCCATATGGTTGGGGGTTTTCCTTATCTGCCATCGACCGGGGTCAGGCACCCACAAAGGTAGACATAACAAAACAAACCCCACATGGTAAAAACTACAACAAAAACCGAACAGAGAGGTATAAAACTCCCTACAATCCCAAAGAATAATCAAACAATCAATTTACTGCTGTGCCGGTCGTCCGCACAGCCCCCCCCCCCGGGAGGGGGGCCCCAGACCTCACCGCACCAGCTGCCTTCAGTTCGCAAGCTAGTGTCAACCGGGATAGACGCTTCTCTGGCCTCAAATTCCTGGGTGGTGTTTGCCTCGTGTGGCATTCTCTGCTGTCTTTGTGTATTGTGTGGTGGCCAGGAGTACCTCATCAGTGCCGGGGCTGCATGCGTCTAGGGGTTTCCTTCCCAAGGCACCCTGTGAGTACTGCCCTTGCGTGTCAGGGTTATCTTCTCTGGGGCGTTCGGAACCACTCCCGTAGGGGTTCTTGCTGCTCGGCATTTGCCTCACCCTTGGGGCCAGCTGGGGCTTTGGGGCCCTTGTTTGGCCTTGGGTAGGGAGTGGTTGTTGTGCTGGTTAGGGCGTCAAGGTGTTGCGCGGCCTGCCACCTAAGCGGCGACTGGTTCCTGTTGCCTCTGGAGACGGTGTACTTTTGCAAGGTTTTCTTTTGTTTTGTTTTTGTTTGCCTGGTGGAGGTTCTGCCTCGTGGGTATATAGTCCCCCTGATATTGTTTTGGTGTCCCTCTGCTAGGCCCCCGTGCTTGTACACGTCCCAGGGGATTTTCAGTGTTATCATGTACCCTTGTTGTTGGGTTTCTCAACCGATAAGCAACACCTTGCCCGGGCTTCCCGTAGTTGCTAACCTACGGGCCCTGGAATGGCTCGCGGACCCATGGATGCGTCTCCCGAGTTCCAGCCTGCCTTGTGCGGGTTTGAACGTTGCAGTGTGCCCTTGTCTCAGGGTGACAGTCACCTGTTTTGCCTCCGTCATTCTGCCTGTTGGGTCAATGACACCTTTGACCCGGAGTCTTGCGAGTCATGTTCTCTGCTTGTGCTCCAGTTTTACTCTGAGGATGTTCCTATTAGGGTACAGGCAGCATCAGCGTTGCATGTTAGGTTTAGGTTATTGCAACTCGCTAGGTTGGTTTCCCACCCGGATGTCCCAAGGCTGCCCCAAGGCTGCCCCGTTTTGGCTTTAGGGACCCTGACCTGGTGGCGTTGGTCGCTATGGCTTTGACTCCAGCCGCGCCCCCTGGTCCTTCCCCCCTGTGGTTCTTCCTGCACCTCCCTCCCTGTGTCCAGCTCCAAAACATCTGAGGGTTTCGGCCTCGGCACAGGGTTTAGTTGGTAATGAGACTCGGGCTGCTTCGGGGGCTGCCCCATCCGGGTTGGGGACAGAGGCATTTGAGCCGGTTCCTCCTGCCGAGGCTTCTGGGTCCCACCAGCAGACCCCCTTCTTGTCTGCCTTTTTCCTTGGACTCTGCCTTTTCTTCAAGGGTGGAGAATTTGGAGGAAGGCTCTGCCCCGGGTCCCAACATGGGGGATCCTGGGGCTGGGGAGGAGTCGACCTGGGGGCCTTGGGCCCCGTGTGACCCGGCTTGGGTGCTTTTGCCTTCCTCGCGGGGCTTATTGTTGCAGGGGGAGGGGTTTTCTTACCCCCCTTCCTTGTATGAGTATGATTTGGGTTCGGCTCCTCCCCGGGTTCAGTTCCGGGCGCCTTTGGGTATCTCGGATCCGTCTTTCCAGGGGTTTGCTACTTCCCGTATCTCCGCGAAGGTGCCTCGGGAAGCTCTTGCTGCATACCTCTTGCGAGACCCGGGTTATGCCTTCCCAATGGATCCGTCCTCGTTTGAGTTCGGTTCTTCTTCCCGTTTTTGGGTGTGTTTGGAGGTTCCAGAGTCTTCCTGGCTGGCAGACTGCCCTTTCTTTTCATTGGGGGCGTGGCATGGGTTCTGTCGGACCCGCACGCTTGATTGGCGGGAAACTGCTACTTTTATGCAGGTTTACCTGGGGGGCGAGTTTCAGCACCTTAATGCATGCTTATTCACTCCCGTGCTTTCTTGGGATGTTGGCCTTTTCCAGCTTCACGTGCAGGTTCCTCAGCTTTCGGCTTCATTGGTTGCAGAGGAGTTGCGCGCCCGTGGGCATTTGGCTTCGGTCTTGTGTTTCTTTTCCCTTCTCGAGCTGTCTTCTGCTTGGCTTGAGGAGGATGTGGGAGCGTTGAGTGAAGGGCCTTCGTCCGGGGCGCTGTCTTCGGCAGCTAGGGCGTCAGCTGCACTGTTGAAGCTCTTTGCGCCCATCCTAAAGGAAGCGGTGTCTCTGTTTTTTGCTTCTCGCCTCGCGTGCCGTCAGGCAGTGCTTGCCCTCTCTTTGGAATCCGCTTGGGCCCTGACTCTTAGGTTTTTGTCTCTGTTTTGTCCATTGCTGTTTGCAGAGACTGGGGTCTCTCAGTTTCTGCATGCGGCTTCGTCCAGTTGTCGTCCTATGGCGGACTTGTTGATTCTCCGAAACAGTCGTTCTCGGCAGTTTTAGAGGGGTCGTGCCGGGGTTCAGGGATCCGCTGGTCGAGGTGGGCCATTGGTGCCAGTTTCTGAGCCGTTGTTGCCTTCGGGGCCGGCGTCGTCTGGTCGGCGCGGTGATCGCCCTGTTTGACGGTTGGGTTATCGTAAGGGGTGTCGGCCCTTTCGTGGTTCGCCCCGTTGTCGGGGCAATGGGGGGGGAGGCTCACTCTGTTTGCTCACGCTTTGTCCCACGATTTGTGGGCCTTTTCGGTCGTGTCATCAGGCCTGTGGTGGCGTTGGGGGACTTGTCCTCCTTTGGGGGTTTCGGGGCTAACTGGGCAGGTTTCCTCTCCTGCGCTTCGTCAAGTCATCTTGGAGTGGATGTGCTTGGGCGTGGTCGAAATGACTACGTCCCTCAGGTGGGTTTCCCGCCTGTTTCCAGTACCGAAATGGGACTGTGCAGATCTGAGGATCATTCTGGACTTGTCCCGTCTGAATCCCTGGATTCCTTGCCCCTCCTTTCGGATGACTACTCTGTCTCAGGTACGGCTTCTGTTGGAGCCGGGTGCCTGGATGGTGTCCCTGGACCTCAAGGACGCCTATTGGCACGTTCCTATTCATCCAGGGTTCAGGGACTGATTAGGTTCTGTGGTGGGGCGTCACGCTTACCGTTTTCGATGCCTACCTTTTTGGGTTGAATCTGGCACCTCGCGTTTTCACGCGACTGACCCGGTTTGTGGTGACCCATCTGCGTCTTCTAGGGATTCGGGTTTTGGCCTACCTTGACGACTGGCTGGTGTGAGCTCCCAGTCGGTCAGCTTGTCTGCTCACCAGGGACATGGTTCTTTCCCAGCTCACCAGGTTCAGATTCCTTGAGAACTGGAGGAAGTCCCATCTGGTTCAGTCCCAGGTTCGGACCTGGCTGGGTCTTGTTTGAGATTCTCGGACCGCTTCCTTGTCTCTCCCTCCAGTGGCATTGCGGTGGCTGCAGGACCACCGTCGGCTGTTTCTGAGGGGGTCCCGGGTCACTCGGTGATTGCTCGAGCGGTTGTTTGGGAGTCTAAACTTCGCCATGCTAGTCTACCCGCCGGGTCAGGTTTGGCTTCGGCGTCTGTTTGGTTCCTTCGGGGACGTCCTTTCCGCCTCTTTCGCGATCGTTGGGTTCGTTCTCCGGGGGTCTTGTGTTGGTTGTTGCGTCACTGGCTTCCTCTTCGGGGTTTTCGGGGTTTGGTGCCTTGGCGCCTTCCCGAGCCCTCGCTCGATGTGTTCATGGGTGCGTCGTCTCTCGGCCGGGACTTTGTGACCAGTGCTCACCAGGCAGGCCAGGGACAGTGGGGTCCGCCCTTACGTCAGGCTCATAGCATGGTTCGGGAATTCGCTGCAGTCTTGTTCGCGCTTCGGAGGATTCGGGTCGATCGGGGATTGACTATTCGCCTCCATTCGGACTGTTCTTCAGAGGTTCATTGCCTGAACTGCAGGGGTTCTCTTTGGTCCTTGGCTCTTTGGGGTTGGTCCCTTCGAGTGGTTTGTCTGCTGGATTCTCGGGGTTTGGCTTTCCATGCGGTTTATGTCCGGGGAGTGTCCAACGTTCTGGCGGACGGTCTGTCTCACTTCCATCCCCTGAGGTTCGACGACGACTTGTTTCGTTGGATCTGCCAGACGTACGGTCTCCCAAATGTGGACCTTTTTGCGTCGGCGTGGTCTCGGCGTCTCCCAATATATGTGACGCCCTTCCCCGACTGCGAAGCATTCACGGTGGATGCCTTTCGGCAGGACTGGTCGAGGTGGGGTTACCTGTATCTCTTCCTCCCGGTCCAGCTGTTGCTTCGGGTTCTGGTTCGGTTCGAGACATTCCCAGGGAGAGCAGTCTTTGTGGCCCCTTGGTGGCCAGCCCAACCTTGGTTTCCGGTGCTATTGGCTCGGTGCCCGAACCTGGGACGTTTTCCGCGGCTCCGCCTATTTCAGCAGGTCGGTCTGATCCGGTACGGGGCTGGTTCGACCTTCTTCTCTGCTCTTCGCGTCTGTTTTTTTTTTACGTGGGTGTATCACCAATTCTATGGTGATCAGGTGGCTTCGTTGATGGTGTCCCACCTGAGAGCTTCGTCTCGACGACAGTATGAAGTTTCCTGGGGTTCTTTTCGCCTTTTTCTGGTTCTACGTAGGTTATCTTTTCTTTCGGATAGGGTTGTCTTGTCCTTTCTTTTTTGGCTTTTTCAGGACCATCATTTGATGCCTGATACTGTCGCCTCATATCGTGCGGCGCTGGTGGAGCAGCTTAAGATAGCTTTCGGGGTGGACGTCACATCCGCCCTGTTTCGTAAGCTTTCCCATGCTATGTTTCACCTCCGGCCTGCTCATGCGCCTCCTGAGCCGTCCTGGTCCTTGGACAGGGTGCTCTCCTATCTTCCATTCCTCGGTTTGTGGTGGCCCCTTCGGTTCCAGATTCTTTTTCCAAGGCTTTGTTTTTGTTGGCATTGGCCTCTGGGGGCCGGGTAGGGGAGCTTCATGCTCTCCTCTGGTGCAGGGGTTTCTGCTCTTTGGTCCTGGGGGTAGGTTTGTCCGTTTGCAGCCTTCTCCATCTTTTCTTGCGAAGAATGAGACAGCTGCTTTCTGGAGGGGTCCGTGGGTCATTGATGCTTGGTTGGATCGGTCGGGGGTGCATCATGTGTTTGTCCGATTGCAGCAATTCACCGTTACCTGCGCACTTCAGCCGGGGTGGCTGGGGATGCGCTTTGGGTTGATCCAGTTTCCCTCGTTCCCCGTTCCAGGGCTCGGGTCTCCCAGGTTGTCCGCAGGGTTATTAAGTCTAGCCAGCCTGCAGTCTATCCTCGCACCCATGACGTTCGGAAGTTTACAGCTTTGGCTGCCGTGTTTGGTAATATGTCTTGGGCACATATTTGGGCACGTGGATTTTGGAAGTCGAACAGGGTCCTGGCCGCCCGTTATATGGTGAACGTCCCTGCTCCTCGGCACTCTTGTGTTGCTTTGGGTCGCAGGTTGCAGCCTGTTGTCTCGAATTCGCATTGAGGAGTTTGTGGCCGCCGCCTCCCGGGTAAGTCCCTATTTTCCTTCTCTTTGGGTATGTAGCTCCAGGGAGCCTTAGGGGCTCCCCACTGAAAACCAGCGTTGAATGTAATGAAACGCCATGTTCTGGGTGAGCCCCGGAGGCTCCCTGGCTACCCTCCCTCCCATTCGGTTGGCGGGATTTTTTGCGTTGGTTGAAGCCTAGTTTCCAAACTGAAGGCAGCCAGTGTGGTGACGTCCGGGGCTCCCCCTTCCCCTCCTGAGGAGGGGAGGGCTGAGTGGACGACCGGCACGGCAGTAAATTGAGTGTTTGATTGTTACCTTGGGATTGTAGGGAGTTTTCTACCTCTCTGTTCGGTTTTTGTTGAAGTTTCTTACCATGTGGGGTTTGTTTCGTTACGCCTACCTTTCTAGGTGCCTAACTCCGGTCGATGGCAGATAAGGAAAACCCCCAACCATATAGGGTTTTCCAGGGCCATTGCTTCCTGAAACCTCTCTGAAGGGGCCAGGTTCTGGCACTGGTCTCTGGTAGGTCTGAAATCCGTAGCTAATGTCCCGGTCTAACATAACATACATTAGCCCGATAAACCCCAGAGAGCCTCCAGGGCTCACCTAGAAAATGGCGTTTCATTACATTCAACGCTGGTTTTATACATACAGTGGTACCTCGGTTTTCAAATTTAGTCCATTCCCAGTAACGGTATGAAAACCGAAACAAATTTTCCTATAAGAAATAATGTAAATTGCATTAATCCCACACCCCCAAATATATTAACTAAAAAAAAAAATTTTTATACAGAATAATACTCTTACGTATCTTACCTTTATTGAGGACTCTTGTTAGCATATGGAAGACAATGAGGAAGGGTAATTACCTAAGTGTTACCTAAGTATGGTTACAGGATGAGAGCTACGCTCGTGGTGTCCCGTCTCCCCAGCACTCTTTTGTCATATAATGCTTTAAAATTACTGATGGTTTTGGCCTCCACCACCTTCTTACTTAATTGTTCCAACCGTCTACCACTTGTTTACAAAAGTGGATTTTCGTATATTTTTCCGGCAGCTTTGTTTCGTTAGTTTAAATCTATGACCTCTTGTTCTTGAAGTTCCGGTCTCAGGAATTCTTCCCTATCAATTTTATTGATTCCTGTTACTATTTTGAACGTAGTGATCATATCGCCTCTTTTTCTTCTATCTTCTAGTTTTTGCATATTTAATGCCTCTAACCTCTCCTTGTAGCTCTTGTCCTTCAGTTCTGGGAGCCACTTAGTGGCATGTCGTTGCACCTTTTCCAGTTTGTTGATGTGCTTCTTAAGATATGGGCACCATACAACCGCTGCATATTCCAGCTTTGGTCTAATAAAAGTCGTGAACAATTTCTTTAGTATTTCTCCATCCATGTATTTAAAAGCAATTCTGAGTTAGAAAGTGTAGCATAGGCTCCTCGCACAATGTTTTTAATGTGGTCCTCAGGTGACAGTTTTCTATCTAGAACCACCCCTAGATCCCTTTCTTTGTCAGAATTCTTTAAAGATTTCTCACATAATTTATAGGTTGTGTGGGGTCTATGTTCTCCAATTCCACATTCCATAACATGGCATTTATTCACATTAAATTCCATTTGCCAAGTGTTGCTCCATATACTTATTTTGTCCAGGTCTTCTTGAAGGGCATGACAATCATCTAGGTTTCTTATCTTCCCTATTATCTTAGCATCATCAGCAAACATGTTCATGTAATTCTGTATTCCCACTGGTAGATCGTTTATGTAGACAATGAACATTACCGGTGCAAGAACTGAACCCTGTGGTACTCCACTCGTGACATTCCTCCAATCCGATACCTTGCCTCTGATTACGGCCCTCATTTTTCTGTCAGTTAGGAAATTTTTCATCCATGTTAGTAGCTTACCTGTCACTCCTCCAATATGTTCCAGTTTCCAGAACAACCTCTTATGGGGAACTCTGTCGAAAGCCTTTTTTAGGTCCAGATAGATGCAGTCAACCCAACCATCTCTTTCCTGTAAAATCTCTGTGGCTCGATCATAAAAACTGAGTAAGTTCGTTACACAGGATCTTCCAGATCGAAAACCATACTGTCTGTCTGATATTATATCGTTTTCCTCCAGGTGTTCTACCCATTTAGTTTTAATTATTTTTTCCAATATTTTGACTATTACACTTGTCAATGATACAGGTCTATAATTAAGGGGGTCTTCCCTGCTTCCACTTTTGTAGATTGGAACTATGTTAGCCTTTTTCCACACATCAGCTACAACTCCTGTAAACAGGGATGCCTGAAAAATCAGTTTAAGTGGAGTGCTGAGCTCAGGTGCACATTCTCTCAGAACCCATGGTGAAACTCCATTTGGACCCACTGCTTTGTTCTTACTTAGCTCCACTTTTTTCCACTCCTCCACTATGTGCTCTATGTTGTTCTCTGGAATTCTTATTGTGTCTGGTTCCCTAAAGATTTCATTTGTACAAACACACTTTGGAACTTTTCATTTAGTGTTTCACACATTTCCTTTTCATTTTCCGTGAATCTATTTCCCATTTTCAACCTCTGAATATTATCCTTTACCTGCAATTTGTTGTTTATGAATTTATAGAATAGACCTGGTTCTGTTTTACATTTGTCTGCAATCCCTTTTTCAAAATTTCTTTCTGCCTCTCTCCTCACTGCCGTGTAGTTGTTTCTCGTATCTTTGTATCGCTGGTATGTTTGGGGGTTCGGCCTCTTCCTGTATTGATTCCATTTTTGTGTCTTTTGGTCTCTAGCCCTCTCGCAATTTCTATTGAACCAATCCTGTTTTCTAGTTCTGCATCTCTGTTTTGGTATAAATTTTTTTGTGCCTTTATCATATATTTCACAAAACTTGACATACATCTCATTCACTTCCTTGCCTAGCATCAAGTCTGTCCAATTATACTCACTAAAAAAATTTCTAAGGTCGCCATAATGTCCTCTCCTGAAGTCAGGTTTTTCAACTGCTTCAACCTCCTTATTTTCTTCCAGATTATAACGCATTGCATACTTTATTCCCAAAAAGACATGGTCACTTTTACCCAAGGGAGGAAGGTACTGAATGTCAATATCTCTTCCTCCTTCCTGGTAAATATCAAATCTAGCATGGAGGGAACGTCCCCTTCCCTCATCCTCGTAGCTTGTTTAACATGTTGATACAAGAATGTTTCCAGGATGAGGTCTACAAATCTACAGGTCCAAAAATCTTCTGTTTTAGCTTCATATGCTTCCCAGTCTATGGATTTCAAGTTGAAGTCACCGACTATCAACAGTCGTGATCTATCGTTATTCGGTCTCGCTATAATCTCTCTCATTATTGTTATAAGACCTTCTCGTTTACTATCTAGCTCCTCCTTTGACCATGTGCTGCTTGGCGGTGGACTATATGCATTTATGATCATTAGTTTATCATCTTCATGGCAGATCTCTAGTGCTATTATGTCAACTTCTTGTGGATTGGCAGTCATTATTTCCTTCACCTTTAGGTGTTCTTTCACCAGCACAGCAACGCCACCGCCTTTCCTAATTTTTCTGTCCCGTCTCCAAATTGAGTAGCCCCTTGGGAATATGACCTCATTTAAAATAACATCTTCAAGTTTTGTCTCCGTGAGTGCAACAATGTCTGGTGTCTGCAGCTGTATTACATCACTTAACTCCAGTATCTTCGATCTCACTCCATCTATGTTGGTGTATGCAATCTTCAGGAACTTGTTCCCCCTCCCTTATTCTTCACTCCTCCCCTCTCTATTGATTTTGTTGGTTTGCCTTTATGTACCACTTTACTGGTCTGCCTACCCTAACACTTTGTAGAAAAAAGAATTGATTTCTTCTTCATCCTGCTCTCATTTAAACGTTTTGCCTCCGCGAGGTTCAGTTTCAGCTTCTCTCTGTCTTCTTTTGAAAGATCTCGTCTTAACGACCACACTTTCACCCCTCATCACTTTGTAATTTTCTAGCATTCCTTAGTACTTCTTCCATCTGTTTGGCACCGTTTAGGGTGATCCTCAAAGGTCGATCTTTCCCTTTTACGTATCTGCCTATTCTCCTGTAGTCGCACACATTCTCTATGGTTTAAGACCTTCTACGAGGCCAACAATTTTATCTACTACTTTTGCTTCTTCTACAGCTCTTTCTGACCTAGATGTTATCTCCTTTTCTTTGCAACCAAAAATATCAGGGACTTACTCCGATCAACTGAGTTTTGCACCAACTTCGGGTTAGATGCCAATTCCTTTCTCACTTCCAGCCTAATGTTTGTTTTATCTTGTTGCTGCAGTTTTGGCTTCCTTACAGCTCTTCTTCAATTTTTTCCTTCTCCTTGACACTTGTGCATAGGTGAGTTGCATATCTTTCTTGCACTGTTCTATTCCCTGTGTAACTTCCTCCTCTGTGCTGACAAAAGCTGTTTTCTCCTGTTGAATTCCTTACCTCACTGCTTTCCTTATTCTCATATCCCGACCATAGACAAAAACACAATGTCACAGCTTCGTGTCATCCTTTGGCAGATGATACAAAAACATGCATGAAAATTACCTGGCTGGCTGAAGACATTGATAAACTACAAACAAATATTAAACCAAAGTTTCAATTGGGTAGCAATGAAAATAACATGATGTTTAACGGTGATAATTCCGGTGCTCAGATACGGCAAAAAAATGAGGAATCTTAAACATACTACAGGGTACAAAACCACAATCGGAATCTGCACCATAGTAGGAAGAAACAGCATGCTCAAGGATTTTGGGAAAATAATGATGTCCGACGACAACCTACCCTAACGTTTAGGCGAGCATAACCAAGGCATAGTATTGTGTCAGCCAAAAAAAATGATAGGATGGGATTACGAGAACCTTCAAGTGCAGAGATTCCCATCACAATGGTTTTACTCTTCAAATCACTTGTGTTGTCCCGTCTTGAGTACTGCTCGGTACTCACTTCCCCCTTCAGAGGCAGGAGAGATTGCTGAAATTGAGGGAATACAGAGAACATATACGGCACGCATAATTCGAGATAAAGCACCTAAATTATTGGGTATTGTCTCAAAGCTCTCCACAACTACTCACTAGAAAGAGAGACGAGAGATATATCAAATAATATACACATGGAAAATACTGGAGGGACAGGTCCCAAATCTGCACAGTAAAATAACAACGTACTGGAGCTGTGATACGACAGGAAGAAAAATGCAGAATAGAACCAGTGAAGAGCAGACGGTGCCATGGGCACAATCAGAGAACAATGCATGAACATCAGAGGTCCACGGTTGTTCAAGTCCTATCAGCAAGCATCAGAAATATTACAGGAACAACCGTGGACATCTTCAAGAGGAAAGTAGACTGTTTCCTTAAAGGAAGTGCCGGACCAACCGGGCTGTGGGGGTATGTGGGCCTGCGGGCCGCCTCTCAAGCAACAGCCTGGTGGACCAAACTCTCACAAGTCAAGTCAAGTCTCGGCCTCGGGCCGGCTTGGGGAGTAGAAGAAAACTCCCAGAACCTCATCAACTAAGTATCAACC
>WNGS01164174.1:318372-334350 GCA_020271785.1 Procambarus virginalis
ATCATAAAGATAGAAATATAAGCTGCATGTTATTACTTGGATAAATATAACTGAAGTGAAAGTGAAGATATATGCCTTTTATAGTTACTTGATGGCTCGCTCAGGGAGTGTGAAGGCTCCACACAAGCATCAATTTTATAATTTATTTGCATATATGCAAGTAACGTCAAAGGTCTTTATGTCAGAATAAAGACAGATGTAGACAATAATGTAAATACATTTCAAGGAAAACATATCTTAAATGAAAGCAAAGTATAGTTAAATAAATAGCCAATACCACACCATCGCCGGTGTCCGGACACTGAATAGTCGCATTAGGTGAAAGAAATGTACCCAACCATTTCCATTTACCCACCAGTTGTGCACCCTATACTCATCCTCTGTGCGGTAATTATGTGATCCCATACTCATCTTGTTACCAGTAGTTTGTGCAGCCCATACCCATCCTGTGACCTGTAATTTATGTGCAACCCATACTTATCCTGTGACCTGTAGTTTATTGTGCAGCTCATACTCACCTGTGAGTCATAGGACATTGCGCAACCCTTTCTCATCGTGTGAATCTTTGTTTACTTTGCTCTCCATACTCATCCTCTGCGCGATAGTTTCTTGTGCAACCCATACCCATGATGTGAGTGGTAGTTTATTGTGTACCTATACTCATCTTGTGAGTATAGGGTACACAATGAGTTCATTTGTACTCCATACTCATCATCAAGAAGGTATTTTACCAGCATTGTAATATAAATTAAGAATAAAAGCTTAACTGGATTACGGACCCTAATCAAAATAAGAGCCATCACTAATTATCATGACAAACTGTCTAGGCTCCACTATCGCCCAGCTCAGCAAGCTGTTCTAGTATGATTTCCCTGTTTGCTGTATGAAAAGCTGCAGCTAGGTCAATGAAGACTGCTGAGGAGAAGCTTCAGTATGAGCGAAGTACTCAGCAAAACAGTGTTGTGTACTGAGCCCAGGCATAACTCTAAACAGTTGAGGTGACAGGTGCCCCTGTATACGATACATGAGTCGGTTAAGGACAATGCGTTCAAGCACTTTACAGACACACAATGTTAGATATATATGGGTCTATAATTATCTGAGTGTGCTTTGGGGATGGGAACAATGACACTGTCCAATCATCAGGTAATACTCCTTCACTTAAACTCATTCTGTACAACACTAAAAGTGGATTACCTGGTACTTGTGAGACTAATCTCAGTAAACTGTAAGTAATACCGTCCTCTTCAGGAGCAGTTGACTTATTTGATTGTGCTACACAGCCTTCCCGGCTTGGTGCCTTCTTTGGTAATTACTTATCAAAGGCAGCTCCATACGAGGAGTAACCAATGTTCCAGCGATGTGTAAATATTTCATTCAAAATGATCTGCTACCAGAAATTCTAGCCAAATATCCCCAGTTTGCTAACTGTAGGTAGTAACTGAGTGATTGTAACCTATCCACCGCTACCCACTGGATGGGGGGCGGTGTGCAGGACAAACATATAAATTGTGACACTAGCTCTCCACATATGTCAGTTGCTTAATTTAGAACCTGTATTTGAGGTCGATCTCGAACCCATTGTTGATGTGACGACTTATATTGAATTTTGTAACTAGCTCATCAAGATTGTAACTTGCTTAGCTAAATGAATTGTGGGGCTCAGTCCCTGAGCCCATTATGTGCCTCTGTAACCCTTTCCACTACCGCCCACGGGATGGGTATGGGGTGCATAATAAATGAACTAAACTAACGAGGAGCTGCCTCGTATGGGCCAATAAGGCTTTTGCAGTTACCTTCATCTTATGTTCTTACTTACATTTATTGAACTTTATCATCATCATCATTTACAGAAAGAAATTAACATAAAAAGTAGTCATTTTAATACACAAAACAGAAGTAGATATTATGTAAATTATGATGCAGGATAGGATCACTATTAAGAACTTAATTATAAACCACAATATGTTTTATATCATCAGAAATTCGGAAACATACCATATATTTTCAAATATTTACAATTAAAGTATTTATTTAGGAAATAAGTATTTTAGTTACCCTAGTTAGCTCTGAGAACACACATTCTTGCAGCAAGAATTTCTTTCTACCAATCTGAGAGATGCTAATGAGACCAGTCTCGACCCACTGGACAGGTCATAAAACAATCAACTATAGCACCATCTATGTCAGAAGATATTCAAAATGTTCTTGATATCATTAAATTGTCAATACGAGAGCAGAATACATAAGTTGAGTGATGTCAAAGGAATCATATTGACTGACCGAGCCCCATTGTAAATATTTGTGGCTTCCTGACCATAAAGTTACCGCCACGGTCTAGGGTAAGAGACCGGATGTACCCAGTATACAAGCCACGCTAGCTATTAGTTCATATAAGCTGACAACTTACCCAGATAAACAAAACTTCTTAATGATATATATTCAATTAATACAACTGAAATGTTTAAATCGTGATTATATATGTATCACGTGAAAATTTTTAATGTATTTTTTTACCCAGATATTCGGGCTCTTTATTATGCTTCGTCTTGAGGCAAAACCCAATACCTTAAGCCATATTGATGCTCTGTACAGATCTCTCAAATCACATACACTGATGTTTTCCTACACCGCCCCACGGGTGCAGCTGCAAGTGCAGTTGCCTCTACCCATCAGACAGAACTATTTGCCTTGCTTCTTACACTAAAATGTGTTCAAGTCTCCAAACTTGATGCATTAATTGTAAGTGATTTTCTATCATCCTTTAATTACGCTTAACTCTCTAAGACACAATTGTAACATGACGGGTCTGAAGCTAGACAGAGAAAACACAACATTATTAGTGATGGTCACAGAATCCTTTCATGTGAATTCCATCCTCGTTGGCCTGCGAAACTTAAGGAATGGTCCAGAAAATATCTACTAAAGTTTAACTCAAGTTTGAAGATACTTCAGCTGATACTTAGATACTTCCAGTAAGTGTAAAGATAAGTGTTGACAATACTACCTTCATCTATTCAGACCCCAACCCAAGCACACTAAATAATAATGTAAATAACAAAGTTACAAAGTCCACTCATGGATGTAAACCAACAAACTCCCACTAAACATAAAACAGACTGACTACATTTTATTTGAAAGTAAATCCTCAAACCAAATTCAATTTAAGATAGACAATGTGAACATTAGCAATAAAAATTATGGAAAGTTCCTTGAGCTATACATAGACAAGAAACTGAACTTCAGCATCCACATACAACACATATGTGGGTGTTGAGAGAGAGAGAGAGAGAGAGAGAGAGAGAGAGAGAGAGAGAGAGAGAGAGAGAGAGAGAGAGAGAGAGAGAGATGAGCGAGAATAAACGAGAATGTAAAAATATACACTGAGGACAGGCAGCTTGTGCATGTCTATTCGTTAGGCATATATCAAGGTCCACCTCCAAGGTAGATCTACTGACCTTCTCCACATTCACCTGGGCACTAGGAGTCTCGAACCACCAACCCCAGGTGCAGGAGACAGTAGCTCTATTAACTGCTTTACCTACAGCATAAAGAAGGATTACAGAAACAAGAAATCGCAGTGGTTAACTGCTTCTGGAATCCTTCCTCGAATGTAGATGTTACTGGTTCTTTGAGTATGTAAGTGAACAATAAAGAACTAATGATACAAATTAAATGTGTGGTATAAAATATGTGTATGTGACGTATATTCATATAAGCACAAACGTTGCGGTGTTCAGAGTGGGGACAGTTTCCACAGACCCTGCCCACAGTTCCTAAAAACCAATTTAGCAATCATGTGTCCATTTTGAACAAATCATTTACAAATTTCTTGAACGTTTGTTAAAGAATTGTCTCTGAACATAGTGATGCAGGGTGTGCAAATAATTTTGTTGACAGTTTACATTTGGTTAGGTTTACATTAAGGTTGCTGCAAATGTTGAATTTTCGGAGGACAAGACGGCTGCAGAAATCTTTAAAATTTGTGGAGGAATAACGATCAACAGCCGTATGCCAGTTAGTGTTAAAGGTGATGACAATTGTATATTCAGTGCTATCTCACTTGCTGTGTGTGGGGACGAAACGAGATCAGGAGAAATTAGAGCAAGAACAACTATTGAGATAATAGACCAATGGGACTGGAACCTATTCTCAATACAAAATTCATGCCTCGGTGTGAAGTGAAACAGGCTCCCATTTATATTATGTGGAGCGGTAATCTCAAGTAAGGGGATAAAACATGGACACTTAACCATTTTGTTCCATTAATGTCCTTGCCTCCACTGGGTCACATATCCATAAACAGTACCCAAAGCACTATGACATCCACATCTCTGAGTTTGTGTCGATCACTATTAATTATCTGTACCACCCATGTACACATCAACTCCAATCGGAAAGGATTTTACTCATTTTGTGTCCAAAATACAATATGACTTTAAGGAGACACACTATTTTAAAGAAGCTTTTTAAATAAGCAATTATCAAAGAAGACACCAAGCCGGCAAGGCTATGTAGCACTATCAAATAAAGGTATTATTGAAACTTTGTAGGAAAACGTTAAATATATATATATATCCATTCTTATACTTGAAATATTGTATACATTGCTCTCTCCATCGTACTTCTGCACCTGCTGGCAAGTGGTGCGGTGCGATGTGCAGGTGGTGTTCATTACTAGGTGAGCTGGCAGGTGGTGTTCATTACTAGGTGAGCTGGCAGGTGGTGTTCACTGCTAGATGACCTGCTGTTCACCTAGCAGAAATTAGGTACCTGGGAGCTAGTTAATTGTTGTGGGGATGTATATCCTGAGGCCCTGTATACAATGTTCACAACAGAACAATGTATAATCATTTCATGGTATACAGCACATTGAGAAAGAATGAAGGTTAGATCAAAATTTTTGTTATTATTTGTTATACGCTTACACATTTATTGGGTCTTTCGCTTACATCTTCATCTCATTCAAGCACAAGGGTATTACAGTAATATTTTATTTTTTTTATGCACAATATTTTTATTAATCTTATTAGTTTTTTAATTTTTTTTTATTATTAGTATTATTGTTAACAAGATGAGTGAGGGGGGGGGGTTTAGTTAGTTTAGTTCACTTATTATGCACCCCATACCCATCTTGTGGGCAGTAGTGGAAGGGGTTACAGAGGCACATAATGGGCTCAGGGACTGAACCCCACAATTCATTTAGCTAAGCAAGTTACAATCTTGATGAGCTAGTTACAAAATTTAATATAAGTCGTCACATCAACAATGGGTTCAAGATCGACCTCAAATACAGGTTCTAGATTAAGCAACTGACATATGTGGAAAGCTAGTGTCACAATTTATATGTTTGTCCTGCACACCGCCCCCCATCCAGTGGGCAGCGGTGGATAGGTTACAATCACTCAGTTACTACCTACATTTAGCAAACTGGGGATATTTGACTAAAATTTCTGGTAGCATATCATTTTGAATAAAATATTTACACATCACTGGAACATTGGTTATAGAATTGTCTCTAAATTCACGTATCTTTTCGCACTCCATCACATAGTGACGGAGGGTGTGCGAATAATTTTGTTGACACAGTTTACATTTGGTTAGGTCTATCTACATCAGCAGATAATGAGAATTCCCAGAGATACTTGTAACCGAGTCTAAGCCGAGCAGTAGTAACATCTAGAAGGGGGGGGTAATGGTTCACATGTCCACATTCCAATGCCCGCTCCCCAGGGCTGGGGGTGCGGGGGTGCACAATAAACTACCCACCTCCGGCGGCAGCTTGTCGAAGGCGGAAGTGGAGCCTAGGCCGTTTGTCATGATAATTAGTGATGGCTCTTATTTTGATTATGAGTCTGTAATCCAGTTAAGCCTTTATTCTTAATTTATATTACATTGCTGGTAAAATACGCTTCTTGATGATGAGTATAAAGTACAAATGAACTTATGGTGTACCCTATACTCACAGGATGAGTATAGGGTACACAATGAACTACCACTCACATGTTGTACTCACCTAGTTGTGTTTGCGGGGGTTGAGCTCTGGCTCTTAGGTCCCGTCTCTCAACTGTCAATCAACTGGTAATTACCTAAGTGTAATTACCTAAGTGTAATTACAGGATGAGAGCTACGCTCATGGTGTCCCGTCTTCCCAGCACTCTTTGTCATACAACGCTTTGAAACTACTGACGGTCTTGGCCTCCACCACCTTCTCCCCCAACTTGTTCCAACCGTCTACCACTCTGTTTGCGAAAGTGAATTTTCTTATATTTCTTCGACATCTGTGTTTAGCCAGTTTATATCTATGACCTCTTGTTCTTGAAGTTCCAGGTCTCAGGAAATCTTTCCTGTCGATTTTATCAATTCCTGTTACTATTTTGTATGTAGTGATCATATCACCTCTTTTTCTTCTGTCTTCTAGTTTTGGCATATTTAATGCTTCTAACCTTTCCTCGTAGCTCTTACCCTTCAGTTCTGGGAGCCACTTAGTAGCATGTCTTTGCACCTTTTCCAGTTTGTTGATGTGCTTCTTAAGATATGGGCACCAAACAACAGCTGCATATTCTAGCTTTGGCCTAACAAAAGTCATGAACAATTTCTTTAGTATATCCCCATCCATGTATTTAAAAGCAATTCTGAAGTTAGAAAGCATAGCATAGGCTCCTTGCACAATATTCTTTATGTGGTCTTCAGGTGATAGTTTTCTATCTAGAACCACCCCTAGATCTCTTTCTTTATCAGAGTTCTTTAAAGATTTCTCACATAATATATAGGTTGTGTGGGGTCTATGTTCTCCTATTCCACATTCCATAACATGACATTTATTAACATTAAATTCCATTTGCCAAGTGGTGCTCCATATACTTATTTTATCCAGGTCTTCTTGAAGGGCATGACAATCATCTAAATTTCTTATCCTTCCTATTATCTTAGCATCATCAGCAAACATGTTCATATAATTCTGTATACCAACTGGTAGATCATTTATGTAGACAATAAACATCACTGGTGCAAGAACTGAACCCTGTGGTACTCCACTTGTGACATTTCTCCAGTCCGATACATTGCCTCTGATCACAGCCCTCATTTTTCTATCAGTCAGAAAGTTTTTCATCCATGTTAGAAGCGTACCTGTCACTCCTCCAATATTTTCCAGTTTCCAGAACAACCTCTTATGTGGAACTCTGTCGAAAGCCTTTTTTAGGTCCAGATAGATGCAGTCAGCCCAACCATCTCTTTCCTGTAATATCTCTGTTGCTCGATCATAAAAACTGAGTAAATTCGATACACAGGATCTACCAGATCGAAAACCATACTGTCTGTCTGATATTATATCATTTCTCTCCAGGTGTGCTACCCATTTAGTTTTAATTATTTTTTCCAATATTTTGACTATTACACTTGTCAATGATACCGGTCTATAATTAAGGGGGTCTTCCCTGCTTCCACTCTTGTAAATTGGAACTATGTTAGCCTTTTTCCACACATCAGCTACAACTCCTGTAAACAGGGATGCCTGAAAGATCAGTTGAAGAGGGATGCTGAGCTCAGGTGCACATTCTCTCAGAACCCATGGTGAAACTCCATCTGGACCAACTGCTTTGTTCTTATTTAGCTCTTTGAGCATTTTTTCCACTTCGTCTCTAGACACCTCTATGTGCTCTATGTTGTTCTCTGGAATTCTTATTGTATCTGGTTCCCTGAAGATTTCATTTTGTACAAACACACTTTGGAACTTTTCGTTTAATGTTTCACACATTTCCTTTTCATTTTCCGTGAATCTATTTCCCATTTTCAACCTCTGAATATTATCCTTTACCTGCAATTTGTTGTTTATGAATTTATAGAATAGACCTGGTTCTGTTTTACATTTGTCTGCAATCCCTTTTTCAAAATTTCTTTCTGCCTCTCTCCTCACTGCCGTGTAGTTGTTTCTCGCATCTTTGTATCGCTGGTATGATTGGGGGTTTGGCCTCTTCCTGTATTGATTCCATTTTTGTGTCTTTTGGTCTCTGGCCCTCTCGCACTTTCTGTCGAACCAATCCTGTTTCCTAGTTCTGCTTCTCTGTTTTGGTATAAATTTTTTTGTGCCTTTATCATATATTTCACAAAACTTGACATACATCTCATTCACTTCCTTGCCTAGCAACAAGTCTGTCCAATTATACTCCCTAAAAAATTTTCTAAGGTTGCCATAATGTCCTCTCCTAAAGTCAGGTTTTTCAATTGCATCGACCATCATATTTTCTTCCAGATTATAACGCATTGCATACTTTATCCCCAAAAAGACATGGTCACTTTTACCCAAGGGAGGAAGGTACTGAATGTCAAATATTTCTTCCTCCTTCCTGGTAAATATCAAATCTAGCATGGAGGGAACGTCACCTTCCCTCATCCTCGTAGCTTGTTTAACATGTTGATACAAGAATGTTTCCAGGATGAGGTCTACAAATTTACAGGTCCAGAAATCTTCTGTTTTAGCTTCATATGCTTCCCAGTCTATGGATTTCAAGTTGAAGTCGCCGACTATCAACAGTCGTGAACTATCGTTATCCGCTCTCGCTATGATCTCTCTCATTATCGTTATAAGACCTTCTCGTTTACTATCTAGCTCCTCCTTTGACCATGTGCTGCTTAGCGGTGGACTATATGCATTTATGATCACTAGTTTATCATCCTCATGGCAGATCTCTAGTGCTATTATGTCAACTTCTTGTGGATTGGTAGTCATTATTTCGTTCACCTTTAGGTGTTCTTTCACCAGCACAGCAACGCCACCGCCTTTCCTAATTTTTCTGTCCCGTCTCCAAATTGAGTAGCCCCTTGGGAATATGACCTCATTTAAAATAACATCTTCAAGTTTTGTCTCCGTGAGTGCAACAATGTCTGGTGTCTGCAGCTGTATTATATCACTTAACTCCAGTATCTTTGACCTTACTCCATCTATGTTGGTGTATGCAATCTTCAGGAACTTGTTCCCCATCTTCTTATTTTTCACTCCCCCTTTCTCTAATGATTTTGTTGGTTTGCTTTTATGTACCACTTTACTGGTCTGCCTACCCCTATCACTTTGTAGAAAAAAGAATTGATTTCTTCTTCATTCCTGCTCTCATTTAAACGTTTTGCCTCGGCGAGGTTCAGTTTCAGCTTCTCTCTATCTTCTTTTGAAAGATCTCGTCTTAACGACCACCCTTTCCCATCCTCAACGCTTTGTAATTTTCTGGCATTCCTTAGTACTTCTTCCATCTGTTTGGCACCGTTTAGGGTGATCCTCAAAGGTCGATCTTTCCCTTTTACATATCTGCCTATTCTCCTGTAGTCGCACACATTCTCTTTGGTTGTAAGACCTTCCACGAGGCCAACAATTTTATCTACTACTTTTGCTTCTTCTACAGCTCTTTCTGACCTAGATGTTATCTCCTTTTCTTTGCATCCAAAAATGATCAGGGACTTACTCCGATCAACTGTGTTTTGCACCAACTTTGGGTTAGATGCCAATTCTTTTCTCACTTCTAGCCTAATGTTTGTTTTATCTTGGTTGCTGCAGTGTTTGACTTCTTTTACTGCTTCTTCTATTTTTTCCTTGTCCTTGGCCACTTGCGCATAAGTGAGTTGCATATCTTTCTTGCACTGTTCTATTCCCTGTGTAACTTCCTCCATCTGTGCTGACAAAAGCTGTTTCTCCTGTTGAATTTCCTTGCCTAACCTATTGTAGTCATTTGTGTTTAAATTTACTTTAACTTCTTCCAAAGCTATTTTTAAGAGACTATTTTCTTCTTCCATGGCTTTGCAATTTGTTTCCAATTTAATCTTATCCTTGCACAGGTCTTTCACTACACCCTCAAGACATACAACTTTGCTATTTAAATGGTCATTACTTTCTTTCAATTTACTAATTAATTCTATATGAGAGGTCACTATAGTATCTAATTTTGCCAACTTGTTGTATAGACTGGTTATCTCAATGCTTTCTTCACTGAAACCATCAAAATCAAGCTCTGTTGTGTATTTCCTCTTGCCACCGGCGGCCATCTTGAATGCTGTTCTCTGCACTGTAAACACTAGGGCAACTTTTTCTCATCCAATTTTTTCACTTCCCTTGGCACATTCCTGTTATCTCACCTATTTTTCAAAAGCACTATACCTTTATGTTGTCTGGGACACCACTCACTATCATCATCCTGTACTACAACACTTAGGATTGTTGAAATAAGCTGGAGCTCCTCTTGTCTGCCTCCTGGGATAGAACTTGGGATGGAACTCTCCTGGTGTACAGATTCCTGAGCCTATTGGGCTCTATCATATCTACATTTGAAACTGTGTATGGAGTCAGCCTCCACCACAACACTACTTAATGCATTTCATTTGTTAACTACCCTGACACTGAAAAAATTCTTTCTAACGTCTCTGTGGCTCATCTGGGTACTAAGTTTTCACCTTTGTCCCCTTGTTCGTGTTCCACCCGTGCTAAAGAGTTTGTCTTTGTCCACCTTGTCAATTACCCTGAGAATTTTGTAGGTGGTTATCATGTCTCCCCCTTACTCTTCTGTTTTCCAGGGTTGTGAGGTTCAGCTCCCTTAGCCTTTCTTCATAGTTCATTCCTCTCAGTTCCAGGACCAGTCTGGTGGCATACCTCTGAATCTTCTCTAACTTCGTCTTGTGTTTAACTAGGTATGGACTCCAGGCTGGAGCTGCATACTCCAGGATTGGTCTTACATAAGTGGTGTACAGGGTCCTGAATGATTCCTTACACAAGTTTCTAAAGGCAGTTCTTATATTGGCCAGTCTAGCATATGCCGCTGATGATATCCTTTTGATGCGGGCCTCTGGGGACAGGTTCGGTGTAATATTGACCTCCAGATCTTTCTCTATTTAACTCTTGCAGGATTTCACCTCCCAGATGGCACCTTCCTGACTCCATACACAGTTTCAAATGTAGATATGATAGAGCCCAGTAGGCTCAGGAATCTGTACATCAGTTGATTGACAATTGAGAGGCGGGACCAAAGAGCCAGAGCTCAACCCCCGCAAGCACAATTAGGTGAGTACAAACAGACACACCTTGAGGTGCTTCCGGGGCTCAGCGTCCCCGCGGCCCGGTCGTCGACCAGGCCTCCTGGTTGCTGGACTGATCAACCAGGCTGTTTGACGCGGCTGCTCGCAGCCTGACGTATGAGTCACAGCCTGGTTGATCAAGTATCCTTCACACACACTCACTCTCTCCCTCTCATAAGGGAGGTGGTGGCCGAGTGGACAGCGCTTTAGACTCGTGGACCTAGGGAGTAAATGTTACTCCTACTGCTATGTAACAAGATTTTGATGGTACATTTTCCTGTAAATTCACAACTCTTCGCGCCGGAAACAAGTCATGAGAGAGCTACTCAATAATTTTCGGATCTAACCTTCATTCTTTCTCAATGTGTTGTATAAAATGAAATGATTATACATTGCTCTGTTGTGAACATTGTATACAGTACCTCAAGATATACATCTCACAACAGTTAAATAGCTCCCAGATACCTAATCATTATTGCTAATGTTAACATTGTCTATCTGAAGTTGAATTTGGTTTCAGGATTTACTTCCGAACAAAAATAGTAGTCGGTCTTTTTTTTTTTAATGTGAGTTTGTTAGTTTACATCCATGAGTGGACTTTTTAAATCTGTTATTTTCATTATTATACAGTGCGTTTGGGTTGGGGTCTGAATAGATGAAGGTAGCATCGTCAGTACTTATGTTTACACTTATTGGAAGTATCTTAAGTATCAACTAAAGTATGTTCACACTTGACTTAAACTTTAGTAGCTATTTTCTGGACCATTCCTCAAGTTTCGGAGGTCAGCGAAGATGGAATTCACATGAAATGGATTATGTTACCATCACTAATAATGTTGTGTTTTCTCTGTCTAGCTTCAGACCCGGTCATGTTACAATTGTGTCTTAGAGAGTTAAGCGTAATTAAGGATGATAGAAATCACTTACAACTAATGCAGGATGGTAGAAAATCACTTACAATTAATGCATCAAGTTTGGAGACTTGAATTGAAATTGAAATAAGTTTATTGAGGTAAAATACACACAAAGGGGATGAGGTAGCTCAAGCTATTCTCACCCTGTTCAGTACATCGTGTTAATACATACATAGACACACACACTTGTACACATTTTAGTGTAACAAGCAAGGCAAATAGTTCTGTCTGATGGGTAGAGGCAACTGCACTTGCAGCTGCACCCCAGGGGGCGGTGTAGGAAACCATCAATGTATATGATTTGAGAGAGAGAGAATGATCTGTGGCATCAATATGGCGTAAGGTATTGGGCTTTGCCTAAAGATGAAGCATAATAAAGAACCCGAATATCAGGAAAAAAACCCAGCATTGAATGTAATGAAACGCCATTTTCTGGGTGAGTCCCGGAGGCTCCCCAGAGCTATCCCAGGCTGATATGCTAATGTCAGACTTTGGCATCAGTCATGTGTATGGAGTTCTTAGGCCTACCGGGGACCACGGCCAGAACCGGGCCCCCTCAGAGAGGCAAGGGGAGCAATGGCCTATAGAAGCCCCCGTGTGATTGGGAGCATTCTATGTCTGCCATCGACCGGGACAGGCACCCAGAAAGGTAAGCGCCCCAAAACAAACCCCTATTCTGGTTAAAATTGCTACCAAAAGTCGAACTAGTGGATAGAACTCCCCAACAGAAAACAAGCAAACTAGTATGACGTCACACGTCACTGCGCCGCTGTCTGCGCAGCTCCCCCCTCCCCGGGAGGGGGAAGGGGGTGCCCCAGACCTCACACGCCGGCTATCCACCCATCAGTTCTGAGGCTGGATGTCAAGACACGCGAAAAACTGCCGACCGGAGGGAGGGAAGGTTGCCGGGGAGCCTCCGAAACTCACCCAGAAAATGGCGTTTCATTACATTCAATGCTGGTTTTCTGGGGGGAGCCCCGTCGGCTCCCCGGAGCTAACTACCCACAGAGGAAGATCAAAAGGGACGGAACCGGGAGGCGGACACCACGCACCCCTCCCCTGGAAGCGAGACAACCGGCAGCAACGCCAATCCAAGGCGCCACAGCCCCGGACAGTCCCGGGAACAACACAACAACGAGCAGCAAGGCCCCCGAACGAACACCAAAGATCCATGCCCGAAAGACTGCGAGAACACGTCATCCAGACGGCAGCGAGAGCAGCAAAGCCACGAACGCCACGGACAGGAGGGAAGAACACAGGCAGCCGAGCCGCAAGAACACGGCTGACAACCCGGGACACCAGCACAGGCGAATCGGGAAGAACAGAACCGGATCAACGCAAAATGTGCTCCGGACACAGACGGCGTGGCACACAACCGCGGAGACCATGCAGGACGGTGCAAGCGGCGCACGAACAGGCCGGAGGTGAAACAACGCACAAGACAGCTTACTAACGGTGTAGAAGCAACACCAAGACCGAAAGCAAGCCAAAGCGGCCCCGCCAGCGCCGCACAAAAAGAGAGAGGCGACAGTATGCGGCACGACGACGGCCCCCAACCCCCACCAAAAACCAAGCCGACGCTAACAAGAGTAACCACCTAAGAAGGGACAGGAAAAGGAAGGACCGCCAAAACACCCCATACTGCCGCCAAGAGAAACACGCAGGTGGGACACCGACCACCAGCTGGAGGCGAGACCATGAGGCAGACGGAAGCAGCCCCGACAAGGCCCCTCCGAGCCCAGGAAAAGGCGGAGCCGCAAGAAGATCTCGGGCGCGACCACCGAACTCAGGTGGCACAAGGAGATGGAACGTCTGCCGAACAGAAAAACTCCAAGCAAGCAAACCCGCCATGAGTTCAGAAATGACAGGTCCGACGCAGGACATCGCCAGACCCCGAAAAAACCAATTGGCAGGGCAAGCAAGGAAACCCAAGAAGGCAGACGGGTTGCCGCCAGAACTGGACCCAAACCAAGAGGCACGAGCAACTGCAACAGACCGATACAAAGAAGCACACCACAGGACACAGGCCGAAAAAAGCCCTAGAAGCCAAGGAACACACGCAGAACACCCCTGTGGCAGAGGAGGAAAACAAGGGAACGCACAAGCAATGAAGTGGTGGAAACTGACCACGCCGCCCCCAACATAGCAGTAAGTGCAGGCAAAACAGACAAAAAGAGATGCCAAGAAAAACAACTGGGGTGAGGTAGGACGAAAGAGCAGAAACATAAACCCCAGGAATAAGGACACGCCACCGCGAAACACGGTACTAAAGCACACGCGCAGTAGTAGCAACAGGCACCACCGCAACATGCCACAGGTAAAGAGCAACGCGCTCCTGCAAAGGCAGAGAACGGAGCAGACAGACCCCAGACAGGGCCACGGAGACACGACAGAACCCAGCAGGCCCAGGAACCCGCATACCAGGCGACCGACGGCGGAGAAACCCCGCTCAAAATCGGCTGGATGGGAACTAGGAGCTCATGTACACCCAAGCCTGGCCCGAGGCCAGGCTAGACCGGCCAGGAGGAGGCCCACCAGGCAGCCGCATGGAGCGGCCTGCAGGCCCACAGACTCCTCACAACCAGGATGGCCATAACTAATTCGAAAGCAAGCAAGCGTGCCCCGGAAGTCCACGGACGGACCATAAGGGGCATAACTGGCAATCCCCACAGTGTTTCAGCGTTGTTATACCTATAATAGGTTAAGTAACAACTGTAATTACGAAACCATAAGATGCTTATGTTAACATGCTAAGTAGGTTAAGTAAGGTCGGTGTTTCCATGAAGTTTGAAAGGGAAACTATGATGCTTGTCACCCATGCACGTAACTATAAGTCAATAATGACTTATTAAACTTGCGAGGACGGGGTGGTACAAGAGAGAACTGGAGAAGCACCTCCAAAGGATACCCGATCAAACCAGGCTGAGACTCATACGTCAGGCAGCGAGCACCCGTCCAACAGCCAGGATGATCAGTCCAGGAGGCCTGGTCAACGACCGGGCCGCGGGGACGCTAAGCCCGGAAGCACCTCAAGGAAAACCCAAGGTAACGTACCAGCAAGAAGGCGTATGCTCGCAAGTAGTCGTGTAACAACTGCAGACCTCTGATGGATATACAGTGTTCCCCGATGGTGCCTATAGCACCACTGCACTCCACTGGTACTATCCCGCAAGTACTACTACATAGGCGGGACCCAAACACCAGAGCGCAAAAACCTTGCAAGCACAGCCAGGAGCCCTACCAGGCGAGAGTACAGAACCAACACCACAACCCCCACCTCATAACACTAACAAAGGTGGAACCCTTAATGACCCTAGCATGGGTTGGACATGCACAAGAGTGGGACAGGAAGGGGTGAAAAGGGGGACAGACACTGGTGTGCGAACGGTCTCAGTCGTACAAAAGATACCCAAATAAAGACAGGTATATAACACCGCATCCAGCGCCCTGCCAAAAGATGCCAGACCGCAGAAAACTCACCTGGCGAACGGTGGCACGAAGTGACACGACTCAACCGAGCCCAGAAGAACCTGGGAGTACCGCCAGGTGAAGACGCCAGAGCCGGACCTGCAGGAGAGCAGGTGAGAGGCGAAGAAGGCGGGCCCCACCCATGACACAGGGAAAACCTCGGCGGCCTCCCCACAACTGGAACCCAGGACACCCCCGGAGCGAAGGGGCACATACGCGGCAAGGGAGAAGAGCGAGAGGCGAAGCACTGGAGCAAAAAGGCGTCTAACACCAGCACTACACACCGCCCAGACCAAAACAAACCGCGGCGCACGACACGCTGGCCGAAAACGCGCAACCGGCCCTGCGGGAAGGCGGCAACCAGACTACTGCACTAGAAAAGGAGCCAAAAGAGAGAGCAGGAGGAACCATAAAACCGGCCAAAGAAGCGAAGACAGAGCCCAAAAAAGGCACACAGCCGGGGCCACAAGCAAGCCAACAGGGCAACAAGTAGCCCAACAGGGCAACAAGCAGCCCAACAGGCTACAAGTAGCCCAACAGG
>WNGS01164174.1:368773-380791 GCA_020271785.1 Procambarus virginalis
AATTCTATAATACTAAACTATGTATTAGCTGTGTTAGTTAATTATTACGCTTAGTACAGGAAATACATTCCATTGTACTAAGGGTTAGTAAATGAATATTAAATGTGTATGAAGCCTAATACAGGAAATACATCCTGCTGTATTAGGGATAGGGATGAGAATAACTGTTGGAAATTTCCAACATGGCCCCCCCATTATCTCCTGAACGTTCTGGGCCCTCGGCGATCTTGTGTGGGACGTCAGTTACATCGAATTGTCCCGTTTTCGTCATGAGCACATGGTACTGCTGCCTCCCGGGTGATTCTCTCTTTTACTTATCTTTGGGTATCTAGCTCCAGGAAGCCGACAGGGCTCCCCACAGAAAACCAAATGAATGTATGAAATGTCATTTTCTGGGTGAGCCTGGAGGCTCCCTAGCACCTTCGTTCCCTGTGGTCGGTGGTTTTTGTTGTTTGCTCAGTCTCCAAACTGGTGGATGAGCGGATGGGCGAGGCCCCCCTCTCCCTCTCGGGGGGAGGGGGGGGATGCGTCGGTTTGATGATGTTTTGTCCGTTGTCGCCTTAGGGAAGTTCTTGGGCTCTGTTCAGTCTTGGGTTGCAATTTTCTACCAGTTAGGGTCTGTATTGGGACACCTACCTTTCTGGGTGCCTAACCTCAGTCACTAGCATACATGAATGTGGGGTTTCCTATTTTGCTTTCCTGACTGCAATGCGTATGTCACCAATGTACATGTGGCAGACGCTTCACGAAGCTGTCAGAATCCAGCAGAGAAAATACGAGAGCAACCGTACAGGGCCTGGAAGCAAGGTTGAGTTAGAGTCCTTAAGGGTCTCTTCTCAGACTAGCTTCACCTGGTCCTGATCCACGTTGGTCGTTGGAATCTCCTCAATGTTTGAAACACTTTAAGGGACTTCTTGGGTCCTCATCACATTTATAGATTTGTGAATAATAGGCAACTCGGTGTTGAAGACACCTGGAGTTGAAGGCTTAAGTAAAATAGTTGGCAGTATTCAGAAGTGCTTCAACAGAAACACCACATAAAGCTTAACAGTAGTTTATTTACTAACTTAACCACTAATACAAAGGGTGCTTGATTTACTTTAGATTGGCATCAGAAAGCCTATAGTTGAATTAGCAAGACTCTTGACATCTGACTAATCGATTTGGATCCACTCATGGAGAAACACCTAACTTAACACAATTGACAGCCAATCATTAACATGGCAAACCTAACTGGCGGTGTGCAAAAAGGGGTCGCAGGAGTTCCAACAGGATACTTGGGTAATGATGATGCGCAATAAATCACAATGGCACTGTCAATGGGACAGGCAATAATCATGCACAATAATTATGTCACAATAACTAAATGTGTGGTGTATGTGAAACTCGTATGAGTCCTGACAGCTGGTTTCGCTCATCTGACGTGAGACCATTGATGACAGGCTTTCTAAACAAACCGTACTTGACACGGAGGGTACTCGCATAGGAGGGCATACTGTATGCTTAACAGACAGACACACCCACACTTGATGGCACTGGCGGTGAGTAAGGGTGGTGACGTCACGTAGTACAGTGAGGGTAGGGTGGCCTGAGGCGGCTACACGCTCTGGTCTGAGATGGCGGCTGATGAGTGGCAGCTAGCGGCGGCTGATTATATGGTACCAGCGGTATACTGTGGGCAAAAGTCACTCGCAGATTTACTTAGGCGGAGGTACTACCACAGTTCACTCTAGGTTTCTCACAGACAATCTCAATTTGTCACCAGAAGTTACCTGATACCAGTCTGTTTCGCTCTGGTGATTTACAGACTTTTTCACCATAAGATTTCTTAACAATATAGTCACGCTCGCGATTCCGGGCGAGTGTTGGTATATTGAGAAGACGCCGAATTTAACTTAACGGTTCTCTTCTGTCTATTGGCTGATAGACAGAATAGGACATGTCAACCTTGTACGGACCTCCTCACGAGAATACCCTTGCAAGCTGATGCAGAGCTCCTCGTGGTACAACCATCAGGTCTACCAAGTGACCAATGGCGTTGCAGTAAAGGAGCTGGAACCAATGATATTGGTTGTTACTTGATCGGTAGAAGAGGTGACGTCATGAACACGTCACGACCACGTCACAGTTGTTATTCTCCATCGTGTTGAGGCTGACACCAGAGATCAGATCATATGCAGGCATCCCCTTTCTACCATGCCTTGCACCTTTCACTGTGTACTCACTGACTCCATGGCATAAATGCTTAACTTCCCTATATCCTGCCTGGACATACGGAGGCCTCTGTATTATATACGTACGTATTCCTGGTTATGTAGGCATCCTGGGGACACTCCACATGACACTTTACATCCAGGGTTACCAGAAATAGTGCCCTGTGCACGAGATCGGTGCACTGTGCGCTGTAATGAGCCATTCATGTCGGCTGTGGGAGAATCTTGAGAGACCATACTCTCACAATGAATATACTCTCAAAGAGTGGAATTTTCATAGGCCATTGCTCCCTGCACCTCTCTGAGGGAGCCAGGTTCTGGCTCGTGGTTCCTGGTAGGCAGAACTCTACGTGACTGAAGCCCCAGACCAATATTGCTTTTATTTATTTATTTATTTATTTATTTATTTATTTATTCATATACAAGAAGGTACATTGGGAATGTGAGAATATATAATATGGTAATTACAATCTTGTAAAGCCACTAGTACGCGCAGCGTTTCGGGCAGGTCCTTAATCTAAGAAAATTTTAAGTAGGTAAATACTAGCAAAAATTATAAAAAAGAAATGATAACAGTTACATAGCAAGAAAAAAAAAAAAGATGAGAGAAAATTGTAGGTACAGTATAATAAAGCACTTAGGTAGCTAAGATTGATTGCAATGAAAGCTTGAATGGTAGTTGACAAAAATTGGTAGGCACAATACAGCAAATGGCTAGCACATAAAGGAAGACAGCAATGAACACAATGATAAGGTTGTTTGGGTTAAATACATAAGAATTAGGAGATTGGGTAACACTAGGTACAGAGCAAAAAATAAAGCTCAGTGTAGGAAACTAAGAAGATGAAATTAAGTACTTTTTGGTTTTGTTTTTAAATAAGGCAAAAGTTTTACAGTTTTTCAATTCACTAGGGAGTGAGTTCCATAGACTAGGTCCCTTAATTTGCATAGAGTGTTTACACAGATTAAGTTTGACCCTGGGGATATCAAAGAGATATTTATTTCTGGTGTGGTGATAATGGGTCCTATTACATCTGTCCAGAGAGAGTTTCAGAGCATGGTTTGCATTTAAGAACAGGGTTTTGTAAATGTAGTTGACACAAGAGAATGTGTGGAGGGAGTTAATATTTAGCAAGTTTAGGGATTTAAACAAGGGAGCTGAGTGTTGTCTGAAAGCAGAGTTAGTTATTATTCTGATAGCAGATTTTGCTAGGTGATGATGGGCTTAAGGTGGTTTGCAGTGGTAGACCCCCATGCACAGATACCATAATTAAGATAGGGGTAGATTAGTGCATAATAGAGAGAGAGGAGAGCAGAGTTAGGAACATAATATCTGATTTTGGAGAGTATACCAACTGTCTTAGAGACTTTCTTAGTTATGTGTTGAATGTGGGTGCTGAAGTTGAGTCTCTTGTCTAGGAATAGGCCAAGAAACTTGCCATCATTTTTATTACTGATGTTAATGTTGTCTATCTGTAGCTGAATTGCATTTGATGATTTGCTTCCAAATAAGATGTAGTAAGTCTTTTCGATGTTTAATGTTAGTTTGTTAGTTGACATCCATAAGTGGACTTTTTTTAATTCATTATTCACAACATTATTTAGTGTATGTGGGTTGAGGTCTGAATAGATAAGAGTAGTATCGTCAGCAAACAATATAGGTTTGAGAATATTAGAGACATTAGGCAGATCGTTTATATATATAAGAAATAGAAGAGGTCCTAAGATACTGCCCTGTGGCACTCCAACGGTAATTGGTAGAGTGGAAGAAGTTGTATCATTGATGGTTACATATTGGTGTCTGTCACTAAGATAGGATCGGATGTAGTCAAGGGCAAGGCCTCGGATTCCATAATGCTGGAGTTTAAGTAAGAGGTAGTTGTGATTAACAGTATCAAAGGCTTTTCTTAGGTCAATGAAGAGTCCAATCGGAAACTCATTTTTGTCAAGGGCTGAGTAGATTACGTCAAGGAGACTAATGATTGCATCGTTGGTGCTCTTTTGGGACCGGAAGCCAAACTGGCAGGGGCTGAGTATGTCGAATTTTACGAGGTAGGAATAGAGCTGTTTGTAAATAATTTTTTCAAATATTTTTGATAGAATGGGTAGATTTGATATTGGTCTATAATTGTTTATGTCCGCCGGATTGCCTCCTTTATGGACTGGCGTTACTCTTGCTTTTTTGAGGATATCAGGGAAGGTGTGACACTCTATAGATTTGTTGAACAGTAGGGCTATGGGTGGGGCAAGGGCATGGGAGGCTCTCTTGTATACAATGGACGGAATTTCACTGGTGTTCCCTGCCTTGGTTTTTAGAGAGTGTATGATGGACACAACATCTGCCGGGCTGATTGGTGAAAGGAGTAGAGAGTTTGGATAGCTGCCTGAGAGATATGTGTTAATATGTGTCTGAGTCTGTGGGATTTTACTGGCAAGATTAGCACCAACCGATGAAAAGAAACTATTAAATTCATTTGCCATTTCTAAATCAGTTGACGGTATATCCCCATCCTTGTAGAGTTTTATTTGGTTATGTGAGTGTTGTTTAGTTCCTAGGATACTAGAGATGGTTTTCCAAGTGCTTTTCATGTTGCCTTTTGCTTCATTGAATCTATTCACATAATATGCAAGTTTTGCCTTTCTTATGATACTGGTAAGCATTGATGAGTACCTTTTAGCTACTTCCTTTGAAACTAGGCCAATCCTAAGTTTCTTTTCATATTCATGTTTCTTGTTGATTGAGTTGAGAATGCCGCTTGTGAGCCATGGATTGTTTAATCTTTTGTCAGTTACTTGCTTGGTAAGAAGGGGACAATGAAGGTTGTAGAGGCTTAGAGTTTTGGAGAGGAAGAGGTTAGCTAATGAATTTATATCCTGGGTATTATTGAATTCAGAATCCCAGTTAATATTGTGAAGTGCATCTGTAAGATTGCCTAAAGCTGATTCACTGTGTAGCCTAAATGAAAGTTTCTTGCTTTTTGGTGGTGTTATGTCCATGTTCGCTATGAGAAAGGTAGGATAGTGGTCAGTTGTTCTGTCGTAGATTATACCAGATACAAGGGGAGCTGTTATGTTTGTCCATATGTGGTCCAAGGTAGTGGCTGATGTTTGAGTGACTCGGGTAGGTTTGGTGATTGTGGGGATTAGCATACAGGAGTTCATGCTGTTAAGGAAATAGTCAACTTGAGAGCAATTTTGTTGACCCAGGTCAATATTAAAGTCTCCTCCCAGAATGATGTGGTTTTTGTTGAGATTGTTGTTTATAATAAGATTCCTTAGGTTGTCTGAGAAAGAAGCTATGTTAGTATTGGGAAATCTATAGATGGCTCCAATAGTCAATGAGGATTTAAGGGATTTAATTGTAAACTGAGCAAAAGTATATTCACAGTAGTCATCTCTGTCACTAATAATACTGTTACAAATAAATGTATCTCGGTAATATATAGCTGTGCCACCACCTTTTTTATTAGGCCTACAGTTATGAATGGCTTTATAACCAGCTAAGTTGTAGAGTTGGGTATAGTCTTTATTTAGCCAAGTTTCTGTTAAAATAATGAACGATAAGTTAGTACCTAGTACTGTGAGTAATGCATTTAAATCATCAAAATGTTTACCAAGTGATCTAACATTTTGGTTGTAAACTGATAAACAGGTGTTATTTTGGAGTTTGTTTTTAGCCTGGTGTGCTGTGAAATACTTGCAATAATGATGATCAATGTGCTGGTTGGTGTAGATATGAGACAGAAGATTTTGATCAGGATCAATATCAGTGTGCATAGAGATGCAGAGGGATCACGATACAAGATACATGATATAGGAAAGCACAAGAATAAACGCAAATACAACAAAATAGTAACAATTTAGAAGTAAAATAGAGATCCAATAGATAGCCAGGAAGGACACAGAAGTAGATAAAAAATAAAAAACAAAAAATCAGTAGAGACTGACAATATAAATGTAAAATAAAAAATAATAAGAAAAATAATAATCATAAAGTAAAATGAACTTGAGGATAATTAGCTTAGTAATGGTTAATTAAAATCCTATTTTTGGTATGAACCTAAGAAAACAAATTGAGCTCAAATAGATAATTCCGAAAAAAAAGAAAACAAAAGATGACATGAATATCTGAGTAAATCTTGAATTTTACTCTAATATAAATCTAAGTGTAAAAATAAACAGGGTGAGAGTATATTAATGTGGAAGATTTTATTATGATACTGAGGTAGATGATATAAACAATTATACTATTACTTAATTCCAATAAATGATTACATGAAGCAAAATACCAAGTTACTTTAAATATAACAGGGTAATAAGATCCCTAGGTTTAGTGACAAGGGGATTAACTAAGAACAAATAATTAAAAGTAAAAAAACAGGCAAAGATGACAAACAAAAAATAAAAATAAAAATAAAATTAAAAAACCTTTGGAAAGGAAAGGCAAGCTTAAGTACAATTTAGTTGTATGTGAGACTACAAATTATGTTCTGGTTATTCAGCTGTTATCCCACAATCAACCAGGAAAGAAGTGAGATGTGCATCCGTGGTTATGACAAGTTTTTCCAGAGTCAGTCTTCCTAGCTATTATTTTACCATCGCGCACAAAACAATGTTTAATAGCAGGGGATCTTTTGCAGATTCCACGTAGTTTAAATAAGAGATTTTGTCTGAATCTGGTTAGACATTCGTTCACATAAACATTGGATTTCCTACCGACTGCAGCAGTGATAAGGTCAGACTTGCGGGAGCAGCTATCTAACTTCACACGTATCTTCCTCTTATTTGTGCCAGATGATTTCGTACCCACTCTATAAGCTGACTGGATGTCACTTGCTTCGATTGAATAATTCAGCTTAGTACGCAATTCCTGGATCACGATGGCAGTACAGTTTTCTCTGTCAGTTTCATGGGGAAAATCAAGTGATGAGATGATAACAGAATCAAGGAGCTTTATCAGTCCTATAGCTCCATGGAGCCTCACGGGTTCACCTAGAAAATGGCGTTTCATTACATTCATCGCTGGTTTTTTGGCTATGTGTTGTATGTGGGTACTGAAGTTCAGTCTCTTATCTGTGCATAGGCCAAAGAACTTTCCCTCATTTTTATTGCTAATGTTAGCATTGTCTATCTGAAGTTGAATTTGATTTGAAGATTTACTACCAATAAAGTGTAGTAGGTCTTTTCTATATTTAGTGTGAGTTTGTTGGTTGACATCCATGAGTGGACTTTTTAAATTCATTATTTACAATATTATTTAGTGTGTGGGGTCAAAATATATGAATGTAATATTATTAACAAATAGTATAGGTTTAAGAATGTTAGAAACATTGGCAAATCATTGATGTATACAAGAAATTGGAGAGGTCCTATGATGCTGCCCTGTGGCACTCCTATTGTTAATGGTAGTGGGTGATGCATGTTACTGATGGCTATATATTGGTGTCTGTCACTGAGATGGGAACGAATATTGCTCGGAGAAAGGCCTCGGATACCATAATGGTGAAGTTTAAATAAGAGGTAGTTTTGGTTTACATTATCAAAGACCTTTCTCAGGTCAATGAAGAGGCCAATTGGGAACTAATTTTTGTCAAGGGCTCATCAGACAGGCTGACAAATCTTTTAAAATCTAATTAATCTTGAACCATAAGTATCATTTGAGAAAGGAGAAATTTCCTCTTAGATAACATTAAATTTTGACCTTTAAAATGAATAACAAGCAAAGTATAATATGTATCCTACAGTATTTACAAAAGTATTTTTTAACATTTGTATCAATCTAAAAGATTAAATTTCAGTTAGTAATTGATCCCATATTTGGACACCTTTTATTTTCACTTCAGTTTTTAACATCAATATTGCTGTACACTTAGATATTAAAAGATTTTTAAAACAAATTCAGCTCCACAGACTCCAAAATATTGCTATTACAATTTGGAACATTGTATATAAAGAAGACACATGAGTATGCCAATGTATGAAAATGATCTTTATAGAGTTCTAGTACCTGTAACTTTAAAATCTTGTTATTATTGGGTTTCTTAATACAGTATAATTTATTAGTATTGAATATATATATAAATAGTATAAATGATAGTTTCTAAGTAGAAATTGTATAATTGCAGGGTCTTCCCCAGCTACAGTTACTCCCCAAGTGTTAAGGAATAGCCTAAGAAAATTCAGATCTGTCGGAGAAGAATGGAATCGATCATACCTACTTGAGTATGCTCTTTCGGATGAAAATTATAATGATCTTGAAGGAATTCCTCTCCTGCCTTTAAATAATGGGACATGGGGTACATTCTCACGTTCTAGTCGCTCAGTTTATGTCTGTGGAGAGGAAGGTGGAGCTTTCATTGGTTTGGAAGAACAGTTCCTCAGCACCCATCTTGCTACATCAGTTTACCAGTCTATGCAGAAGATAGCACTTAAAGGTAAGTGTCCACATGATTCTTAACCACTGCGCTGCTCAGCCATGACACCCCCGTAGTGCTCTGAAAAAAATTATTCCCAAAAAATTGTTTTCTCCTATATTGCTAAAATGCGGTCTCTGATCCCGGGAAACTAAAATAAAATATTGTATGTGACATACTTTAACTTTGATGGAGCCGAGAAGTTAAGCAATTTATGGGCGCTGAGGGAGTAGGTGCTTGGATACTGAACCCCGCCACCCAGTGGGAGGGCAGTTACCACGAATATAATTTTTCATAATTATTTCAATATTTTTCATTTGTTTCTTCTTTGTTTTTTGCTGTAATGTTATTCAAAAGTGTGTAATTTGTGGAATTTACATAGCTAAATGTGTAGAATATTGCTATGCTCAAAATTATGGAGCACATACATTATATTCTAAGATCAATCAAACAATGTTATTGTTGTTATTACACTATATTCACATATTATATATAAAGATATTCAATTGTGTGCACCATAATGAACTCAACAATGATTGTGTATTGAGAGTATATACACGTAACAAGAATCCTAGGTCAGCCTAGTGGACGACAGCCGACTGTGGGAGGGGCTGCCTCAAATACATTTTTACATAATTATTTTATGCCTGTGAATGGTTTTGTATCTAATTTTCTGGGGGGAGCCCCGTCGGCTCCCCGGAGCTATCCCAGGCTGATATGCTAATTTCAGACTTTGGCATCAGTCATGTGTATGGAGTTCTTAGGCCTACCGGGGACCACGGCCAGAACCGGGCCCCCTCAGAGAGGCAAGGGGAGCAATGGCCTATAGAAGCCCCCGTGTGGTTGGAAGCATTCTATGTCTGCCATCGACCGGGACAGGCACCCAGAAAGGTAAGCGCCCCAAAACAAACCCCTATTCTGGTTAAAATTGCTACCAAAATCCGAACTAGTGGATAGAACTCCCAAACAGAAAAACAAGCAAACTAGTGTGACGTCACACGTCACCGCGCCGCTGTCTGTGCAGCTCCCCCCTCCCCGGGAGGGGGAAGGTGGAGCCCCAGACCTCCCACGCTGGCTATCCACCCATCAGTTCTTCGGCTGATGCTATAGGCACCGGTTATGTGCTCCGGCTCCAGTGGTTGTTTCAGCACTGCACCTAGAGTGTGGTGTCTGTTTTCTAGGTGGTGCGCGAGCCGGGAGTGATTCTCCAGTACTCGGGCTGCATGCGCCTAGGGTTCCCTTCCCTAGGTGCCCTGTAAGTACTGCCCTTGGGACTTGGGGCCACCTTCCACAAGTTCCTTGGGTTCTGCCCCTGCTAGGCCGTTTACTGCTTGGTTTTCGGCCGCTCTTTGTGTGCTCGGGTGTTCTGTCTCCCTTGTTCGCCTTAGAGTAAGGGGCAGTTTTGCACTGGTGGGGCGCAGGGTACTGTGCAGCTTGTCTTTTCCCAATCATAGCGGCCGGCTCTGTTCCGCTTGGGTACGCTGTCCTCTTGCGGGGTTTTATTTTTATTTTTGTTTATCTACCTGGTGGGGGGGTCTGCCTTCGTTCTTGCCCCTGGTGTCCCTTGTGTTCTGAGTTTTCTGGTGGTACCCCCTGCTAGGTCCCCGTGAGTGTACACGTCCCGGGGGTTCAGCTCTTAGAAAGTTGTTTGGTAGTATTGGGTGCCGGTTAGCAGTACCCTGCCTGGGAATACCTGAGCGCGAGTCCTCTTATAGTAAACGCTCGGGACCCTGGGAAACCCCTGGGGGCGCGTGGGTCCGATGGATGTGACCCCAGAGCCCCCCCCCTCGCTTCCAGCGAGTTTGAGGGTTGCTCACCCCTTGTCTCTGGGTGACTCTCTGTTTTGCCTCCGTCTGCTGCCTGTGGGGTCGGTGACACCTTCGACCCGGAGTCCTGCGAGTTTGTTGCTCGTTATGGCTCGGTTACCCAGTTGTGCTCAGCTGGTGCGGGCAGCAGAGGCGTTGCACTTGAGCCTTGGTGGTGGCAACGCTCTCGTGGTAACTCCCCGGGAGCCCCGGGGCTGCCTCGTTTTGGTTCTTGTTTTTCCCCTGGATTCCCCTTCCTGCCTGCATCCGGTTCCTTACCGTCTGTAGGTTCAGGGCGGGGTTTGGTGTTGTTGAGACTCGGGCAGTCTCGGGGTAATCCCCTTCCGGGGTAGTGACGGGGGCATTCGAGCCTGTTCCTCCAGCCGTGTTGTAAGAGTCTGCCAGTGGGCTCCCTTCCTTAGTTTTTTCACGGCTGTCCCGGTTTTCTGGTACGGCCGGGGCTTTAGGGGACGGCTCGGCCCCGGGGCCTGTTGTGTGGGTTCCCGGGGCTGCGGAGGGGCTGACTTGGGGGGCCTTGGCCCCATAGGACCCCGTGGGGGTTTTTATCCCCTCTCGGCGGGGCTTGTGGTTACGCGGAGTGGGGTTTTCCTTTCCACTCGCCGTACGTGCTGTTGGGCGTCGGCCCCTCCCCGGGCTCGGTTCCTTGGCCTTTGAGTCGGTTGGTTCCGTCCTGTGGGTGGATGTTTCCCCCACCCGTTTTTTTGGGACGGTGTTTTCGTCATGTTTCCCGTTTTGGGGGTTCTACATGACTACTGGTCTCGGGTGCGCATGCGCTTTTGTGTGCCTTCGGGACTGGTTTTGGCTTCCGTGTTCTCGAGGGTTCGGGAAGGTTTTTCCTCTTCCGCGTTATTGGAACGTCTGTCGGCTCCTCGTCCTTGTTGCGAGTTTGGGCTACTTGTAGCCCTGTTGTGGCTGCCTTGTAGCCCTGTTGGGCTACTTGTGGCCCTGTTGGGCTACTTGTGGCCCTGTTGGGCTACTTGTGCCCCTGTTGGGCTACTTGTGGCCCTGTGGGCTACTTGTGGCCCTGTTGGGCTACTGTGGCCCTGTTGGGCTACTTGTGGCCCTTGGGCTACTTGTGGCCCTGTTGGGCTACTTGCAGCCTTGTTGGGCTGCTTGTGGCCCGGTTTGCGTGCCTTTTTGGGCTCTGTCTTCGCTTCTTTGGCCGGTTTTCTTGTTCCTGCTCACTCTTTTTGCTACTTTTCTTGTGCAGTAGTCTTGGTTGCGCCTTCCCGCAGGGTAGGTTGCGCGTTTTCGGCCAGCATGTCATGCGCGTGCGCCGCGGAGTTTGTTTTGGTCGGGCGGTGTGTAGTGCGGTGTTCGTCGTCTTTTTGCTCCAGTGCTTCGCCTTTCGCTCTTCTCCCTTGCCGCGGTATGTGCCCTTTTCGCTCCGGGGGTGTCCTGGGTTCCAGTTGTGGGGAGGCCGCCGAGGTTTCCCCTGTGTCATGGGTGTGGGCCGCCTTCTTCGCCTCTTCCTTGCTCTCCTGCAGGTCCGGCTCTGGCTTCTTCACCTGGCGGTGCTCCCAGGTTCTTCTGGGCTCGGTTGAGTCGTGTCCTTCGAGCCATGTT
>WNGS01164175.1:10850-23465 GCA_020271785.1 Procambarus virginalis
TACTTTAACAAGCTGTCACACGATAGTTAATCAATCATGATGAATTACGTTTATTACGCTATCATACAGACAGCTTGCCAAAAAAGAATTAGTTAATATTTTACTAATACGTTAAATACACTGTCACAAGACAGCTGTCAAAACAATGATTACGTTCAATGATTCTTCGATAAAGACTATTACTTATCACGAAAAGTCATAACATGGTAACAATTGACACTTCAATTCACAGCACTAAACATTTCACAAGGTACAACACTGCTTATATAAACACAATACAACAATATAAACAACTGAGCCACAACAATATAATTATCACAGGGCATCACTCAGACAACACCACTCAAATGACTTACACAAGTTCTGGTTCTCTGAAACAAGATAGAAACATCACATGGAAAATATGTCAATATGTACCGGTATAATTAAACCATACAATCAGAATGCACAATCAGTATAACACAGCCTAAATGTGTGCAGGCGTGTAATACACACATGCAGTCAGTATCGAATTACAGGAATCACACACAACATGTTGTAATCGACAATTGTTCTGGGTTTCCTCAACTACGCTTCTCTCACCCATTGCAGGTGATAACGTCTGGTCGGTGGGTTGATATTACTATCAACACTAAGAAACACAATATAATAAGACACAAATATATTTGTTCTTACTTAAAAGACCGGTTGTTATCACTCACAATTTATACATACAGTTGGACCTTGTAGATGCTTTGATGATCTTTTTCCAGCAATCCGCACGTGGTTAAATACGCGAGATATCAGTGACACGGGGTAACAGTGGAGATACTCGAGCTCCAACCGCACGTGGTTTACATGGGAGTAATGATGACACACAAAGGTGGCAGCCGTTGACACTCGTGGTGTACACTTCTCAGGGAAAGGACCATATGTGCTTTACATGCAAAAACAAGTGGTTAAACAGGTGGTGAGGTGCAGCTGACAAGTCAGGCACACGGGCACGTAGCACGGCGTAAATCAGATGGGTGGTAGGTGACAAATTTCACAGCGGGAGGTGAGCGTGCGCGCTTGCACTGGGTGGCGGCACACACGTGGTGGGCGGCATGGTTTCTTTGAGCGGCAAACACTAAGGTACCACAATTATGTCGAAAATAGTGTTATCTCACTCAGAGAAATTGACAGCACACTGTGGGATCAATGCTTATCGACTTTAAATTACAATAGTAGCGATAGGCTCACGGATGTCAGCGATGAAAGCTGATGAACGCTTGGCTGTATTTTGCATCTGCTTGTTGAACTCGCGTGGCGGTACAGACTTGCTCTAAGTCTTATCACTCATATATTGTTAATTTAAATCTTCACGAGACCAGAATCTGTAGGCGGGCAAATCTTGCCCGCCTAAAGATACTGTAGGCGGGCAAATCTTGCCTGCCTAAAGATAGTGCAAATCTTTTACATCCTACACAGACGAGCGACAACTTCAGAATGCCGGGCAGGGCGTTAGGAGGCCTAGAGCTGGTTGGGCCACACTTTGCCTTTGTTGTTCTTTTGAATGAACCAATTAGAGGCCAGGCACCAAGTGCCTAACCCAATCAAGGCCTACCCTCGGGTAGCGTGATGCTCGTGACATCACTGGTGGAGGCTTATGTTTACACTGGTGGTGAGTGGAGGTTGGCCCTCTCCAACCGCAACTCCCTCCACTACCACACCAATCTAATTCTGGATTTTCAATCCAATGGAGTTACTCCACATTACTCCTTGCTATAATTGCTGAAGGAAAGTTCTTACGGCAGCCACCTTTGTATCATCGGGCAGCTAATGACATTAGCTGTCGCTTGACACCCAACAAGACAAGGTCAAGTTTTGTGGCTCTTAGAAAGAAGTGATACTATAAGGACTCTCACGACCTAACCTTGGACGCCTGTACAGATTGCTGGATTCACTTATCAGAAGTGTCGCCCTCGCGCCTGCCTGTGTGGGATGGTTTAGGGCTCAGGATAAGAAGTATGGGGGAGAGGAAGCTTTTGCGCATCTGTATGTAATTTGTTTACACTATTGGATTATCCTGTAAGCAAACTAGGAATTCCTCTATAACTAAGGTAACCTGCCCCACATCAGCTTATATTTAACCTGGTGAGCGGGGCTCTGTGGCTCAGGGCCCACCTACATGTGTCATCCTTCCCTGAGGACGCCTGACAGCTGGTGGACAGCGCTTCGCATTCGTAGTTCTGAGGTTCCAGGTTCGATTGCCAGTGGAGGCAGAGACAAATGGGCAAAATGTTTCTTTCACCCTGTTGCTCCTGTTCACCTAGCAGTAAATAGGTACCTGGGAGTTAGACAACTGCTACGGGCTGCTTCCTGGGGGGGGGTGTAACGAAAAGGAGGCCTGGTCGAGGACCGGGCCGCGGGGAGGCTAAGCCCCGAAATCATCTCGAGATAACCTCAAGAAGATGCTTTTTCATGTTAAGTGTGATGAGTGTTATCCTCAACGGCATGAGCAGCTTCCTCAACTACCACATAAGATTACCAGCCTACCAGGGGATCGAAATCAACCTCTGTGGAAGCTCTGAAACACCTTAATACCTTGCTATGTGTAGGCCATTAACATTGACATGACTACACCCGAGGCCTTTGGTGTGTTTAGACACTTGTGCATTATACACGCAGAAAACTCACAGGCTTTAAGATGCTGTGCAACAGTATTATATTCGACAAAACTCAAGAGTCAGCCAGTGTAGTAAAACTCATCGTCAAGACAGTCAACTAAATAGTCAGTATAGCTTTTCAGATCCCACAACATTGAAGACACTAACAAAGGCTCGGTTCCAGACACTCCTGGCGACGGGACTCAAAATTCCTTAAGAGCCATCTCACTCTTTGATATGGCGTCTAACCCTTCACTTAAAAATTTAGTTTAGCGGAAAACTTTATAGATAATATGCCAGAGCCGGTAGCACGGTACCTTAGAGGAAGGACAGAGGTAGATTCTAATATTATGGATTTGGCCAAGATGGCAGAAAACTACCAGTTGGTTGGCAAAAGGCCCAATAAAAATAATTATATCCCACAGAGTAACAAAACTTATACCCACAGCCAGTCCAGGCCAGTCCTTTCTAACCCTACAACTAATGCACCTTCTGTTTCAGACATAACTATATATATATATATCCCTGTTAAATTGTCTAACCCCACGGCACCTAAGGGTGAACCGAAGGGCAATCCTGTTAGTAATGTCTCTTCTCTTCGACGAGTCTGTGGTCACTGTAAACGTGCAAACCACATTACAAGCCGTTGTTTGCAACTGCACCCAGAAAAAAAGACCCAATGCTCTTGTTGTGACAGAGGGCTTGGGGCCTTCTGAAGGGTTAGGGAGTAAGACCTCCAACCCACAGTGGTTGGACCTGCTTACCCCATTCTTATCGAAAGGGAGACTACTTTTGTCTGAGGGTTCTTCCTGGAAGGACGTGGCAATCTTCTGAGACACCGGTGCAATCCAGACTTTAATTTTAGAGAGTGCATTGCATGGTGCCAACACTCTCGACACTGGAGGGGTAGTACTGGTCGAGGGTGTCACTAGTGATACTCGAGCAGTACCCCTCCATAAGGTTACCCTGGAATCTGATTTCCACAAGGGTGTTTGTACAGTCGGAGTCACTTCATACCTACCTTTCCCTAATGTTGATGTAATATTGGGTAATGATTTAGCAGGGGATAAGGTAGGTGACTCCAGACTACCTATTATGTTGCCTAACCCTAAGGATTCCCGGGATCTACCCGCCGCGGAGGATAATGTTGTGGACCCTGCATGCGCGGTGACCAGGTCTATGGAACTTAAATGTAAGGGCAGCCCTGTGGTTGCCAAGGTGGTAAATCCCGAGGACACGAGGAACTTTCCGAATGGTGAAAGCCAAGTGGACCTTGCGGACACGTTCATGGCCCGACTCGATGACGAGTTAGAGGACATTATGGAGAGCCTACCATCGCCTCCTACCGAGAGTAGTGAGGAGGTGGAGGAGCACAATGTTGAGCCTCGGCCAATGGCATCTGACCAAGGCATGGACGCCTCTTTGAGTGATTTACAGAAAGCTGACCCCAGTCTTGCAGAATGTCACGAGGTAGCTCTCTCTAAGGAGGAGATTGTAGATGCAGCAACTGGGTACTATTACAATGATCAGATTTTGATGAGAAAATGGAGACCACAGAGTTCTCCCTTGTCAAGTGAATAGGAGGTAGTCCACCAGGTTATGTTGCCTACCTGCTATAGGGAGAGAGTTTTGGCAGCTGCTCATGATGATCTTATGGGAAGACACCATGGTATTATTATCACTTATCACAAAATCTTTAAACACTTCTTTTGGCCCAAGCTGAAAAGCGATGTGGCAAAATTTTGTAATTCATGTATTCCTTGTCAGCTTGTTTGGAAACCAAACCAGACACCACCTAAAGCTCCTCTGAGGCCGATTGTTGTGCCGGAGAAACAATTTTCTCATGTGGTAATGGACTGTGTTGGTCTATTACCTAGAACTAAGTCTGGTAATATTTATCTAATTACGATGATGTGTATCACGACCCGTTACCCTGAGGCTTTTGCTGTAAGGAACATCCGAGCAAAGACTGTTGTTGCTCGTATGTTGCATTTTTTTCTACTTTTGGATTGCCTCGGATCATGCAAACTGACAATGGTACTAATTTTAAGTCTGATATTTTTTAACAATTCTGTAAGGACCATGGAATAACTCATAAGGTTTCCAGCTCATACCATCCACAGGGTTAGGGGGTAATTGAGCAGTTCCATCTAACTCTGAAGCAGATGTTGAAAACATCGTGCGAGAGTTTCCACAACTTCTGGGATGAGAACTTGCCTTATGTTTTGTTTGCTGCTCGAGAGGGGTTACAAAGTTCACTGGGTTGTTCTCCTTTTGAGTTAGTCTTTGGCCATAAAGTTCGTGGACCCTTGCAAATGTTACAGGAGAATCTGTTAGGGAACGTAACGCTGACCGAAGGTTCGGCTTTCTTTGCTCAACACCACCAGAGACACAGGGACTGCAAGGCGGCTGCACTAAAATATCTTGGGAAGGCCCAAGAAAATATGAAAGAACGACACGATGCTAAGGCTAAGTTGCGGGTATTTCAACCTGGTGACCCTGTCCAGGAATTAAAGCCTCGACTCGGGAATAATATGTCTCACAAGTACGAAGGCCCCTATATTGTGACAGAAAAGGCTGGGGACCTCATGTACAAAGTGAAGCACACTGACAAGCGTAACCAGGTGATGCTTGCACACTTGAACCAACTGAAGAAGTTCCAGGGCCCCAGGCCCGTCGCACTAACCAATGTTTCCTTTTCCAGTGAGGGAGGGGATGATTGTTCTGGGGACCCAACTAATCTCATTCTCAATAATTCTAGTTCTGTGAATGCTGTGGATTAGGGACTGTTCCATTTGCAGATGGCCTAACGTGAAGAGGTGCAGTCATTTCTTGACGAATTCCCCAGTCTGTTCGGGGAGGTCCCGACCCAGACTGATGCCATCTACCATGATGTCAAGTTGACGGACTACACCCCACTCACTTTCAACCCTACCGGATGTGTCCGGAAAAGAAGGCCATCGTACAGAAAGAGGTAGACTTCCTGCTCCAGCACGGCTGCATCCGGCCGAGCCAGGGCTCTTGGTGCTCGCCCTGCCTTTTGGTCCCCAAACCAGATGGCTCCTGGCGATTATGCATCGACTATCGGCAGCTCAACAAGGTGACCATTGTGGATGCCTATCCGCTGCCCCTCCTCGAGGACTGCATCGACGAGATCGGAAATGCCACGTACGTCTCGAAATTCGATCTCTCGAGAGGTTATTATCAGATCCCGCTCACCGAACATGCCAAGCAACTAACTGCATTCGTAACACCCGATGGTGTCTTGAGTATCAAGTGTTACCGTTCGGCTTGCGTAATGACCCTGCCACGTTCCAGAGGCTAATGAACTCTCTGCTCGCTAATGTGCCAAATTGTCAGGTGTATTTAGATGACATTGTGCTTTTTTATAGTAATTGGACTGACCACATAGCTAGGTAATGCCAGTTGTTCACAGTTTTGAAAAATGCAAATTTAACTCTAAATGCAAAAAAGTGTCATTTTGGCCAAAGCACAGTGACGTACCTCGGTTATGAAGTGGGCCAAGGAAAGGTGTTAACTCGGCAAGATAAAATCAGTGCCATTCTGGAGTATCCAGTGCTCCGGTCTAAAAAGGACGTTCAAAGGTTTATCGGTATGTGTGCATACTATCGACGCTTTGTCAGAACTTTTCCAGTGTCGCCACTTCTCTCACAGACTTGTTGCGGAAGGCCGCTATTTTTAAGTGGTCAACAGACTGTGCAGAGGCATTTAAAAATTTGAAATTGATCTTAGCTTCCACCCCAGTGCTCGGTAGTCCAAGGTTCGACCGATCGTTTAAAATTCATGTTGACACATCTGACTTGGGTGCTGGTGCAGTGTTGTTGCAAACTGGGGACGATCAAGTGGACCACCCAGTACACTATTACTCTGAAATTTGACAAGGCGCAACACAATTATTCAGTGGTAGAAAAAGAGGCGTTGGCGCTATTGTTAACATGTATAAAGTTTGAAGTATACTCCACAGGTAATATAGTGGAAGTGTACACGGACCATAACCCCTAGTGTTCTTTAACCAGAAGAAGGCGAAAAATAAACGCATCCTCAGGTGGGCATTGTACCTACAGGACTTCAATCTTTCCATTACCCACCTACCGGGCCTAGTTATTTTTTTTAGGTTCTCCTGTGACATTAAATATTCCGTGTCAATTTTATTTACTTCCCTTTTTTTTATTTTTGTATGTGCTTTTTCATTCAGAGAATTCCTTTGTGTGTTCTTGTTCTTTCAGAAAATTTATTTTTGTGTGCTTTTTCTTTCAGAGAATTCCTTTGTGCTTTTTCTTGCAGAATTTTTTGTTTTGGTTTGATTTTCTTTTATGGCATAGGTTTTCCTTTCTATTCTCTGTACGCTCTTACAAAAAAAAATATGACTACTATTCTAGTAGCCACATTTTTTTTTCTCTGAAGAGGGAGGAGTGTTACGACCCTGGGTTCCTCAGATGGAAACAAGAGGTCAATTTGAGCTCTAAATAACTACCTTACATTAATTCATAGAATTGAATCATTGAGAAGGATTTTAATTACAATAATATTTATATCAGGGCTCCTTAAAACCGTATGCCTTATTCCCGTCGCCCTTGCCAAATGTAAGACGAATCTTGTTTCTCACAGAGCATTCAGACTTGAGCTTGTTGTTGATTATTAATAAGTGAACTAACTATCAACTACTCTTAGAACTAGTAAAGTAACGAAGGCCGGTGAAGACTGATATTGTTTGTAGCTGCACGATCAATTAGGTTATCTTCCCGGCAACCACAGCAACAACTTGGGAGCTCGGAGACTGGACGCGCGGTGTGCATTTTTCTCTGGACTGCTGTAGTTGAGCCAACACCTCTCCTGCGTTGCTCTGTATCCCTCTCCTCTTCCTCCTCCTCTTCCCTTAAATTATCCTGTATCTAGTTTACCAAGCTAAGTACCATGCTGCATGTTCGTTTTCTGGAAAAAGTGTGTAGTAATGTGTATAGGCTACGCTAGTGTTTATATTGCTAAGTTACTCTAAGGGGTCTCAGTGGAACCACGTGTGCCCAAGTGGTACCAAGCTACCTTGAGTCCTTGCTAGTGCCCCTTGCCTAGTAGACTTTACCCTAGCTTGTCCTAATTGTAAAACCTTGTATCCTGCCTATGTGGACCAAGGCTTTTAAAGTAAGATAGTGTGGTAAACTAGTTATTGTTATTGTATATGGCGGGTTGTTAAGAGGGGTTAATAAATAAGTTAGTTTAAAGGAGTATCCATTCTTTTTGTGTAGGGGATCAGTGATCAAAACTCTAGGCTGACATATAGACCTTAACCCCTAAAGTAATATTGTTTTATGTTCTCATTGGGGGCTGGGCCTATCTGATTTCCACTAATTTTGATACACCCTGATTTTAGCTGTTGGCCCTTCTCCTTTAATAGTCTATACCTCCAAAACAGCAACTAAATTTATAACAGGTACGGTTGATAAAGACAGACTTTTTACACAAGGGGCACACGCACTAGAGGACACAGGTGGAAATTGAGTGCCAAAATGAGCCATAGAGACGTTAGAAAGAATTTTTTCAGTGTCAGAGTAGTAGACAAATGGAATGCATTAGGAAGTGATGTGGTGGAGGCTGACTCCATACACAGCTTCAAGGGTAGATATGATTGAGCCCAATAAGCTCAGGAACCTGTACACCTGTTGATTGATGGTTGAGAGGCGGGACCAAAGAGCCAGAGCTTAACTCCCGCAAGCACAATTAGGTAAGGAAGTACACACACACATGTGTGTGTGTGTTAGAGAAGAAGAGAAGATTCAGCGGTATGCCACCAGGCTCGTCCCCGGAACTGAGAGATATGAGCTATGAGGAAAGGTTAAAGGAGCTGAACCTCACGTTCCTGGAAAGCAAAAGAGTAAGGGAAGACATGATAACCACCTACAAAATTCTCAGGGGAATTGACAGGGTGGATAAAGACAAACTCTTCAGCACAGGTGGGACATGAACAAGGGGACACAGGTGGAAACTTAGTACCCAGATGAGCCACAGAGACGTTAGAAAGAATTTTCTCAGAATCAGAGTAGTTAATAAATGCACTAGGAAGTGATGTGGTGGAGGCTGACTCCATACACAGTTCCAAATGTAGATATGATAGAACCCAGTAGGCTCAGGATCTGTACACCATGTGACAGAATGAAAATTCCCTCAGCTAGTTTTTCGCTCTAGGACTCTATAGACAAGAAGTTTTCAAACTACGTGCACTTGTGTGGTGTTGGATGAATGCTTATGCTAAGGACGATCGTTGAAGACTACACAGGAGTCTGTGACTGCTCTGTAAAGAGTTACAGAATTTAGTCCGTTTTCGGTGAAATGGGATTTGAGAGAGTGAGTGTGGTACGAGTGGGTACTTGAACTCGCTAGCCACGGTTTTAGAGGTGGGGGATAGAGGGGTGAACGTCGCCTCCCACACCTTGTGAAGTATGGCGTCATACTCCTAGGCCTTCCCCTCCTTATGACGCCACGGGACACCTCATGGTAAGGGCGTCTGTGATTCTTCTAGGCACCTCCGCCTCGTGGGGATGTTTATGCGTGAAAGACAGTGATTTGTAGCGGCACGATTGGCGGTGGCGGCTTTGTTCTGATTGGTAAAGACAAGGTGGGGGGAGACGGGCATTTTGAGTGTCCCTGACCCGCCAAATTTTTAGTCTGGAGAGGGCGAGCAAGTGGGCTGGATGCCCAGGAAGGTGGGGGGGTCGCGTGTCTGCTACTTCCACCCCGTTATCGCTGTGTTATCTTCTTTACTCATCGCGCACGGTAATCCTGCCATCGTGGATTGTGTCTGGATCCAATTTGCGTGATCTTGGGCCAAGTAGTAAGGAAGGAACTGTGTAAGATTCTAGACAGCGCTCTCCCATGAGGCACCTGGCAAGCCTCGTGGTGTATCAGATGTTGTGCTCACATCTGGTGTTATGTGTTATCCTGTCTATGTTAACGGACAATTGGTGGAATAGGGCAGGGCCTCCCAGTGTAATTGAGGTGAGATTACAGGCCTCTGTTGGACTTTGAAATTCCAGCTTGGCATGTCCGCCATGTTGTATCGCCTGCCATTTATCACACCCAGTGTATGAGCGAGCCATGCTCGTTGGGTGTGGGTGTGAGTACATCTTCCACCCACGTTGTGTATGCCTGAGGCCACCAGCCAGCCTGAGGCAACCCCATGTGCGCCCCACACCGCTCCGTGGCCAGACACCGTGGGGCTACGTGATGGCCAAACCCTGGCCACCTGCCTGTGGGCTACACCAGCCACCCCGCGCGCCATCTCATCCTGGGTGGGGCGCTGCGAGCGCCTCGCGCTACTCCGTGGCCACCCCTTAGGGCCACGCCTTGGCCACATGTCTTGGTCACACCCTAGGGCCACACCTAGTCGACGCATGTAGGAGCGAGCTAGGTGTTCTTCAGCAAATGTGATTGTGACCGGGGGAGTGAATGAAAGAGAGTGGTAATCGTGAGTACACATTATTTGTAATGTTACAGTGTCTCAGGACTAATGTTAATTCCGGTAACAGGTATGTTGTCCCATAGCGCCTGCCAGACGAGGGAAGCAGCTGAGAGACAACTGTCTGTACAGCCGTCCAGGTGACTGTCTGTGATGTACCTGAAGGTGCATGTTATACACAGAACCACACATGTAGATATATTATTAAAATATAGATATATTTTGGTGTGTAGACTGACTCAAGTATGTAAACCGGTCAGTGTAGACATTTCTACCATGTAAGTGATCGATGATCTGTCGATTCAATATATATCGTTCAGAGTCAAGATTAATGCCATGTTGCCGCATGATAGTTATCATTGCAGAGGTAGGCAGGCCAGTGTAGTAGGGTTGTCAGTGGACACTATGAGGTCTGTATAATTATGGATTTTTATCTCTAGTGATATAATTTATATATATGTGTAATTTTAGGTTGTTGTGATGCATGATGGGTAAGCTATTTGATTTATAATCATTGATTAGTGAATACCATTTCCATGCGTTTCATTTGCACGTATATTATTGCAGTGGTGTGTTGTGAGTCAGTAATTGTTGTTGCTGACTGAATGCCTAATGATGTCATTAGCATGTGGGGTATGCTGATGGCATCATTATGGTTGTATGTTTGGGCAGTGATGTTGTTTGGTATACGTTATATTACTGCCCTAAGAGCTGTGTTGATGATTTAAGGAGGTCCCTTTCATTATTCAGGGGAATTCACAGTACTTAATGAGAGAGCAAGCAATTGATTGGGTTATCTGCCTAATTGTGAGAATTAGTGCCAGCTGTCAGCGTAGCAACGGAAACTTATATTAACGTAAATTGTTTTGCTGAAGTAGTGATTGCACACAGTAGTTCCTTGCAACTGTTGCAAGATTAGAGGGGGCAGTAATGTAGGTATACTTTTGTTGTTGCCAAACCGTGTGTCATTACTGTGAGGGTACAGTAATTTACGTGTTACAGAGAGCTGCCGTCGTATGTGGGCTGTGCATTTATTTTGTAATACCACTGTAAGTGTGTGACCTATGTAACCTGGAGTTACTTTGTGTTTTTTAAGTTGTGTTGATGACTTAAGAATTCAGTGAGAGTTAATTAAGGAGAATTAAGTTTATAAGGGGTTGCACATTACTTAATGAGTGAGAGATCTGTTAAGGGAAACAGTGTTGAGCTTGTTGAGATGCGTTTCAGGTGCAATTAATTGTCTGTGTGACAACTAATTGACCACTCTAGCTAATTGTGTAATTAGCATTCTCATCATGAATTCATATAGTGGGGAGGAACTGTCAGAGTCTGACAGAATTTGTGTTAACGTAATTTGCTCGAGACTAATTACCTTTCTGGGGTATAGCAATTAGTAGTTCATGATAATTAGTGGAGTAATTAACGTCAAAGGTCTTGATGACTCAGTAAAGCGAGGTCATGGAGCTTGCATAACTCGTTATATTAATCATATCCTGTCTGATGATGTTGGATTAAGATGCACTCATGTTAATTAGTGGAGTAATTAACACCTCGTCCGTGAATTCACAGTGTTTGATGAAACCTGCTTAGGCAGTGCGGAGTGAGACATATTTATGTATGATTAATTATCGGTCCTGGTGACCGTTAATTAATTGCTCGTGGTTATTTAGGGTAATTAACACTCATTAAAGTAAATTTTGACATAGACTGTTGAGAAGCTACCAAGATAGTGGTAGGCTTAGTTAATGTAACTCGATTGGGATATAATTAGTTGTTCGTTTGACATTAATTAGGAATTACTCACTGAATACTTGAAAGGAGTCAGGTGTGATGTAATTTAAGAGACTATGAGTTATTGTTAGCGTAAATAATCACATAATCAGTTTTGTAATTGATTAAGGTATTTTCTTTTGTTTATCGTCTGGTAACGAGAGTAAAGTAACTTGGGGATTACTGGAGAAGTGTCTCAGAATCCCACCTTGCCTGGCTTTGTTTACTGTTTACAGTAGCAACTTCTTGCAGGGAGTTGCAAAGAGTGTTCACATTAGGTTGTGATAGGGGAGTCAATGTTGGACTACCCGCCTAGTTACGTGGGTATCTCGCCTGTAGGGTTGGAGGACCCGTAAGGTTGTGATTATAGTATCTGTTCACCGTAAAGCCGTGACAATATTGATTGCAAGCATGTGTCATCAAGGGGCATCATTGTTCAGTTAGTTCATATAGTCAGCCCGAAGTAAAAGCAAGATGGAGACTGCTGTCATTTCTCAAGGGGCTGTTGAATAGCTGTGTTGCAAGTGCCACTCGATAGACAACAACGTAACGAATCACTCACCGTGGTGTAAACTAGCTTGTGAATTATTTTTGCAATATTGCGTCGTCAGTGGCACACCTGTGTTCAAGTGTGCCCACTGCTTAGGTCAGTATGCAGCCGCACAGCAATGGACCGGAGTCGTTGCTATTTAACTGTTGTTATAGTGCCACTTGATGGACATTAACGTAACGTAAACTCGATGTTGT
>WNGS01164175.1:24465-50259 GCA_020271785.1 Procambarus virginalis
TTCTTGTGATTATTATTATTATATATATTGGTAGTAAACCAGATATTGGTGTTAGGCTATGAGCCCAGAATTTATAAATGCCTGTGTATGATCTCCATGATTTATGATATAAATGCCTGTGTATTGATCTCCATGATTTATTGATATACATGCCTGTGTATTGATTCTCCAAGATTTATTGATATAAATGCCTGTGTGTTGATCTCCTGATTTATTGATATAAATGCCTGTGTATTGATCTCTGATTTTATATATATATATGCCTGTAATTTGATTACTGATTTATCTATGTACATGCCTGTGTACTGAATAATATCATATACGTGAAGTGATTGCCAGTGATAAATCTTTAAGAGGAAGTATAGATTTAAAGATAAGTTCAGTGATCAAGCGAGTGCATTCACAGTAATATTATTAAGAATAGAGTAATCTTTTGGTACGGTGAAAAGTCACTGTGAGTGCAGTGTGAATAAGATAGTGATCGTGAGGCCAGTGAAATCATAAGTATGCCAGGTGAATGTTAAATACAGTGTTTTGCGAAAAGTTAAATAAACGGGGATCGTGACAGAATTAGAAAACAAGTACTAGTCTTTTCTCACGGTGTGCTAGGGCCCGGTCGACTGATATTTGACAGGTGACGGAGGGGTTGCCGTGTTACCATTTGTGCGTTCCGGATATTCATTATTTGCGGCGGAGTGAGCAGCGTTATACATTGTTCCTGATACATTGATGCATATATATTTCTCGTTGTCTTTTAAGTAAAATACCAAAACTCTTTGGTGTTTGAATATCATCCCTCCATTTATCTTGTGACCGTGTAATGAAGTAAGACAGAGTGACTGCCTGATACATACTATTTGAAATTGCTCTTCCCAAATTACCACAATTACACTCACCACTGCAGTGTTACTGGACACCTAAAAACACCAGTTGGCGACCTTGAAGGCTGTTGAGAGTTCTGTGTCGGGGCGGGCCACAGATTGAGGGAACGATCTGTGTCCCACTCATCTTACAACTTAAGGCGGTTGTGAGATCGACTGGGGTACTCTCCGGGGCGTGCAGTGGAGCCTAGAGGATCGAGGGAAGACCCGTGAACGACGGTGAGTAAGGGTTATGTCGGAGCAACCACCTGGAGAGGAGATCCAGTCTACTGTTGCTTTAACCCTTCACTAACAAGAACCGTGACACCCCGACATTGGCGACCTTGCCAGGATAACGAGCAAGATCAAGGTTAATTGTGGTATTAGATATCAGGCCTAAGTTTTCACTCATTGTCACAAGATGGAGGATGATAAAGTAGCCAGTTTTATCGACACGAGAGACGAGCAAGTACTGGAGGAGTGCACCAAGGCACAGCTGCAGACGATCGCCGACCACTTTGGGATCAAGTTGAGAGCTTCCAAAGTGGGAGAAAGAAGACTTGAGATCATGGCACAGCTCAAGGCACGTGATGAAGCCTTAGGAGAGGAACGGCCACAGACACCTGCAGTGTGGAGAGAACCTGAGTATCGGTGGCAGCAGCCGGGGATCCAGTGGCAGTAGGCGCAGTGTCAAGCTGGAAATAATGAAGATGCAGAGAGAAGCACAGAGAAGCGGAGGAAGCAGCGCGAGAAAGAACAGCTGCGCAGAGAAGAAAGAGAAGCCACAGATGAAGCGCGAGGGGAAGCAGAAGAGAAGCACAGCTGAGGCGGAGGAAGCAGAGCGAGGAGGACAGCTGCGCAGAGAAGAAAGAGAAGCACAGCAGCGCAGAGAAGAACGAGAGGCACAAGCACAGCTGCACAGGGAAGAACGAGAGGCACAGCTGCAACGAGAGGGGCGCGAAATAGATGCTAGGACGAAGCTGCAGGAGGTTGAAGCGAACAAGGAGATTGAGCTGAAGCGAGCTGAGCTAGGACTAGTTCCACTGCCCACCACAACAGCAGGAAGACCGCCGAGTGAGAGAGAGGGATTTGCCCGTCTTCGTGCCTAATGAGGCTGAGGCTTCTTCGAGCATTTCGAAAGGGTCGCTACGTTGAAGAAGTGGCCGAGGGCAGAGTGGGCGGAGCTAGTTCAAGGAAGGCTCACTGGTGAAGCTCGTGAAGCTTACAATATGCTCGATCTCCAGGAATGTACCAACTATGATGCAGTAAAACGGCCGTGCTCCATTCGTTCAAGCTGACGCCGGAGTGCTATAGGAAAGGTTTAGAGAATGTACCCGATCGCCAGGAAAATCGTATGCGGAGACGGCGAGGGACATGGAAAGGAAATTCTTGAAATGGCTGGAGTCAGAAGGAGCAAGGTCGGCTGAAACATCAAGGGGCTAATGGTCATGGAAAAGTTCATGTCCGTTCTCTCTCCCGAGATTAGGGTGAGAGTAAAGGAAGCGGACATCAAGGACCTGAGAGCCGCAGCCGATCGAGCAGACATGCTAGAAGAAGCTTTACGTCCACGTCGAGAGGGACAGCACCGACCGCCCGCATTCTCTAGTTATGGGAGAAGTAATAGAAGGTCGGACGGATGGAGGACAGGACCGAGTTCTCCCAAGTCCTACCCTCGAATGGAGACAGCAGAGGACAGAAGAGTGCTGTGGAACCGCCGAAGAAGTCACCGAGGGAGAGCTCAAGAGATCTTGTTATCGTTACGGCCGGAGAAGCTGAGCATGAGTCTTTGGAAGGCGCAAGAGAGGTCCGGGGAAGAAGAAGGATCCGCTGTTTCAACTGCGGGTTAATGGGACACATCGCGCGCGAATGTAGACGTCCTAAGCAGCGGGGTTACGTTGCTTTTGTGCGGGTAGAGGACCAGTTAGCCGAAGGAGTGCGGGATGGACCCGTACTTAGGAAGGAAAAGGCTAACCCATTCGTGCGTGAGGGAACTGTAAGGGTGGGGGACGCAGACCCCATCCCGGTAATGATGCTTAGAGACACTGGGGCGGAATTTACCCTGGTAAGCAGAACCCTGTTTCCTGAGGGTCACAAGAATACCTGTGTAGGAGAGGCAAATGTGAACACTGTGGGAGGCCCAGTGCAGATGCCCCTACACCGGGTGACCTTGAGTTCGGATTATGGATGCCAAACCCTAGTAGTGGGGGTCTGTGCGACGATGCCAAGAATGGAGGCACAGGTCATTTTGGGAAATGACGCATGTGGAGGACGTGTCCTACCGAACCTCGTGAAGGTCTAGGAGTGCTTGGAGCACTTAGAGAAGAAAGGCGAAGTGTTCGACGCCTGCGGGGACGAGAAAGGAATCGCCATGGAGGCGTTCCCTGTCTGCGCTGTAATTCCGAGGCAGTGTGACGGACGAGGAGGGCGTGGATCTGATAAGGCCGAAGAGGAGACGTCCGACGGCCTGGAAAAGGATCACCTCGTCATGGAACCCGGAGAGCGAGTGGAGGGCGAAGGCAGCCCTGAAGGTGAGGTACAGGTGACCCTCACCGGTTCTCCTGGGGTGGACCGCACTCGTCTCGAGGAGGTGCAGCAGGCAGAAACCCCCAAATTGATTTGTAAGGTCAAAGGAGGACGTGTTGGTCCCGAGAAAGCTACTCACTTTAACAGGCAAGAAGGCATATTAGTAAGACAGTGTAAACCTGTAAGGATAGTGGTCGGAAAAGCCTCTCCAAGTAGGAGAGACCAAGTGGCGTTGCCAGCCAAGTGCAGAGCGGCAGTGTTGAGTCCGTTGCACGCTGTTGACTCTGCGGGTCGCCTAAGGGTGACCACGATGCGACGTTCAACGTCGAGAGGAGTGGCCGGGCAACTACTACATCTTTTCTCTTGGGTGAGGAGGCCCAGGGAAAATCAGGCTGACAGTGGAAATATATTCCGGTCTGAATGTGTCAGACGAACAATGACGAGTTGGGGAGTGATGCAGATTCGGTCGTCGCCCTACCGATCGCAGTCGAAGGGGGCGATCGGAAGAGTCCACTCCACCTCGAAGACAACTCTGAAAATGTTCAGCACAGGGCAGGAAGACGAGTGGGAAGAGACGGTGGACCCTGTTTTGTTGGTCGTTCGTCGAGCAGTGGCAGAACCGTTAAACTTCTCACAGTTCCAGCTGGTGAACGGACACGAGGTGTGGAGCCCTTGGTCCATAATAGGTAAGCAGTGGACGCCAAGGATGACCTTGAAGACGGTCTGCAGACACATGAGGAGTGTCACACATTGGCGGCTGCAATACTGGCTGGAAGCCAAGATTTTCAGTGGAAAGGACAACGTAGTCGCAGATGCGTTGTCCCGCATGCACTAACCAGACATGACTCTTATTTTAAGGGGAGGGGTATGTGACGGTGTTCCCCCCTTGTAATTCTCCCACGCCTGCTGTAAGAGTCATGTCCACTATTCCCGAGCGTTCTCTACGTTGCGGGCATCAATTGAATATATGTGGGAGAGAGTAGTATTCTCGATGAGCCGAGAAATTCGTGAAAGAAGAATATTTTGGCCTGTGGGATAGGCCCTTTAGGGAGCCAAAATGGCGCTGGCGAGTCTGTTCTCCCGCCAAAACTGTGTGACGTCAGTGTCGCCAGATTGGTCACCGTCAGCGACGTGGCACTGGGAGCCAATGAAAACCTACTTTGGAAAATGTGACGTCACTTGGGCAGGGGAGTCCAGCCGCAGCGATCGGTTGGCGCCATCAGTATCTCACGACACGTCCGCTAGGCAGGACGTGCGATCGGGCATCCTGTCAGAGTGACGGATTACCCGAGCTCTGGTGGATATAAGCGTCTCCTGTTGTCAGCACGCACTCTGTGAGGTCTTCCTTCAACCCAGTCGTGGACCAAATAAGGAATTGACGGAATATTGAGCAACAAGTGCTCAGATACAGGTGTGTTGCAAGAAGTGGGCCGGGCATTGACGTGTGTGATGTCCTTGGCAGTTCACCAGTATAGGAGGCAGCTTTGTGGCTGGGCCAATCCACCGTGAGGGATCCTAGTTGACCGACTTGTCAACTAGGGTGGACGTGTGATCGACGATCCTGTCAAGTTTGACAGTAAGACGACAGATCACCCTGCGAGTCACCAGTTGTATGCAAGCACGTCGAGAAGTCTTCCTAAATACCTTGTGACACACCTAGACGACGAGGGAATTGACAGTGTAGTGAGCTTCAAGTGCTCTGGAGTCGAGTGCTGTGCATGTGGAGCTTAAGCAGTATCGTCTGGGACGACTAATAACTTCACAGTGACATTGTAGTGGCCGGGCCAGTTCCACTGGGAGTGCAGAGACAAGGGACTAATTGGGAAACGTACGACGACCGCCGAGACGTAGGCTGGCTGCCGTAGTTGGGAGGAAAGTTGACGGCCGGGAGACCGACTCCAACCCTGCAAAGACGTGAAGGAGGAGCACGGACCTGCAGTGTACAGAAGCTGCGAGACGCGATCATCCTGGGACGTTGGATTGTGCTTCTGGAGGGTGTACGAGGCGAGAGCCTGGACCAGGAGCCACAACTCAACTCTCATCATAGGATAGGTGAAGTAGGTGTTTACAGTTACCCTCCCATTTCCCCTTTAGTTAGCTATATAAATATTTGTCAGAATATTTTATATGTCGTGAGCAAGTCTCACCTGAATCTATGTCACAGAGAGCACTGTGTGTGGTGAGGCTACCCAGAGTACTCACAGTATCCGTTTACATATATCTATGTGTGGTGTGTGCAAGCACCAGGATTTACTAAGGAATTTGCTGTGACTATAATTCATTTCCTGTGATTATTATTATATATATTAGTGGTGAACCAGTCATTGATGTTAGGCTATGAGCCCAGAATTTATATAAATATATATATATATATATATATATATATATATATATATATATATATATATATATATATATATATATATATATATATATGCCTGTGTATTGATTAATGATTTATCAATGTATATGCCTGTCTACTGAATAATCTCATATATGTGAAGTGATTGCCAGTGATATCGTTTTATGAGGAAGTATAGATTTAAAGAACAGTACAGTGAGTAAGTGCATTCACAGTAAATATTATTAAGAATAGTGTATATTCTTGGTACGGTGGAAAATCACTTAGAGTGCAGTGAGAATAAGATATTAATTGCGAGACCAGTGAAGTGGTGTATCGCGACCTAGTGGAACCATAAATATGTCATGTGAATAGTATATATAGTGGTTTGCGAAAAGTTAAAGAAACGAGGTGCGCGACTCCAGATCAAACAAGCAAATAACTTTTCTCACGAGCTTGCTGAGGAGTGAGCAGCTGTTATACTTGATCCTGATATGTTTATTGATGCATATATATATCTCGTTGTTTTTAAGTAAAATACCAAAACTCTTTGGTGTTTAATATCATCCCCTCCATATATCTTTGTGACTGTGGGAAGGAAATAAGACAGAGTGACAGAATTAATTACTTGCCTGATACCACACAATTTGAGCTTGCTTTTGCCACTATTACCACAATTACACAACACCACTGTGGTGTTACTGGACACCTGAAAACACCAGTTGGCGACCTTAGTAAGTAGTGTAAGAGTCCTTTGCTGGGGCGGGCACATAGGTTGAGTGAACAACCTGTGTCTCCACTCACCTTTCGACCTGAGGCCGGTTGGGAGATCGACTGGGGTACTCTTTTGGGCGTACAGTGGCGCCGAGGGAATCGAGTGAAGACCCGTAGGACTACGGTGAGTAACGGTTATTGTCAGAGCAACCACCTCGAGAGTATATCATAGATTACCGTTGCTTACCCCCCACACTATCGTGAACCCCGACAGTGTGTAAACTAAAAGTCTTTGAAAATGTAATAAGTTATTACGAAACGCGTTCAAGTGTCACGTCAGACTAGAAATAAAAATGAATTTTGGAGAATTGATTTTTTCAATTACCACCAACAGTGAAAAGAAACATAAGAAATATTGAGAAAATTCGTGTTAGAATTCTTAATCTTACTTTTTCAGTCATATTTAATAATTTATATATATAAATATATATATATATATATATATATATATATATATATATATATATATATATATATATATTTATATATATATTTATATATATATATATATAATATATATCAAAGAGCATATAATCTCCTCACACAACCAAGCCATCACCAGAGACATCTTAACAGGCAACATTTAAATAATGGACAGATGTAACGGCAACAGAATGGACATCATCGAGGTGCTACACAGCAAAAAGTCAAGACCAGCAATCAACAACCAGTTTACACAATTTCATTCTACCCACTTCTAGACGCTGAACCAACACAGAGACAGGATCCAATAACCCTAGCTTTGAAACATTAGCAGCCGCAAGAACATATGCTGCTTATGTTGATATGTGTAATACCCTATCAATATCCCTTATGTTACACCATTCATCCACTTGTTTCCTCCTCTTGTTCTGTACAACCTCACTCAAAGAGAATATACGCCTGTGCAAAAGCATTGTAAATTAATCTTTGAGAATTTATTTATTTATTTATATACAAGAAGATACATCGGGGTTAACAGAGAACATACAGTTTAAGTTGAAATTACGTTCCTGTAAAGCCACTAGCACGCATAGCGTTTCTGACAAGTTCTTAAACTAACAGATAATTTTTAGAAAATTAACACTAAAATTAACAAAAAATGTTTACAGGTACATTGAAAGATATTTTGACTCAAAAGCAGACTAGAATAATATACAATAATGAACAAGGATTACTAGGTACAATTAGGAAACCATCTCAGGGTTATACATTGGTACCTTGCAAAATGCACCCCAAGGAATCAGACCAAAAATAAAAGTGGAAAAAGAACTTTGGAGAGTTAACTTTTCAACTTCCCCTAACAGTGAAGGAAAAACATAAGCAATATTTAAAAGATTCATATTAAAATTATTAATCATACCTTTTCGGTCATATTCAACAATATATGTTTTGCAAGAAAGACTGCTACCAAAATATATTAATATATATCAATATATAGATATATATGCAAATCTATATATCTATATTTTAGAAAACTCATCCTCGGTAAGGGTTCTAACCCAGACAGTTAGGCGCCTCATACACCTTCGAATATCTAGTATCCTACCCACTACACCACACTAACTGTTCAGTCAGTGTGTCCCAAGCACCGTCTGGAATTATAAGTTACTCCTTCCAGTAACGTATAATTTCAACATAACTTTGATCAAAATAATAGTTATTCTAACCTAACTAATTACTAGGATAACGCATAACAATATGACCTCAGGAAATGAGCTATAACTATATCATTGAATTCTGTTCCTGCCTTGTGCTTGCTTTTGATATATTATTGTTTAGTAAATTTTGGTCGGTATGGAAATGTGTAAAATTTCTGTAATAGTGAGTGTGATTGCCGTGTTTGTTTTGATACACGTCGGAATGGTGCACCTTGAAATGCATTTTATAAATATGAATGCTCATCTTCGTCAGGAACTGCTTGAAGAAATGACCAGAAAAATATGGTTTAAGACTGAGTGGTACGAGTTTCCTTTGTTAGGCCGTGTATTATAGTACTTCTGGGAACGGCCAGAATGTAAGTTGGCTGCAGAGTTCAAGCCGGAGGCGGGCTATTTTATACCTATATTTGGACCCGCAACCAGCTTAGTCAGTTTATTCAAATGGTATCTTACCATGACCAGAGAACTGGAAACTATGAGGCTCGATGGATGCGTCCACTGCGAATGTCATGTTGGCATCGCCCTCTAGGCAGAGTTAATAATGGTATTGATTGTTTCGGTATTGATTATAATGGTAGCATTGATAACTCTAAAATGCTTATCTGGGAGACGGTTGCCTCAATTTGGATCTTCTGCAGCCTCTCTAAAAGTATCTGATGGTGACAAGAGGCAGATTGTCGAGCACTCCACTAACATTCTGGAGTTTGTGGAGTCATCTAATAGCATTGTGGAGTTCGTGGAGACCTCCAATAACATTGTGGAGCTCGTGGAGCCCTCCACTAAGATTGTGGAGTTCGTGGAACCGTCTATTGTCACTGAGGAGCTTGTGGAGGCCTCCACTACCAATGTGGAGTTCGTGGATTCCTCTATTGTCAGTGAGGAGCTCGAAGAGGCCTCCACTTTCAGTGAATGTTGTGACCTCGGGTGGAACGCAGAGGTGGCTGCGGCAGAGGTGGCCTTTGCAAAAGGGGCAGCAACATGGTTTACTGCGGAGGCTGCAGCGGCAGCCTATGCAGAGATGATGGCTGCAAAGATGGCGGCTGTTAGGGTGGAGGATGAAGAGGTGGAGGATGCAGAGGAGGAGGATGCAGAGGAGGAGGATGCAGAGGTGGAGGATGCAGAGGGGGAGGATACTGAGGTGGAGGATACTGAGGTGGAGGATGCAGAGGGGGAAGATGAAGAGGGGGAGGATGCAGAGGGGAAGGATGCAGAGGAGGAGGAGGATGAAGAGGAGGAGGATGCAGAGGCTGCAGAGGTGGCCTATGCAGAGATGCTTGCAGCAGAGATGGCGGCTCAGGGAGTGAGCTATGGTGAAGTGATCAACGCAAGGATCGCTGCTGGCAGACCGGCAATAGAGGCTGCAGAGGCGGCCATGGTAAACTTTCTCGAGGCACTCAACCGTGTAGAAATGTGAGACTGCACATGGTTGGGAGTGTCCCAGCTGGGAGATAAGGGGACATACTGGTTACAGTGATGATGGTCGTGTGTAGTGAAGATGGTTACAGTGATGATGGTCGTGTGTAGTGAAGATGGTTACAGTGATGATGGTCGTGTGTAGAGAAGATGGTTACAGTGATGATGGTCGTGTGTAGAGAAGATGGTTACAGTGATGATGGTCGTGTGTAGAGAAGATGGTTACAGTGATGATGGTCGTGTGTAGAGAAGATGGTTACAGTGATGATGGTCGTGTGTAGAGAAGATGGTTACAGTGATAACTGTAGGGAAATTTCCTAGCAGGAATTAAATTGTTTTATTTTATTTAAAATATTTATCTCTAAATTTATTTATTTTAAATATTTAATTTAACGAATGGACTTTATTTCTAGTGGACTAAATTTTCTAGATTAATTTCCTGCCAGGTGTTTCCCAATCCACAAATTTTGGATTCTACTTTCATAATCTATACCACCACAAGTGGGTTTTATGATTAAGGCTAAGATGATTGGAGTAGTGGATAAACAGGTACGGGTGGTAATGTTTTTACTGTCATGCCTATAATGCTATACAACATCGCTGATAACAATAATATGGTCAAAATCACAGAAAGACCACCTGGCCTTCAACTAGTCTAGGGGAAAGTATACAGAATAACTAAAATTAACCAGTATACTGGGGCATATCAAACAAGACACCATAAAAATATTAATAAAAACTAAAGTTCTCTTCAACTGATACTATTTCACATTAATTTAGCTTTAAGCAAAGCTCTTGTGAATCATCATGCACTATGCTGCACACCCTCTGAACTAGCAGTCACTATCCTAATGTAGTGATACACTAACTCTAGCAGGCATCAAATCAAAGATACAGAATGGTGGTGTCACAATAATCAATTATGGGGGTGAGGAATCAATAACATCCAATCACTAATGAGCTCAGATATCCACCATATAAGGCATACAGGAAATATCACCTACCACCTATTAAAAATGGTACACATCGGCACAAACAAGAGCAAGATGCAGCGTGGCCGATCATTCTGAATCGTCAGCGAGTAGTGAGCCAGCAGCGGGCGGGTGAGCCTCCAGACGCACAATATCCAATGCTGCAAGCAACCCATCACTTCTTCAAATACCTAAAACTCAGAACATGACATTTTCAGGCAATAAATCCTTGAGTATTGTGACGGTGTCCAACACCTATATATTTCCTGTCCCGGCATCAGGAGTCATATCTCTGCAACCTGCACGTTCTCTAATGCTCAGGGAACATTTTGATATATATATATGAAGGTAACTGCCAACATTATTGTGTTGGCAGTGAATTTGCCAATTTAGTTTGGGTTTACAAGTGGCTTACGCCCTTTTGTGTTACAAGATGGCGCCGAGGCAGTCCGCTTCCCGCCAAAGGACGCCAGACGTCTGTTGATTGGCCAAGTAAGGTCACTTGACGAGATTGACCTATGGCGAGGAGGCCTCGGGCGGTGTGACGTCACAAGGCATAGGGCTCTGGGCAGACCGGCGGCCTTGCGGCGCTCAGTGTGTCACGGTCAAATGAGCTCCCAATTTGAAGGCTAGGAAGCCTCAACCAGTGGACCCAAGCAGCCGCATTGATACTGCAGACGTCGTGGGAGATTATCTGACTCCTGTATGTAAGATTTTTTTCTACGCCTACCTCCCTTAGGAGGTGGACCTCAAGCACAAAGAACTGCACACTGCAGATATTTCTACTCTAAGCATGAGACCAATAGAAAAAGGAAAAGCGGGAGCAAATCGCCAGTTTTCCACCACAAGGGTGAAAACCTGTCCACTTAGGCCGCTGGTTCCTTCTAGTTTAAAACGGACATTAAAACCAATAAAGGGTAACCGACAGGTTCTCACAATCAAATATTTGTATTTGATGTGGTACTATGAACTGGAATTCGAATTTCCCAAGAACAGCCGTCATTTAAAAAAAAAGATCACATTGCAACAATCGTATAAAGCAGAACATGGGTGGAAAAGAATGGTTGAAGGGTTGACATCAAAGACCGTTTTCTATAACAAACAATTTATTAACTAGAGACTAAACTACTACAACATCGAGTTTACGTTACGTTAATGTCCATCAAGTGGCACTATAACAACAGCTAAATAGTAACGACTCCGGTCCATTGCTGTGCGGCTGCATACTGGCCTAACTTGAACACAGGTGTGCCCACTGACGACGCAATATTGCAAACAAATAATTCAGAAGTCTAGTTTACACCACAGTGAGTGATTCGTTACGTTAATGTCTATCCAGTGGCACTTGCAACACAGTTATTCAACAGCCCCCTCGCACTGCGAGCTGATTAAATGAACTAACTGAACAATGATGCCCACTGATGGCGCAAGCTTGCAATCAATACTGTCACGGCTTCACGGTGAACAGATACTATAATCACAATCTTACGGGTCCTCCAACCCTACAGGTGAGATACCCACGTAACTAGACGGGTAGTCCAACACTGACTCCCCCTGTCACAACGTAATGTGAACACTCTTTGCAACTCCCTGCAAGAAGTTGCAACTGTAAACAGTAAACAAAGCCAGGCAAGGTGGGATTCTGAGACACTTCTCCAGTAATCCCAAAGTTACTTTACTCTCGTCACCAGACAATAAACAAAAGAAATTGCCTTAATCAATTACAAAATTGATTATGTGATTAATTACGTTAATTGACTGTCCACAGCAGTCAGAGAACAAAGTACTTTACATTAATCACAAACACTTGCCTCTCTTAGACAACAAAATGATGGTACTCTATGTTAATCATCAACACTTGTCTCTCTTAACACAAGTCATCTTCTTAACAATAACTCAAAGTCTTAAATTACATCACACTTGACTCCTTTCAAGTATTCAATGAGTAATTTCTAATTAATGTCAAACGGACAACTAATTAAATCCCAATCGAGTTACGTTAACTAAGCCTACCACTATCTTGGTAGCTTCTCAACAGTCTATGTCAAAATTTACTTTAATTAGTGTTAATTACCCTAATTAACCCCGAGCAATTAATTTACTGTCACCAGGACCGATATTTAATCATACATAAATACGTCTCACTCCGCACTGCCTAAGCAGGTCTCATCAAACACTGAATTCACGGACGAGGTGTTAATTACTCCACTAATTAAATGAGTGCATCTTTATCCACTGTCATCAGACAGGATATGATTAATATAACGAGTTATTCTAGCTCCATGACCTCACTTTACCGAGCCATCAAGACCTTTGACGTTAATTACTCCACTAATTATCATTAACTAATAACTAATTATTAATAACTAACCATTACTAAGCTAATTATCTTTAAGGTCATTTTACTTTATGATTATTATTTTTCTTATTATTTTTTATTTTTACATTATATTGTCAGTCTTTACTGATTTTTGTTTTTACTTTTATCTAACTTCTGTGTCCTTCCTGGCTATCTATTGGATCTTTATTTTACTTCTAATTTGTTACTATTTTATGTGTATTTGCTTCTATTCTTGTGTTTTGCTATAATTACTTTGTTTTACAGCAAATTTAGTATTTAACTGTTTCTGTAATTGCTTTTCTTATTGTATCGTGATCCCTCTGCATTTCCATGCACACTGATATTGATCCTGATCTAAATCTTCTGTCTCATATCTATACCAATCAGCACATTGATCATCATTATTGCAAGTATTACACAGCACACCAGGCAAAAAAAAAATCCAAAATAGCACCTGCTTATCAGTTTACAACCAAAATGTTAGATAATTTTTTAAACCAAAATGTTAGATAATTTCTTAAACATTTTGACGATATAAGTGCATTACTCACAGCACTAGGTACTAACATATCGTTCATTATTTTAACAGAAACTGGGCAAAATAAAGACTATACCCAACTCTATAACTTAGCTGGTTATAAAGCCATTCACAACTGTAGGCCTAATAAAAAAGGTGGCGGCACAGCTATATATTACCGAGATACATTTATCTGCAACAGTGTTATTAGTGACAGAGATGACTACTGTGAATATACTTTTGTTCAGTTTACAATTAAATCCCTAAATCCTCCTTTAATCTTAATTTCCTTTAAGCCATCTAGATTTCCCAATACTAACATAGCTTCATTCTCAGATAACCTAAGGAATCTTATTATAAACAACAATCTCAACAAAAACCACATCATTCTGGGAGGAGACTTCAATATTGACCTGAGTCAACAAATTGCTCACAAGTTGACTACTTCCTTAACAGCATGAACTCCTGTATGCTAATCCCCACAATCACCAAACCTACCCGAGTCACTCAAACATCAGCAACTACCTTGGATCACATATGGACTAACATAACAGCTTCCCTTTTATCTGGTATAATCTACGACAGAACAACTGACCACCATCCTACCTTTCTCATAGCGAACACCTCCAAAAAGCAAGAAACTTACATTCAGGTTACACAGTGAATCAGCTTTAGGCAATCTTACAAAAGCACTTCACAATATTAACTGGGATTCTGAATTCAATAATACTCAGGATATAAATTCATTAGCTAACTTCTTCCTCTCCAAAACTTAAGCCTCTACAACCTTCATTATCCCCTTCTTACCAAGCAAGTAACTGACAAAAGATTAAACAATTCATGGCTCACAAGTGGCATTCTCAATTCAATCAACAAGAAACATGAATATGACAAGAAACTTAGGATTGGCCTAGTTTCAAAAGAAGTAGTTAAAAGGTACTCATCAATGCTTACCAGTATCATAAGAAAGGGAAAACTTTCAAATTATGTGAATAGATTCAATGAAGCAAACGGCAATATGAAAAGCACATGGAAAACCATCTCTAGTATCCTAGGAACTAAACAACACTCACATAACTAAATAAAATTCTATAAGGATGGGTATACAACCTCAACTGATTTAGAAATGGCAAATGAATTTAATAGCTTCTTTTCATCGGTTGGTGCTAATCTTGCCAGAAAAATCCCACAGACTCAGACACATATTAACACATATCTCTCAGGCAGCTATCCAAGCTCTCTTCTCCTTTCACTAGTCAGCCCTGCTGATGTTGTGTCCATCATACACTCTCTAAAAACCAAGCCAGGGAACACCAGTGAAATTCCGTCTATTGTATACACGAGCGCCTCCCATGCCCTTGTGCCACCCATAGCTTTACTGTTCAACAAATCTATAGAGTGTCACACCTTCCCTGATATCCTTAAAAAAGCAAGAGTTACGCCAGTCCATACAGGAGGCAATCCGGCGGACATAAACAATTATAGACCAATATCAAATCTACCCATTCTATCAAAAATATTTGAAAAAATTATCTACAAACAGCTCTATTCCTACCTCGTAAAATTCGACATACTCAGCCCCTGCCAGTTTGGCTTCAGGTCCCAATAGAACACCAATGATGCAATCATTAGTCTCCTTGACGTAATCTACTCAGCCCTTGATAAAAATGAGTTTCCGATTGGACTCTTCATTGACCTAAGAAAAGCCTTTGATACTGATAATCACAACTACCTCTTACTTAAACTCCAGCATTATGGAATCCGAGGCCTTGCCCTGGACTATATCCGATCCAATCTTAGTGACAGACACCAATGTGTAACCATCAATGATACAACTTCTTCCACTCTACCAATAACCGTTGGAATGCCACAGGGCAGCATCTTAGGACCTCTTCTATTTCTTATATATATCAATGATCTGCCCAATATTCTTAAACCTATATTGTTTGCTGATGATACTACTCTCATCTATTCAGACCCCAACCCACATACACTAAATAATGTTGTGAATAATGAATTATAAAATGTCCACTTATGGATGTCAACCAACAAACTAACACTAAACATAGAAAAGACCTATTACATCTTATTTGGAAGCAAATCATCGAATGCAATTCAGCTACAGATAGACAATATTAACATCAGTAATAAAAATGATGGAAAGTTTCTTGGCCTATTCCTAGACAAGAGGCTTAACTTCAGCACCCACATTCAACACATAACTAAGAAAGTCTCTAAAACAGTTGGTATACTCTCCAAAATATGATATTATGTTCCTAACTCTGCTCTCCTCTCGCTATATTATGCACTAATCTACCCCTATCTTAATTATGGTATTTGTGCATGGGGGTCTACCACTACAAACCACCTTAAGCCCATCATCACCCAGTAAAAATCTACTATCAGAATAATAACAAACTCTGCTTTCAGACAACACTCAGCTCCCTTGTTTAAATCCCTTAACTTGCTAAATATTAACTCCCTCCACACATTCTCTTGTGTCAACTACATTTACAAAGCCCTGTTCTTAAATGCGAACCATGCTCTAAAACTCTCCCTGGACAGATGTAATAGGACCCATTATCACCACAAAAGAAATAAATATCTATTTGATATCCCCAGGGTCAAACTTAATCTGTGTAAACACTATGCAAATTAAGGGACCTAGTCTATGGAACTCACTCCCTAGTGAATTGAAAAGGTGTCAAATTTTGCCTCATTTAAAAACAAAACCAAAAAGTACCTAATTTCATCTTTGTAATTTTCTACACTGAGCTTTAAATTTGCTCTGTATCTAGTGTTTCCCAATCTCCTAGTCTTTATGAACTAAATCCAAACAACTTTATCACTGTGTTCATTGCTGTCTTCTTTTATGTGCTAGCCATATGCTGTATTGTGCCTACTAATTTTTGTTAAACTACCATTCAAGCTGTCATTGCAATCAATCTGAGCTACCTATGTGCTTTAATATACCTACAATTTTTCTCTCATCTTTTACTTTTTTTCTTGCTATGTAACTGTTATTTTTTTATAAATTTTGCAAGTATTTACCTACATAAAGTTTTCTTAGATTAAGGACCTGCCCGAAACGCTGCACATACTAGTGGCTTTACAAGAATGTAATTACTATGCTATGTATCCTCACAATCCCAATGTACCTCTTGTATATAAATAAATAAATAAATAAATCATGAGCCACTAATTGCTATACCCCAGAAAGGTAATTAGTCTCGAGCAAATTACATTAACACAAATACTGTCAGACTCTGACAGTTCCTCCTCACTATGTCAATTTATGATGAGAATGCTAATTACATAATTAGCTACCGTAGTCAATTAGTTATCACACGGACAATTAATTGCACCGAAAACGTATCTAAATAAGCTCAGCACTGTTTCCCTTAACAGCTCTCACTCATTAAGTAATGTGCAACCCCTTATAAAGTTAATTCCCCTTAATTAACTCACTGAATCCTGAAGTCCTCAACAGAACTTAAAGAACACAAAGTAACCCCAGGTTACATAGGTCACACTTACAGTGGCATAACAACATAAACGCACAGCCCACACACGGTTGCAGCTTCTGCAACACAGTAATTACTATACCCTCACAGTAATGACACACGGTTTGGCAACAACAAAAGTATACCTACATTACTGTCCCCTCTAGTCTTGCAACAGTTGCAAGGGACTACTGTGTGCAATCACTACTTCAGCAAAACAATTTACGTTAATTTAAGACACCGTCGTTACGCTGACAGCTGGCACTAATTCTCATAATTAGGCAGATTAACCAATCAATTGCTTGAGCTCATTAAGTACTGTGAGTTCCCCAGAATAATTAAAGGGACCTCCTTAAATTCTCAACACAGCTCCAAGGGCAGTAATATAACGTATACCAAACAACAACACTGCCCAAACATACAAACATAATGATGCCATCAGCATACCCCACATGCTAATGACATCATTAGGCAATCAGTCAGCAATCACATTTACTGACTCACCACACAACACCTTATATATACATGCAAATGAAAATTATATATAATTATACAGACCTCAGGGTGTCCACTAATGACCCTACTAAACTGGCCTGCCTACCTCTGTAAATGATATAATTAACATGCGGTAACGTGGCATTACTCTTGACTCTGAACGATATATATTGAATCGACAGATCAACGATCACTTATATGGTAAATCTCTACACTGACCGGTTTACATACTCGAGTCAGTCTACACACAAAAATATATCTATATACATCTACATGTGTGGTTCTGTGTATAACATACACCTTCAGGTACATCACAGTCACCTGGACCTCAGTACAAACAGCTGTCTCTCAGCTGCTTCCCTCGCCTGTCAGGCGCTATGGGACAACACAGCATATGCAGTGTAAAGTATGCAGTGTCCAGAGACACTGCATACTTTACAAATCACGTGTACTCACGATTACCACTCTCATTACATTCATTTCCCCGGTCACAACCTCACTTGCTGAAGAACACCTAGCTCGCACCCATGTGCGTCGACTAGGTGTGGCCCTAGGGTGTGACCAGGGTATGTGGCCAGGTGTGGCCCAAGGGGGTGGCCAAGACATGTGGCCACCGCATGGCCCTAAAGGGTGGCCACGGAGTAGTGCGGGGCGGTCGCAGCGCCCCACCCAGGATGAGTTGGCTTGCAGGGGTGGCCGGTGTGGCCCACAGGCGGGTGGCCAGGGTGTGGCCATCACGTGGCCCAATGGTGTCTGGCCACAGAGCAGTGCGGCGCACACATGGGGTTGCTTCAGGCTGGCTGGCGGCCTCAGGCATACACAACGTGGGCGGGAGATGCACTCACACCCACACCCCACGAGCATGGCGGGCGACACAACATGGCGGACACGGCAAGGTGGAATTTCAAAGTCCAACAGGGGCCTGCAATCTCACCTCAATTACACTGGGAACCCCTGCCCTATTCCACCAATTGTCTGTTAACATAGACAGGATAACACATAGCACCAGATGTGAGCAACCACATCTGATACACCACGAGGCTTGCCAGGTGCCTCATGGTGAGCACTGTCTGCTAGTCTTACACAGTTCTTTCCTTACTCTTTGGCCCCAATTCACGCAAATTGGATCCCGACACAATCCACAATGGCAGGATTACCGTGTGCGATGAGTAAAGGAGATAACACAGCGATAACGGGGATGGAGGTTGCAGACACGCCACCCCCACCTTCCTGAGCATCCAGCTCGCTTGCTCGCCCACTCCAGACTGACTTTTGGTGGGCTAGGGAAACTCAATATGCCCGTCTCCCCTACCTTGTCTTGACCAATCAGAACAAAGCCGGCACAGCCTCTTGTGCCACTTGAAATCACAGCCGTTCGCGCCTAAACACCCCCACGAGGCTGAGGTGCCTAGACAAATCACAGACGCCCTCACCATGAGGCGTCCCGTGACGCCACAAGGAGGGGGAGGCCTAGGAGTATGACGTCATATCTCACAGGGTGGGGGGAGGCGACGTTCACCCCTCTGTCCCCCACCTCTAAAACCGTTGGCTAGTGAAAGTGTACCTACCTACACCTCACACTCTCAAGTCCCATTTTCCCAGAAAATAGGATAAATTCTGTAACTCTCTCTACAGAGCAGTCACAGACCTTTGGCTAGTCTTAAACGATCGTCCTTAGCATAAGCTTTCATCCAACACCACACAAGTGCATGTAGTTTGAAAACTTCTTGTCTAGAGTCCTAGAGCGACTCTAGCCTAATCTAGAAAACTAGCTGACGGAATTTTCATTCCCTTACACTGTAGATTACATGGAAGCAAGGCTTGGCTGGTGTTAGTGCCAAGAGCTCTTTTACTGATAGTCTGTGGCGGAAGTGAACGTTGGGCGGGGTCATGAGGACGCTCCTGCGGGCCACATCCAAACGCATCAGGCGAGCTACTGGCGACCGGGTCAAGACCACTGGAAAAGTTGAGAAGGGGGACGCTGAACCAGGCTGCAAGTTATCTACAGTTCCAGTGTGGGAGGAGGGAGACGATGTGCAAGGGAGACTTATCTCCAATACCTCAGGAGGAGGAGGAGGAGGACCTGCCTGCAGAGTGTGAGTATGACGAGGACGCGCATCTACAAGTCGACTGAGGACCTTGTGTGTGCAGGACTCTGATCAACGGAGGACCGATCGCCAGGACCGAGGACCTCAGTGACCATCGCCAGTGGATATGTCGACTTTGTAGCAGAGAGAATTAAGGTAGATAAATTCCCTCCCATTACCCTTTGATCTAGGTGAGCTAGAGTATCATTCGTGTTGTGAGCATTGTCTTTAATTTCACTACCTGTGTGATAGAGTTATGCTAGGTGCCAGGTTACTCATGGATGCATAAATTAATATTTATGTGTGGGCACAGTGACATTTTGGATGCACACTTCAAATCACTCCAATTTCTGGTAGCCTCAGTGGGTATTCATTGGCTTCACATTCAAGGTTCCCCACTGCTGAGTCCTGCACTACTGGGCTTCCTTGTAGGTGTCACAGGTCGCGTTCACAAGGACCTTCCAGAACCCACTTTTAGAGGTAGGCTGTTGCAATGGCTCGTCGCTCTATTAGCCAACTCGCCCAATTCCCTCTCGTGTTGCTGTTGAAAAGTGGTTTCACACACTAATAAGCTACACTAGCGCCGAGCGCCACACAACCACTGTCACTGCTTGTTGGCCAGTATGTAACACTCTGCTAACCAATAGTTTCCCGGCTCGACAGAATTCTTCCATCAATCACTGCCCTCCCGCATCAGTGAGTAATGTTTCCTGTCACTGCACTTTCCAGAGTTTCAGTGAACACATTTACTAGCACTTCCTGCACAAATGTCATTGTCACCGACTTTGATTCCCTCACTTCGTCGGGACTGCCTTGAAGACCTAGAGGGTGACACTGCACTGCCTACACTCTTGGACGTGTGGCTGATGTCCTTGGACACCTCATTAGGCTGTGAGGCGACCCTCACTAGGCACTCCATCAGTCTTACTTGTACAGCCTCTTTCATCGTACATATACTTTTTCAAAAGGTCATCGGCTATTCCTCAAGTAATTCAGAGATCTATTGTTTCCTCTTTGAAGCTTAACTCTTCAGTACAAAAGGGAATCCTGCAAAAATCTTTAAGCACTCAATCATATATCCTTCCTCGTCCAGGTCTAAGGTAACAGTGACAGTTAGGACTTATGAGCTGTCTCGTAGCTCGGCTCGCCCGTGACAAACTCAGGTCACCTTTAGATTAGAGGAAGGTGCAGGGCTGTGGCCAATCACGTATCTCGTTGAATCCTGGGTATGCCAGTGTCACAACTCTAGGCGGAAACCTACTCCCCTATACCTGTCACAGACTCAAAATTTGAGGAATACTAGGCTAATACCTTCCCTTTCAAATTCCTTAAAGCTGAATTTGTAACAAAATCGATTTACTCGCACTTTACTCACAAACTATAACATTACTTTGGTCACCTAAAACGTTTGTAAGATTTATGTATCATTCCACCTCTGGCGTTTGCGTTTAAATAATCTGAGCCTGGTGTAATACCTGTTTTCCTATTGATTCCTTTCTTCAAAGTAAGAGGTTTGTAGTTAGTTAAATTCTTGTGCCATCCCACAGACCCTGATGTTTCAGCTACGGTGTTGTGATCACTACATCATCTGCATTCCTCTATCAATTATTTGCTTAATCCATGCTAGATTCTGATATGTAAATGTTTACATTTTTTCTCTTGGATGCAAGTTTTGCAGCTTCGTCTGCAAAGGCATTCCCTAGTATTCCTACGTGACTTGGCACCCCAGTTGATAATTATTATTATATTATATTAAGCCTAAGATTTAATAAATATTAAGTCTTAGGCTTAATTAATATTTTCGTCCATCTGGGAGCCCACGTTGTGTCTTGAGGTTATTCAAAACGAAGTAATGCAACATATGCCCACTGGCCAGGAGAGTGTGATTAAGGCTGGTAAAACATTAACACTGTCCCGCTCTTAGACGGGGCCCTGTGACTGCTTTCATATTAAGTTGCTATTTTGCCTTTCTCAGATATTGAATTTCCTGTTTGAAGGTCATCTTAGAATCTATCCATACTCCAAGATACTGGCATCGAGTAACCCACTCTAGGTTAATGTCTTGAATTAACAAGGTGCCTGATTTACTAGAGGGCCACTAACCCTAGTGGCCTCGAGAAGGACAGGAAACCGGCGATTTGTCGAAGGTCCTCACAATTATGATCCCCCTTTATGATTTTTTCCACATATATTTGTAAACGGGTTTGGCAGTTACGGTTTCGGCGGGTATGCGGGTCCATGGGTTAATTTGAAATGTGGGTGAAAAAGCATCTCCTGTTCTCAGTCCTATATTGTGGCTTGTTGAGCTGGAAACCATTGTTCCTTGTTTGTGATATGTATGACCGTCTGAAGAAAATATCTGGAATCTACATCCTCTAACTTGTTCAGTATGTGTGTAAATCACGAAAAATAAACACGTAATTAAAAATATGACAGTGTCAGACCATGGAGGAAAATTGTTCAGCATTTTTGAAGTTTCAGTGAGCTCCACCCTGTCATGCCTGGTTTGCTGTGATGTTAGCCCTGTGGCCTTTTAACATTACTGATATGAGAAATGATTGGGGCAACCTGTCCTCTTACAAATTACGTCTGAATTTGGGCGTTTGCCCATATCGCCGAAAATAAACGTAATTTGAAAATGAAAAATGATTCAAAATAAATTTGTAATTTTTGTTAACCAAGGCAGCAAGTTAAGGGTCCTCTGGTAGGTTAGGAGGGCAGGAAGATCTCCTAAGGTACAAAACGTTATGAAAACCGTTAATTGAAAGTTTCCTCTCCAAATCTAACCGTGTAAGCAGGACGACTCAACACAGAAAACGGGACAGTGCTTCACTTTCTTGAGCCGATTTAATTAAAAATTTCTTCCATTTTTGGCCATACAGGCAAACGTGCGAAAAGTGACGTAATATTAAGAGGACGGGTTGGGAATGACTTCAGTTGCCCCTTCTCCAGAGCAGCAATGTCCCTCTGAAAATGAGGTCAACATGCTTGCATACAGTAATCTAAATGGGGGCGCACCAGAGATTTACACAGTTGAACCATTAGCTTCTTTTCCTTATCGTCAAAAGTACGCTTGATAATCCCGTAAGTTTCGTTAGCTTTTCTGACTGCTGCACCCACCTGTTGTGCAACTTATGAGAGGTGGATTTTGACTACAAGGTAATTTTTTTCAGCAATCTGCTGTAATGTAATGCTATTCATTTCTTAGTCGTGGTGTGGGTTGTTGTCCCACATGCATGGTCTTGCATTTGTTGATATTAAAAATTATTTGCCAGTCCTCTCACCATTTGTGGAGTTCATGTAGATCTCTGGTGTTCTTACTTACTATAGAAGTTGTTGGCTTCAATATCATCATTTCTCACTTTACCATAAATCTTTGCGTCGTCTGCAAATTTGATGATGTGGTTTGTAATATTCACATCTATGTCATTTATGTACATGACAAAAAGGGTAGGTCCCAAAATGGACCTTTGTGGCACCCCACTTACCACATTTCTCCATTCAGCTTCGTTTATATTTAGCACATTTGGAAAACCCTTTGTTTTCTTTCCTTCAACCATTCTTTTATCCATTCTAATATTTTATTATTTATTCTATGGACTTGTAATTTTCTTGCCAGCCTCATGTGGTTCCTTCTCAAAACCCTCAGCAAAATCCATGTTTACTACATTCACTGGATGGACTTTGAGTAGCTGGTTACTGTTTCCAAAAATGTGAGCAAGTTAGTAAGGCAGGATCTGTTTTTAACAAATTCATGTTGTGTCTATTGTACAAGATTATACACTGGAAGATGGTGAATGATTCCCTCCCTGAGGATTTTCTCCACGAGCTTGCAGATGGGTGATGTCAAGCTGATCGGCTGGTAGTTTTATACTGAGATCGTTCTGCCTTTTTTTAAAATAGTTGTGACATTTCCACATTTCCAGTTTAGGGGGGATTACTGCCTTGGTCCAGAGATATTATGTAAAGCAGTTTCAGCGGTAAGTACAGTTCTTCTACCAGTTCCTAATAAGACTTTGGTTTGCATTCCATCCACACCTGGGGATTTTGAGTCTTTTAGCCTGTCTGGAGTGGTCACCTCGTCTCATTTCCTTAGATTTCTGTGCAGATATTTTTGTTAGTAAAAATGCTGTTTTCAAATGTTACTTTATCTAGCGCCACTTGTGCTTTACTCAAAAGTGAAGGACCTGTGACGACTACTGCTATATCATCGGCAAAGCTTAGCAATTTAACTGCTGCATGTCTAAATGTGAAGCGTTCTTCACGTCCGTGTTTGGCTGCCGGGTTAACGACCACTTGGTCGTTGAGTTGAGAGCGGGCTGTGGATGAGTCAAGTCTTAGGTTGTGTTTTGTAATTGTGGTAAGTCGGATTTTTTGATCTACCAAAGTCTGACGTGATCGATTGTCTAGCGAGATATTTCTCAAACATTATATTAAGATGTGTTGAATTTAGTCTTGTGAGATATTCAATATAATTTTAAATTTCAGGTATGTACGAGGGTGTATCAGTATAACGGCACTGCAGGCATTGTCAACCAGACCCAAGCCATTGGTCTCGTACAATAGTACTGCAGATATGGAAGGATTAGTCATTTTTCTCAAATCGCAGTTGGTCATTATGTAGTATATATATTCCCAGCAAAGTACATAAGGTGAATGGAACACTTTTAATAACTTTAATCGTTTAACACGATACCGTGCAGCGTTGGTCTTCTAGTAGGTATAGTCTAAAGTACTCTATGCATAAACCATTTCCGAGTGGTAAACCATTCTTCTGGCCCATAATTTCAACATTTACTTGTGGTGTAACATATAGTTAATGTTAAACTAACATTTTCGGTAAAATTTCAATCTTCTGTCCCTCCCTTCCCCTCTCCATCCATCCTTTTATTAGTTTGTCTTCTATCCCACCAGTCCAATCAATTATATTTAAAGAAAGATACCCAAGAGGGTGATGCTTCAGCTGGGGTTAGAACACTGTCTGGCGAGAAGGAAGTTTTAGGGTGAGGGCAAACCGAGCAAGCTGAATATACCGTTGGACACAGTTTCGGAAGACTGACCACTTGCAACTACGTGGCCATCATCCACATCTTGCACAAGGTGTTGGTAACCCTTGAACGCTGCAGCAATTCTTCAAATTGACAAATATTGTGGCCAGGCGGCAGGCCCTGTGAAGTGTTAGACGTGAACTTTTCTGGGTCTACGGAACGGGGTAACGTGGTGTTGCTGGTTTGTTGTTAGTGCTAAGTGTCCTTCATTATTGGGGGAGAAAAGATTATATAACTGGCAGAGCTCCTATGACCACAGGACTCCAGTCTCAGCACCGCTCTTGTGCCAGGTAAATCCACTACGGGCTCACCATGGCCCTGGCTACTTGCCCCGCTCCTGTACCAGGTAAGTTACGGGTTCACCATAGCCCGTGCTACTTGGAACTTGTTCCGAGTAGCTGAATCTATAACAACAACAAACCACAGGATAACAGGTATTAGAGCAAGGACACCAGACTACTCAAGGGGGGGTCTATGATTTTTGTTGGGATGAGTGCCGCTACTAATGTCATTGGGGATATAACGATTTTTTAAGCTAACAAAGCAGATTCCGATCAGGTTCCAGGCCGGATTTTCGGCGAAGGTTTCCTTCATCCAAAACTAGATCTTGTTGACGTCTTTTCGGATGCCTCCTGAAGCTGTCGGAATATATAACTTGGGTAGAAACATCCTCTATAGACTGGATGTGTTTGTTCCCGAACAAGATTTTGACTCTGGAGAGGGGCCAGTTTCTTTGCATCTTCTCGTATGGTGGATTCTGGCAAACATCTTGCTTTAAAGACGCCCCAGACCTCCTCCAGGGGCTTTCCCCAGATTAATATGATCAATAGTGATAAAAAAAGTAGTTATAACTTTAACTCGGATTCCCAGGGACAAAAGTTAGGTCACCTGAGAGAAACCGGGTGGCAGGATGTTTATAAAAGTGAAGGTTTGAGTCTTTGTAATTAACCTTTAATATATATATATATATATATATATATATATATATATATATATATATATATATATATATATACATATAAAAGTTTGTGAGGGTATTACCTCTGGTGCCAATGTGGGGACCCATAGCCTCGGAGAAGAAAATAAAACGTATTCAGAGGAGACCTTGTGGTTTCTCACTGAACACTAATATTTTCTTCTCCTACCACCCCCATTCTTTTGTATGTACACATATATATTTGCTTTATTTGAACTGTGTTACAAAAAGGAGTTACATATAGGTTACAAAGATGGTTATCATAGGTTGTCGAGTTCCTCCAGCTCCTCAGATGGCGGGCAGGA
>WNGS01164175.1:52203-66987 GCA_020271785.1 Procambarus virginalis
TTGAAGAGATCACTGGTGAAGTTGGTGCACAGTCGCTCTGAATCTCCCTCGGAATCCATACTGGGTGAAGATTTTCAATAAATTCTTCACCACTGTAGCAGCCGTAATGTTTTTCACTGGAACTGCTATGGGGAATCTGGTGGTAGGACACAGGATAGTAAGATATAGGCGTTGCCTGCACTGGTCCGAGGCAAAGGACCAACACAGTCAATAATAAGTTGTGGAACGGTTCCTCAGGCACCTGGATGGGTATCAGTGGTGCTCTGGGAATGGAAACGTTCGGTTCCCGGCTAACTGACACACGTGGCACAGTTTGACATGCTTCTTTACATCGTTAACCATACCTGGCCAGTAGTAGTCTTGTCGAATTCCATGGTAAGTCTTGTTGAACCCGTAGTGTGACAATGCTCCGTGGGCCAGGTGTAGAATCGTGGGCCGCAGGCTGGTAGGAATCACTAGTTGTTCAACGTCTGCCCACTCGTCCTCGTCCTTCAGTTTACTGGGTCTATACCTGCGATAGAGTAATTCGTTCTCCATAAAGAACCCAGGAACACTGTCGGATTGGGTTTCAGCCTGAAAGAATAATGGTGTCAAGGTAAGATCATCTCTCTGTAACTTACGGAACTCCAAAGCGGTCAGATTAGGGGGTAGTTTCGAAGGGTCCTGAGGGACAGCGGTAGCAGTAGAGTCAGCTGGCTGTGGTCGTGCAGCTTGAGCACGGGTGGTCACCATAACAGGAGGAGAACCTTCATCACTCTCTTGAACCTTTGCTGGAACATGCTCAAAAATCGGGTTATCCAACACAGAGTTGCTTACCTCGGATATGTCCTTGACGATCAGGTTGTTGGTTGTTGGTCTTCTGCCAAGTCGTTGCCAGGAGAAGTTGCACTCCAGGCATGGAAAAGGCTTTTCCCTGACGGCGACTTGGACTTCACCGGTCACGAAGGGACAATCTAGGTAAACTCTGGCAAGAGGATAAGGAGTTGTAGCAGTAAGGTCAGTGATGAATACAGTCTCTCCTGTGTAGGCGACGTTGGGCACAGCTGATTTCAAGACGATCGATTGTAGAGCCGCTGTGTCCCGCAGGATCTTAAGTCCAAAACGTCCCTCTGAATCTGAACCGTGGGTAGTGATAGTTCCTGGATATAGATGCTTGCTAAAGAGAGAGAGATCATTAGCATGAACACCAACATTCATTACAGGCTTACCGGACTTAGGGTGAGTAGGTTTGGGCTTAGGAGGAGGTTCATGTTACCTTTAGATTGGGACTTACCACATTTTTCTATGGTATGTCCATATAGTCGACAATACCTGCAGTACAGTTGAGAGGTACCTTGATCTGGGCTCGCTTTCTCGTAACTGTACCAAGACTTCTTGCTGGTAGGTTCTGGTGTCAGCCGGTGGATGAGGCTGTAAGTGTCAGCTGACTTCGCGCACTTCACCAAATCGGTCTCTTCTTTGTCTGCTAAGTATAGGCGGACAGGAGGAGGTACACGTCTCAAAAATTCTTCAACCAGTATGAGGTTGACAAGCTCTGAAAAGTAGAGACATGTGCTGCCTCCAGCCATTTCATGAAATATCTCCGTTTGGTGTTAGCAAATTCTAAGAAGGTGGTGGTACTTGCCTTGACGTAGTCACGGAAACTTTCGTCGATAGCTTTCGGTGGAGAGAAGGTAGGCGTCCAACACAGCTTGCTTCAGGTGGTGTAGTCGTTTTCCGATGCCAAAGTGCTGAGTGTGACTGCTGCTCTACCTGTTAAATGTACTCGGAGAAGGGTAGCCCATTGGTCGTCAGGCCAACTAAGTTGATTAGCAAGGGTCTCAAAAGTAGTGAAGAAAACATCCACCTCCGTTTCTATGAACGGGGGCATTAACTTACTTGCATGGGAGACATTGAAACTGGGAGGAAGACTAGCTGCAGCTTGCTGGAGTTGAGCTTGGTGTGCAGCGTCCCTCGTGAGTTCTCGGTCACGACAGTTTAGAGCTGTTTCTGCCTGCCGTTTGTCGTGTTCACGTTGTATCTCGAGTCGCTGTTTGTATAAGGCCAACTCACGTTCACTTTCTTCTTTTTCTCAGTGTGGCCTCTCTTTCACTTTCTCCTCTCAGTGCGGCCTCTCGCTCCTTGAGGCGGATTTCTTCTTTTTGAACTGGAGCTCGCGTTCTTGTTCTTCCTTTCTGATGTTAGCTTCACGCTCTTGTTCTTCCTTTCTGATGTGCAGCTGCTTCTTTTGTTGCTCCCGCTCGATCTTGGCAAGTTCTAATTTGAGCTTCATTGCTGTCAAGTCATGTTTATCTGAAATAGTGTATTGTTCATGAGTATCAGAATCTATCTTCCCTTCATCCAAAAGATAATCTAAAATTATATTATTTATGGCATATTTGTTGGCGCCAGGTGGAACTTCCAATTGATACTCGTGTGCAAGAGTTATCAATTCGACCCTTTTTGCATGACGCAATTTCTCTATTTCACCTTCTGGATCTGCCTTGAAAGTTGTAGGCGAAACATTGTGAAAATATAGCAAATAAAGGAGACACGAATATACAGTGAGAGAATATGGTGAATGTCAGAAACAGGAAACGTGGCAACTGATACCTATCCTGTGGGGAATTATTAATAATTAAAGTTAATTCAAGATGGTAAATGAATAAGGTCGCAGGAAATCTTGTACCTGGTACTCACTGTGGGAGGATAAAGGCAAGAAAATCCTACTAATTAGTGGAAACTGAGACAAGTGTGAAACACTAAATGGCTTAAAAATAAATGAGGTAGTCCAAAAATGTAGTCATACCTTGCCAAGTCACTATAGAACATAAGCAAAGGTACCCACTGAAATTGAATATGGTATTTACAGAATTAGCGAACTTCGTGCTCAAAAGAAAGAAAGCTAATTCCCTACCTTGAGTAAATACCATCAATTCTGACCAACGAGTAGGGGTGCGAGTGTCAACTGGTGACGAGAACTATCGGCGAGGTCCCAACTCGCCAATAATAGTTCGTGCTAGAGGATCTTTGGCCCTCTTTTTCCTCCTAGAGTCGGATTGCAGAAATTAGGTGCTATTGACCCGTAGACAGACCACAGTACCAGGGTACCTATGTGATAATCTGTCAAAAATGTGAGAAATATCTGAGGGACAAAAGGTTAAACAAGATAGGGTAATAACACGGAAGGGGGAGACGACCAATTAAGAGTATGACTGAGGCCTACAGTCACCACGTAATCCAAAGTTGTCTCACACTCACCATATGCTACTCCCGTAATGCACAATAAACACAGCACCATAGGAATAAATAAAATGATTAATGTAAATATTGAAAGCAAGGGAATGAAAGCCAAGTACGCTTACCACAATTACCAATACCTGAGTGCAGCTCCTAGGACAGGCCCCAATTATATGTGACGGTAAAGTAGTGGAGTATGGTGTTCGGCAGTCTTCCACTGGCAGATGTCAAAGGCCAGGCCACATATAAAAAAAAAGTAAAAAAAAAGGAAAAAAAAGAATGACTGCGTGTTTGATAATCTGTGGTAAGGTAAGGGAAGAGACATAAAACAAAACACAATAATAAACAATGGTATTTAATAACACTAAGAAACAAATTGAAATAAAGGCAAAAATCTTGGCTGTGCAGAACAACAAGTGGAAAAATAACTGAACATAAAACTGGATTACGTTAAAGGGAGGAGAAATGACATACATAATAAGTAAAATAATATTAGTGCTGGGAATATATGCGCTAGCTATAAACCTCTATTTGATCACACGAGGTGAGTCAACTTAGGTGTTCATAGCATGAGAGCACTAGATATTCTGTGAGAGAATGGCTGGGCGGTCCTGACAATGGCTTGCGAGGAATGTGATTGGCGTGGGGCTGGAGTGGTGTGTTGTTTAACGGCCAATGAGAACGCAGGGTGTCCAGTAACAAGCAGTTTGTCTGGGACTGTAGCCGTCGGCGCGACCAGGTGTGCAGAAGTGGGGGGGAAGGAGCGAGTTGCAGGTGCGTGTGGCTGTCTTGATATATACGTTAAGCCACTATAAACGTATCTTGCATATTGTTGAGAACGGGACGATGAGAAGATATAGCAGGCTCAATCTCTGGGAAGAGATTATCGTCACAATCATATATATATAAATATATATATATATATATATATATATATATATATATATATATATATATAATTATATATATATATATATATATAATATATTATTTAGATCGATGTTCCCTTCGGGGAATCTTAATTTTAAAATAAATAGGCAAACAAGGGACATACTGAACATCTTGTTTCAGATTCTTTACTTTAAAATGCATAACGTTTCAAATACTTCTTGTATTCATCATCAGATCTAAAAGAAAAAATAGAAGTCACAATCAAATAACTGGTAAACAAAGAACTCATACTGAATATAACTGCCTATCAAAGAAAGGAAAATTATTAAAAAAACAAAACACTTAAGCTTACTTAAAGTGATCAATACAAATAAAACTTATTAACTATCACATAGATAAAAGCTAATTCAAAAACTTTAAATTACAACAAGAATTTTATAACTACAACAAACCATACTATTAAACTTACGTGAAGTGATCAACTGGAGTGAGACTTGATAGCTCCCACATAGATACTAAACACTATAACAAATATTCATATCCTGACTACAAATCTACAAAAAATGTATATAAAATACAAACAGAATAAGCGACAATTATAAAATACTAATCAAAATCTTTTAAAAACTCAAATATTAAATAAAATTAATTACAAAAATATATTTTATGTATCCTAAATAGAAAGATTATAATAATGTACAATGTCAAGACTTGAAATAAGTAAGAAAAGGCAAAAACATGGTAGACTAAAACAAAATTAAAATAAAATTAAACTACCAGAATGAACTATAAAGCAAATTACAGGGCCTACTGTGCACTACACAGTGTACAATTGAACAGCCGAAAGGTTGCTATTTAACAGAGGCCGCAGCTCCTTTATATACAAGGATTCCATTACTCTCAAATCTGACTGGCTATTTATACAAGTGTCCAAAATTTTAAAATCAGATTCCAGCAGAGAATGATTAAACTCATAACAATGGTTTCTAATCTCCGAAAATGCTGGTTTAGACAATGGTAATCCAGTCCTAAAAGAAACTCCCCGGTGCTCAAGTATCCTAATCTTAAAGTTCCGAATGGAACTCCCGATATATCCAGCATTACAGCTGGAACAATTATACATATATACGATATTAGAGCACAGGGGGGTAGGCACTTTATCTTTAAATTTAAAATAAGAGCCTATGGTATTAGTGTTGACAAAAATAAATCTAAAGTCTACTTGAGGACAACAATGCTGCAACATTTTGCTCAAACGACTCCTTACAGAAAAACTAATAGTGCCATAAAATGGTAATTTAATATATTTGATATCCCTTTCTACTGTAGTAATCCTACACGATGGGTGAAACTTCTTATTAAAGAAATTCCTTATAAAGGTATATATCATATGTAAAGTATAACCATTGTTTGAAAAAAATTTCACAAGAAAATTGATTTCTTGATCAAAGTTATTCCAATTTGAACATAAAACAAAGGCCCTATTCAGTAGAGTATTAATTGCGTTTTTCTTAAAAATATCAGGAACAAAAGAATTAAAATTTAAACCTAACCCAGTAAAAGTTGGTTTTATAAAAACATTAGTGTTGAACCCATTAAGGTTGTTCACTTTGACATCAAGAAACGATAATGAATTACCCACTTCACGCTCCGCAGTGAAACGTATATTACTATGTTGTGCATTAAGTCTCTAAATTTCTCAATATGACGTTGGTCCTTAAATAACAAAAAAGTGTCATCTACATATCTCCTGTACAAGACTGGTTTAAAGGCCAAAGGACATTTATCAAGCCAATTTGTTTCATGAAAACTCAAAAACCCATTGGCAAGTGCAGGACCTAAGGGAGACCCCATTGCTACTCCATCGATTTGTTTATAATATTTATTATTAAACATAAAGACAGAATCTTTAACCGCTAAATCTAACAACCGTCTGAATATTTTACTACAAAACCCAGACACTAAATTACTGTCAGCAAATAGCTGATTTATACAAATATCAATGGTTTCCAACAAAGGAATATTAGTAAAAAGTGATTCAACATCGAAACTGGCCATTATAGTTGGGAACTCTAAATTTAAAGAGGAAAGTTCCTTTACAAAATCCTGAGAATTTCTCACAGTAAATTCATTATGCGTTAATGGTTCCAATAATGGAACCAGAAACTTCGCCAGTTTATAATTATAAGTGCCAATCGCTGATAAAATAGGACGAATCGGTATACCCGTTTTATGAACTTTAGGTAACCCATATAAGATTCCTGGCTTAGAGCCAGTTGCAAGCAATTTTGTATAATCAAAAAGACAGTCTTTCAGACCTCTTAAAACTATTTAGTTTATCCTCACATTTTAAAATATACGAAAAGGGGTCTATATCAACAAACTTAAATTTGGAGGGGTCTTCTAACAACCTTTCAACCTTATTTACATAGTCTAACATGTCTAAAACCACTATACCCCTACCTTTATCTGGTCTAGTAATACAAATGCTCCTATCCTTCTTTAAGCCAATAATACAATCCAATTTTCTTTTGTCGAATGGAGGGAATGTAGATTTATATTTACCAAAATCATTAAATACTTCATGTGCTAAGGAAGAAACAGTACTGATGATGCTGGTCCAACTATAATTTGTACCAGTCCTTAGGGTACAAGTTTTCAATGTATTACATAACCGCTCAAAACCTAAAAAATGATTAACAAATTTAGGTTTTTTACACGTCAACCCGAAGTCTAACCCCAGAGAGAGAAGTTCTTTCTCGATGGGAGACAAAATTCTCTTTGAAAAATTAAAAACCACCTTATCAGGGTGTAGTTACTTCATACAGAAAAGTAGAAAAAGTGGATTTTGCAGTTAAGAAGGCGCACTTGGATTTGGAATTTCTACAAACCTGTAAGGTGCATCGTTTGGTCCCAAGATTCCTGAGGTTTAAAGTGTATTCCGACAAATTTACATTGACAAGTGAATATAATTCTTGGTTACTAAGATTGCTGGACTTTGAAATTTCTGAAAAGCAGAAGCGGGTAAATAAGTTGAAAAGTTGAATTGCATGTGAACTTGGAGAAATTCAAGATCTTGGTTTCCTGGGTTGATTTTGCATCTTTGAAATGTAAATATAAAAGTTATAATGATAAAAGGGTTGAAAATGTAGACTTATTCACGGGAAGAAATTGAGAAACTTAGGTATACCTTCATTTAACTCAGTGGACCCTGATAAGGTGGTTTTTAATTTTTCAAAGAGAATATCTTAATGCACAACATAGTAATATACGTTTCACTGCGGAGCGTGAAGTGGATAATTCATTATCGTTTCTTGTTGTCAAAGTGAACAACTTTAATGGGTTCAACACTAATATTTTTAGAAAACCAACTTTTACTGGGTTAGGTATAAATTTTAATTCTTTTGTTCCTGATATTTTTAAGAAAACCCAATTAATACTCTACTGAATAGGGTCTTTGTTTTATGTTCAAATTAGAATAACTTTGATCAAGAAATCAATTTTCTTGTGAAATTTTTTTCAAACAATGGTTATCCTTTACATATGGTTTATACCTTTATAAGGAATTTCTTTAATAAGAAGTTTCACCCATCGTGTAAGATTACTACAGTAGAAAGGGATATTAAATATATTAAATTACCATTTTATGGCACTATTAGTTTTTCTGTAAGGAGTCGTTTGAGCAAAATGTTGCAGCATTGTTATCCTCAAGTAGACTTTTGATTTATTTTTGTCAACACTAATACCATAGGCTCTTATTTTAAATTTAAAGATAAAGTGCCTACCCCCCTGCGTTCTAATATCGTATATATGTATAATTGTTCCAGCTGTAATGCTGGATATATCGGGAGTTCCATTCGGAACTTTAAGATTAGGATACTTGAGCACCGGGGAGTTTCTTTTAGGACTGGATTACCATTGTCTAAACCAGCATTTTCGGAGATTAGAAACCATTGTTATGAGTTTAATCATTCTCTGCTGGAATCTGATTTTAAAATTTTGGACACTTGTATAAATGGCCAGTCAGATTTGAGAGTAATGGAATCCTTGTATATAAAGGAGCTGCGGCCTCTGTTAAATAGCAACCTTTCGGCTGTTCAATTGTACACTGTGTAGTGCACAGTAGGCCCTGTAATTTGCTTTATAGTTCATTCTGGTAGTTTAATTTTATTATAATTTTGTTTTAGTCTACCATGTTTTTGCCTTTTCTTACTTATTTCAAGTCTTGACATTGTACATTATTATAATCTTTCTATTTAGGATACATAATATATATTTTGTTATTTAATTTTATTTAATATTTGAGTTTTTATAAGATTTTGATTAGTATTTTATAATTGTCGCTTATTCTGTTTGTATTTTATATACATTTTTTGTAGATTTGTAGTCAGGATATGAATATTTGTTATAGTGTTTAGTATCTATGTGGGAGCTACTCAAGGTCACCCTCAAGACTCCGGCAGAGGCTACTCTAGTGGCCGACAACGGCCTCAGATGCTGTGGAGTGGCCTGCACACCCCGCCAGAGAGATTTCCACCTGCGTCAGTGCTTTCGTGTTATCAATACACCCACTATTCACAAAAGTGCCCAAATCCGAAGCAGAAATGCAGCATCTGTGCTGGGGAACATCATCACAGGACCTGCACAGCCGCCACCAAACGTTGTCTACTCTGCGACGGTGACCACACAGCCGTCTCTCAAGACTGCCCCAAGCGACAAGAGGAAATCAAGCAAATGACAGAAGCCAGACCAAGAAACTCTACTCCAAGAACGAAGGAATTCAACATACAAGAAGAAGCCTTCCCAGCTCTCCCGACAAGTGGCGCCGCGAGCAGCGCGCAACCCAACTACTGGACCAGCAACTCCCGCGCCAGCCACTCACAGCCTCAGACGACACCTCTGCACCAATCCTCACTCACACCGCCTCCCGCCACCAATGATAGAACTGTAGCAGCTTTGATGCACTTCGCTACGGAACTCTCAGGAGGAGATCTCCGACAACGGTACAGAATACTAAATGAACTATACAAGGCAAACAATCTTCCCACGTTCGTGATTCCAGAGGCCATGTTTACTGCTGGCTCCTCTCCACCAGAGCCCGACCCCGTTCCAGAGACGCCTGTCAACCTTGACCCTACAACTCCAGATACACCAGCGACTACATCTGATATCGTGGCATTGCTGCCAACTTCTCCTGCAAGTTACACCACGTCTTTTGATGACGACTCGAACGCCTATGTTGAAATTGAAGCACAAACATCACCCCCAGCACCAGAGACCACTGCAGCACACTCACCACCCTCAGCCCAGGAGACAGATTGTGTAGAAACTGCAGAAATGGAAACTCCGGAAATAGCAGCAGTGCGTCAACAGCGTGAAAGGAATGCAGTCGGATCGCCCGAGTTCAGACAGTTCTCCAGCCAGATGTACAACATGATGGCAGACATCATGAAGCAGGCCTACCCAGAAAACACATACAGTTTACATAACAACGTAATCTTCGAGGAATGCGATGAGTCTACACTGTCACCTGACCTCTTCAACAGTGACTACTCCGAGTACAAACATCAGATGATAACAAGAAGCATGAAGAAATAGCTTCCCCTCCCCCTCTTTAGGGGGATGGGGACCTAATTTTGCTTGTTTTGAGATGGTGGTACCCGATGTAGAAGACACACTCCACACACCAAGAGGAAAGAAAACCTGCCACTGCCGCCTTCCAGACCCGTCTCCCAGCCTAGCCAGATATGGGATTGATACAGCATCGACACTCGGACAAGCAGCTGGGTCTAGCCCTGGCACTTTTTCTCTTCAACTTCAGCATTTCCTCTCACCGACTTCTCTTCAGCTGTCCTCACTTCAAGGCTCGCCCCAATGGGCATTCTTCTCCTGTATCATCGTGATCATGATCGTGGGAGCTATCAAGTCTCACTCCAGTTGATCACTTCACGTAAGTTTAATAGTATGGTTTGTTGTAGTTATAAAATTCTTGTTGTAATTTAATGTTTTTGAATTAGCTTTTATCTATGTGACAGTTAATAAGTTTTATTTGTATTGATCACTTTAAGTAAGCTTAGGTGTTTTGTTTTTTAATAATTTTCCTTTCTTTGATAGGCAGTTATATTCAGTATGAGTTCTTTGTTTACCACTTATTTGATTGTGACTTCTATTTTTTCTTTTAGATCTGATGATGAATACAAGAAGTATTCGAAACGTTATGCATTTTAAAGTAAAGAATCTGAAACAAGATGTTCAGTATATCCCTGGTTTTCCTATTTATCTTAATATATATATATATATATATATATATATATATATATATATATATATATATATATATAAAATATATATATATATATATAATATATATATATATATATATATATATATATAATATATATATATATATATATATATATATATATATAGGTAGGTAGTAGGCATCCATCAGTCTCAGGAGACTATGGAGTTGCGCTCTGGTTGTCTGGCCGGCCTCCTTCAAGACCAAGTAGAAGGAAGAGTGATAATTATTAAATACAACAATTATTATTATAATCATTATCATAATAATAATTGTTGTATTTAATAATTATCACTCTTCCTTCTACTTGGTCTTGAAGGAGGCCGGCCTCGGGTGAAAAGGGGCTGTGACGATCCTTGTCTGGAACCCGTAGGTGCGGGACCGGGACATCCACATCCCGAGGGTCGTGCGGCCCAGGCTCTGCTTCAGGAGACTGTGGTCGTTCATACCCTTGACGGGGTGGTTCTTCTCCGGCACCGAGCACGACGGTCTCCGGGGTTGGAGGTCCCTGTGCCCTTCTTCAAAACCTTTGAGGTCAACCTCGGAACTCACAGTTCCTGCAACGGCGCTGGAACCAATAGTATTGGCGTTTGCCTTTCCATTGGAGACTTTCAGCGCCGTGGAGAGGGGGGACCAGCTGCCTGGGTAACAGCTTCTCCCGCGAATCAACCTACCCTGGCTTTGCGCCCTGGTGAGGCCACTCCAGACCGACAACCAGAGCGCAACTCCATAGTCTCCAGAGACTGATGGATGCCTACTATATATATATATATATATATATATATATATTTATAGATAGTAGGCATCCATATATATATATATATAATATATATATTATATATATATATATATAGTAGGCATCCATAGATATATATATATATATATATATATATATATATATATAAATATATATATAATATATATATATATATATATAATATATATATATATATATATAATATATATATTTTTTCCGATACAATGTTTATTATGACTAATGTAGTATATAGCGAGATATATATATAGAGAGAGAGAGTGCCAGGTATATCAGATATAGCCACACAGGGTCAAATATATTATCGTATTTGTCCGTGTACTCTCCGTGTTGTATTAATATATATATATATATATTATATATATATATATATATATTATATATATATATATATATATATGTCGTACCTAGTAGCCAGAACGCACTTCTCAGCCTACTGTGCAAGGCCCGATTTGCCTAATAAGCCAAGTTTTCATGAATTAATTGTTTTTCGACTACCTAACCTACCTAACTAACCTAACCTAACTTTTTCGGCTACCTAACCAAACCTAACCTATAAAGATAGGTTAGGTAGGGGGTTGGTTAGGTTCGGTCATATATCTACGTTAATTTAACTCCAATAAAAAAAATTGACCTAATACACAATGAAATGGGTAGGTTTATCATTTCATAAGAAAAAATTAGAGAAAATATATTAAATCAGGAAAACTTGGCTTATTAGGCAAATCGGGCCTTGCATAGTTGGCTAAGAAGTGCGTTCTGGCTACTAGGTACGACCATATATAATATATATTATATATATATATATATATATAATATATATTATATATATATATATAATATATATATTATACTGTATATTTATATACTGTATATATATATCTGTATATAATATACTGTATATATATATAATATATATATATATATATATATATAATATATATATATATATATATTGTGACGGTGTTCCCCCCCTTGTAATTCTCCACGCCTGCCTGTAAGAGTCATGTCCACTATTCCCGAGCGTTCTCTACGTTGCGGGCATCAATTGAATATGTGGGAGAGAGAGTAGTATTCTCGATGAGCCGAGAAATTCGTGAAAGAAGAATATTTTGGCTGTGGGATAGGCCCTTTAGGGAGCCAAATGGCGCTGGCGAGTCTGTTCTGCCAAAAACTGTGTGACGTCAGTGTCGCCAGATTGGTCACCGTCAGCGACGTGGCACTGGGAGCCAATGAAAACTGCTTTGGGAAATGTGACGTCATAGGCAAGGGGGGTCCAGCCGTGGCGGCGCCTTCGCGCATCAGTCTCACACGACGCGTCCGAGAGGCAGGACGTGCGACCGGTCATCCTGTTTGAGTGACGGATTACCGAGCTCCGGTGGATGTAAGCGTCTCCAGTTGTTAGCGTGCACTCTGTGAGGTCTTCCTGCAACCCAGATGTGGCTCAGATAAGGAATTGACAAAATATCGAGCAACAAGTGCTCCGGAACAGGGTGCGTTGCAAGAAGTGGGCCAGGCATCGTCGCGTGTGACGTCCTTGGCAGTCCACCAGTATAAGAGACAGCTTAGTGGCCGGGCCAATCCACCGTGAGTAAATCGAGTTGACCACCTCGTCAACTTGGTTGAACGTGTGATCGACGATCCTGTCAAGTTGACAGTAACCCCACTTTTGTGGAACCTACGAGTCAACAGTTGGATGCAAGCACGTCGAGAAGTCTTCCCAAATACCTAGGGACATATCTAGACGACGAGGGAATTGACAGTGTAGTGAGCTTCAAGTGCTCTGAAGTCGGGTGCTGTGCGTGTGGAGCTTAAGCAGTATCGTCTGGGACGGCTGATAACTTCACAGTGACTTCGTAGTGGTGAGAGGCAGTTCCTCTGGGAGTACAGTGACAAGGGACTATTGGGAAACGTACGACGACCGCCGAGACGTAGGCTGGCTGCCGTAGTTGGGAGGAAAGTTGACGGCCAGGAGACCGACTTCAAACCGGCGACGTACTGTAGGGAAGCACGGACCTGCAGTGTAAGAAAGCGGCGAGACGCGAAAATCCTAAGGCGTTGGCTTGTGTTTCTGGAGGGTGTACGAGGCGAGCCTGGACCAGGAGCTACAACCAACTGTCATCCTAGGATAGGTAAAGTAGGTGTTTACAGTTACCCTCCCATTTCCCTTTAGTTAGCTATATATATACTTGTCAGAATATTTTATATGTCGTGAGCAAGTCTCACCTGAGTCTAAGTCACAGAGAGCACAGTGTGTGGTGAGGCTACCCAGAGCGCTCACAGTATAGTTTACATATATATCTATGTGTGGGTGTGTGCAAGCACCAGGATTCATAAGGAATTTACTGTGACTAATTCATTTCTTGTGATTATTATTATTATATATATGGTAGTAAACCAGATATTGGTGTTAGGCTATGAGCCCAGAATTTATATAAATGCCTGTGTATTGATCTCCATGATTTATTGATATAAATGCCTGTGTATTGATCTCCATGATTTATTGATATACATGCCTGGGTATTGATCTCCATGATTTTGATATAAATGCCTGTGTATTGATCTCCATGATTATTGATATAAATGCCTGTGTATTGATCTCTAATTTTTATATATTATGCCTGTATGTAATTTGATATGATTATCTATGTACATGCCTGTGTACTGAATAATATCATATACGTGAAGTGATTGCCAGTGATAAATCTTTAAGAGAAAGTATAGATGTAAAGATAAGTTCAGTGATCAAGCGAGTGCATTCACAGTAAATATTATAAGAATAGAGTAATCTTTTGGTACGGTGAAAAGTCACTGTGAGTGCAGTGTGAATAAGATATTGATCGTGAGGCCAGTGAAATCAAAGTATGCCATGTGAATGTTAAATACAGTGTTTTGCGAAAAGTTAAATAAACGGGGATCGTGACAGAATTAGAAAACAAGTACTAGTCTTTTCTCACGGTGCTGGGCCCGGAGTCAGCTGACTTGACAGGTGACTGAGGGTTGCCGGTGTTACCATTTGGTGCGTTCGGATTATTTTCTTATTTGCGGCGGAGGGAGCAAGCCGTTTACTGTGTTCCTGATACATTGATGCATATATATTTCTCGTTGTCTTTTAAGTAAAATACCAAAACTCTTTGGTGTTTGATATCATCCCCTCCATGATCTTGTGACCGTGTAAGGAAGTAAGACAGAGGACTTGCCTGAGACCATACTATTTGAAATTGCTCTTACCACAATTAACACAATACACCTCACCACTGCAGTGTTACTGGACACCTAAAAAACACCAGTTGGCGCGACCTTGAAGGCTGTGTGAGAGTTCTGTGTCGGGGCGGGCCACAGATTGAGGGAACGATCTGTGTCTCCACTCATTTACACTTAAGGCCGGTTGTGAGATCGACTGGGGTACTCTCGGGGCGTGCAGTGGAGCCTAGAGGATCGAGGGAAAGACCCGTAGAACGACGGTGAGTAAGGGTTATTGTCGGAGCAAACCACCTGGAGAGGAGATCCAGTCTACTGTTGCTTTAACCCTCACTACAAGAACCGTGGACCATCCCGATTTGGCGACCTTGCCAGGATAACGAGCAAGATCAAGGTT
>WNGS01164175.1:74303-88807 GCA_020271785.1 Procambarus virginalis
AGTCAGTCTACACACCAAAATATATCTATATTTTAATAATATATCTACATGTGTGGTTCTGTGTATAACATGCACCTTCAGGTACATCACAGACAGTCACCTGGACGGCTGTACAGACAGTTGTCTCTCAGCTGCTTCCCTCGTCTGGCAGGCGCTATGGGACAACATACCTGTTACCGGAATTACATTAGTCCTGAGACACTGTAACATTACAAATAATGTGTACTCACGATTACCACTCTCTTTCATTCACTCCCCCGGTCACAATCACATTTGCTGAAGAACACCTAGCTCGCTCCTACATGCGTCGACTAGGTGTGGCCCTAGGGTGTGACCAAGACATGTGGCCAAGGCGTGGCCCTAAGGGTTGGCCACGGAGTAGCGCGAGGCGCTCGCAGCGCCCCACCCAGGATGAGATGGCGCGCGGGGTGGCTGGTGTAGCCCACAGGCAGGTGGCCAGGGTTTGGCCATCACGTAGCCCCACGGTGTCTGGCCACGGAGCGGTGTGGGCGCACATGGGGTTGCCTCAGGCTGGCTGGTGGCCTCAGGCATACACAACGTGGGTGGAAGATGTACTCACACCCACACCCAACGAGCATGGCTCGCTCATACACTGGGTGTGATAAATGGCAGGCGATACAACATGGCGACATGCCAGCTGGAATTTCAAAGTCCAACAGAGGCCTGTAATCTCACCTCAATTACACTAGAAGGCCCTGCCCTATTCCACCAATCGTCCGTTAACATAGACAGGATAACACATAACACCAGATGTGAGCACAACATCTGATACATCACGACGCTTGCCAGGTGCCTCATGGGAGAGCGCTGTCTAGAATCTTACACAGTTCCTTCCTTACTACTTGGCCCAAGATCACGCAAATGGATCCAGACACGATCCACGATGGCAGGATTACCGTGTGCGATGAGTAAAGAAGATAACACAGCGATAACGGGGTGGAAGTAGCAGACACGCGACCCCCCCACCTTCCTGGGCATCCAGCCCACTTGCTCGCCCTCTCCAGACTAAAAATTTGGCGGGTCAGGGACACTCAAAATGCCCGTCTCCCCCCACCTTGTCTTTACCAATCAGAACAAAGCCGCCACCGCCAATTGTGCCGCTACAAATCACTGTCTTTCACGCATAAACATCCCCACGAGGCGGAGGTGCCTAGAAGAATCACAGACGCCCTTACCATGAGGTGTCCCGTGGCGTCATAAGGAGGGGAAGGCCTAGGAGTATGACGCCATACTTCACAAGATGTGGGAGGCGACGTTCACCCCTCTGTCCCCCACCTCTAAAACGTGGCTAGCGAATTCAAGTACCCACTCGTACCACACTCACTCTCTCAATCCCATTTCACCGAAAACGGACTAATTCTGTAACTCTTTACAGAGCAGTCAACAGACCCTGTGTAGTCTTCAACGATCGTCCTTAGCATAAGCATTCATCCAACACCACCACAAGTGCACGTAGTTTTTGAAAACTTCTTGTCTATAGAGTCCTAGAGCGAAAACTAGCTGAGGGAATTTTCATTCTGTCACATGGTGTACAGATCCTGAGCCTACTGGGTTCTATCATATCTACATTTGGAACTGTGTATGGAGTCAGCCTCCACCACATCACTTCCTAGTGCATTTATTAACTACTCTGATTCTGAGAAAATTCTTTCTAACGTCTCTGTGGCTCATCTGGGTACTAAGTTTCCACCTGTGTCCCCTTGTTCATGTTCCACCTGTGCTGAAGAGTTTGTCTTTATCCACCCTGTCAATTCCCCTGAGAATTTTGTAGGTGGTTATCATGTCTTCCCTACTCTTTTGCTTTCCAGGAACGTGAGGTTCAGCTCCTTTAACCTTTCCTCATAGCTCATATCTCTCAGTTCCGGGGACGAGCCTGGTGGCATACCGCTGAATCTTCTCTTCTTCTCTAACACACACACACATGTGTGTGTACTTCCTTACCTAATTGTGCTTGCGGGAGTTAAGCTCTGGCTCTTTGGTCCCGCCTCTCAACCATCAATCAACAGGTGTACAGGTTCCTGAGCTTATTGGGCTCAATCATATCTACCCTTGAAGCTGTGTATGGAGTCAGCCTCCACCACATCACTTCCTAATGCATTCCATTTGTCTACTACTCTGACACTGAAAAAATTCTTTCTAACGTCTCTATGGCTCATTTTGGCACTCAATTTCCACCTGTGTCCTCTAGTGCGTGTGCCCCTTGTGTTAAAAAGTCTGTCTTTATCAACCGTACCTGTTATAAATTTAGTTGCTGTTTTGGAGGTATAGACTATTAAAGGAGAAGGGCCAACAGCTAAAATCAGGGTGTATCAAAATTAGTGCAAATCAGATAGGCCCAGCCCCCAATGAGAACATAAAACAATATTACTTTAGGGGTTTAAGGTCTATATGTCAGCCTAGAGTTTTGATCACTGATCCCCTACACAAAAAGAATGGATACTCCTTTAAAACTAACTTATTTATTAACCCCTCTTAACAACCCGCTATATTACAATAACAATAACTAGTTTACCACACTATCTTACTTTAAAAGCCTTGGTCCACATAGGCAGGATACAAGGTTTTACAATTAGGACAAGCTAGGGTAAAGTCTACTAGGCAAGGGGCACTAGCAAGGACTCAAGGTAGCTTGGTACCACTTGGGCACACGTGGTTCCACTGAGACCCCTTAGAGTAACTTAGCAATATAAACACTAGCGTAGCCTATACACATTACTACACACTTTTTCCAGAAAACGAACATGCAGCATGGTACTTAGCTTGGTAAACTAGATACAGGATAATTTAAGGGAAGAGGAGGAGGAAGAGGAGAGGGATACAGAGCAACACAGGAGAGGTGTTGGCTCAACTACAGCAGTCCAGAGAAAAATGCACACCGCGCGTCCAGTCTCCGAGCTCCCAAGTTGTTGCTGTGGTTGCCGGGAAGATAACCTAATTGATCGTGCAGCTACAAACAATATCAGTCTTCACCGGCCTTCGTTACTTTACTAGTTCTAAGAGTAGTTGATAGTTAGTTCACTTATTAATAATCAACAACAAGCTCAAGTCTGAATGCTCTGTGAGAAACAAGATTCGTCTTACATTTGGCAAGGGCGACGGGAATAAGGCATACGGTTTTAAGGAGCCCTGATATAAATATTATTGTAATTAAATATCCTTCTCAATGATTCAATTCTATGAATTAATGTAAGGTAGTTATTTAGAGCTCAAATTGACCTCTGGTTTCCATCTGAGGAACCCAGGGTCGTAACACTCCTCCCTCCTTCAGAGAAAAAAAATGTGGCTACTAGAATAGTAGTCATATTTTTTTTTGTAAGAGCGTACAGAGAATAGAAAGGAAAACCTATGCCATAAAAGAAAATCAAACCAAAACAAAAAATTTCTGCAAGAAAAAGCACAAAGGAATTCTCTGAAAGAAAAAGCACACAAAAATAAATTTTCTGAAAGAACAAGAACACACAAAGGAATTCTCTGAATGAAAAAGCACATACAAAAATAAAAAAAGGGGAAGTAAATAAAATTGACACGGAATATTTAATGTCACAGGAGAACCTAAAAAAATAACTAGGCCCGGTAGGTGGGTAATGGAAAGATTGAAGTCCTGTAGGTACAATGCCCACCTGAGGATGCGTTTATTTTTCGCCTTCTTCTGGTTAAAGAACACTAGTGGGTTATGGTCCGTGTACACTTCCACTATATTACCTGTGGAGTATACTTCAAACTTTATACATGTTAACAATAGCGCCAACGCCTCTTTTTCTACCACTGAATAATTGTGTTGCGCCTTGTCAAATTTCAGAGTAATAGTGTACTGGGTGGTCCACTTGATCGTCCCCAGTTTGCAACAACACTGCACCAGCACCCAAGTCAGATGTGTCAACATGAATTTTAAACGATCGGTCGAACCTTGGACTACCGAGCACTGGGGTGGAAGCTAAGATCAATTTCAAATTTTTAAATGCCTCTGCACAGTCTGTTGACCACTTAAAAATAGCGGCCTTCCGCAACAAGTCTGTGAGAGAAGTGGCGACACTGGAAAACTTCTGACAAAGCGTCGATAGTATGCACACATACCGATAAACCTTTGAACGTCCTTTTTAGACCGGAGCACTGGATACTCCAGAATGGCACTGATTTTATCTTGCCGAGTTAACACCTTTCCTTGGCCCACTTCATAACCGAGGTACGTCACTGTGCTTTGGCCAAAATGACACTTTTTTGCATTTAGAGTTAAATTTGCATTTTTCAAAACTGTGAACAACTGGCATTACCTAGCTATGTGGTCAGTCCAATTACTATAAAAAAGCACAATGTCATCTAAATACACCTGACAATTTGGCACATTAGCGAGCAGAGAGTTCATTAGCCTCTGGAACGTGGCAGGGTCATTACGCAAGCCGAACGGTAACACTTGATACTCAAGACACCATCGGGTGTTACGAATGCAGTTAGTTGCTTGGCATGTTCGGTGAGCGGGATCTGATAATAACCTCTCGAGAGATCGAATTTCGAGACGTACGTGGCATTTCCGATCTCGTCGATGCAGTCCTCGAGGAGGGGCAGCGGATAGGCATCCACAATGGTCACCTTGTTGAGCTGCCGATAGTCGATGCATAATCGCCAGGAGCCATCTGGTTTGGGGACCAAAAGGCAGGGCGAGCACCAAGAGCCCTGGCTCGGCCGGATGCAGCCGTGCTGGAGCAGGAAGAGGTAGACTTCAGTGCGGTAGGAAGTCTACCTCTTTCTGTACGATGGCCTTCTTTTCCGGACACATCCGGTAGGGTTGAAAGTGAGTGGGGGTGTAGTCCGTCAACTTGACATCATGGTAGATGGCATCAGTCTGGGTCGGGACCTCCCCGAACAGACTGGGGAATTCGTCAAGAAATGACTGCACCTCTTCACGTTAGGCCATCTGCAAATGGAACAGTCCCTAATCCACAGCATTCACAGAACTAGAATTATTGAGAATGAGATTAGTTGGGTCCCCAGAACAATCATCCCCTCCCTCACTGGAAAAGGAAACATTGGTTAGTGCGACGGGCCTGGGGCCCTGGAACTTCTTCAGTTGGTTCAAGTGTGCAAGCATCACCTGGTTACGCTTGTCAGTGTGCTTCACTTTGTACATGAGGTCCCCAGCCTTTTCTGTCACAATATAGGGGCCTTCGTACTTGTGAGACATATTATTCCCGAGTCGAGGCTTTAATTCCTGGACAGGGTCACCAGGTTGAAATACCCGCAACTTAGCCTTAGCATCGTGTCGTTCTTTCATATTTTCTTGGGCCTTCCCAAGATATTTTAGTGCAGCCGCCTTGCAGTCCCTGTGTCTCTGGTGGTGTTGAGCAAAGAAAGCCGAACCTTCGGTCAGCGTTACGTTCCCTAACAGATTCTCCTGTAACATTTGCAAGGGTCCACGAACTTTATGGCCAAAGACTAACTCAAAAGGAGAACAACCCAGTGAACTTTGTAACCCCTCTCGAGCAGCAAACAAAACATAAGGCAAGTTCTCATCCCAGAAGTTGTGGAAACTCTCGCACGATGTTTTCAACATCTGCTTCAGAGTTAGATGGAACTGCTCAATTACCCCCTAACCCTGTGGATGGTATGAGCTGGAAACCTTATGAGTTATTCCATGGTCCTTACAGAATTGTTAAAAATATCAGACTTAAAATTAGTACCATTGTCAGTTTGCATGATCCGAGGCAATCCAAAAGTAGAAAAAAATGCAACATACGAGCAACAACAGTCTTTGCTCGGATGTTCCTTACAGCAAAAGCCTCAGGGTAACGGGTCGTGATACACATCATCGTAATTAGATAAATATTACCAGACTTAGTTCTAGGTAATAGACCAACACAGTCCATTACCACATGAGAAAATTGTTTCTCCGGCACAACAATCGGCCTCAGAGGAGCTTTAGGTGGTGTCTGGTTTGGTTTCCAAACAAGCTGACAAGGAATACATGAATTACAAAATTTTGCCACATCGCTTTTCAGCTTGGGCCAAAAGAAGTGTTTAAAGATTTTGTGATAAGTGATAATAATACCATGGTGTCTTCCCATAAGATCATCATGAGCAGCTGCCAAAACTCTCTCCCTATAGCAGGTAGGCAACATAACCTGGTGGACTACCTCCTATTCACTTGACAAGGGAGAACTCTGTGGTCTCCATTTTCTCATCAAAATCTGATCATTGTAATAGTACCCAGTTGCTGCATCTACAATCTCCTCCTTAGAGAGAGCTACCTCGTGACATTCTGCAAGACTGGGGTCAGCTTTCTGTAAATCACTCAAAGAGGCGTCCATGCCTTGGTCAGATGCCATTGGCCGAGGCTCAACATTGTGCTCCTCCACCTCCTCACTACTCTCGGTAGGAGGCGATGGTAGGCTCTCCATAATGTCCTCTAACTCGTCATCGAGTCGGGCCATGAACGTGTCCGCAAGGTCCACTTGGCTTTCACCATTCGGAAAGTTCCTCGTGTCCTCGGGATTTACCACCTTGGCAACCACAGGGCTGCCCTTACATTTAAGTTCCATAGACCTGGTCACCGCGCATGCAGGGTCCACAACATTATCCTCCGCGGCGGGTAGATCCCGGGAATCCTTAGGGTTAGGCAACATAATAGGTAGTCTGGAGTCACCTACCTTATCCCCTGCTAAATCATTACCCAATATTACATCAACATTAGGGAAAGGTAGGTATGAAGTGACTCCGACTGTACAAACACCCTTGTGGAAATCAGATTCCAGGGTAACCTTATGGAGGGGTACTGCTCGAGTATCACTAGTGACACCCTCGACCAGTACTACCCCTCCAGTGTCGAGAGTGTTGGCACCATGCAATGCACTCTCTAAAATTAAAGTCTGGATTGCACCGGTGTCTCAGAAGATTGCCACGTCCTTCCAGGAAGAACCCTCAGACAAAAGTAGTCTCCCTTTCGATAAGAATGGGGTAAGCAGGTCCAACCACTGTGGGTTGGAGGTCTTACTCCCTAACCCTTCAGAAGGCCCCAAGCCCTCTGTCACAACAAGAGCATTGGGTCTTTTTTCTGGGTGCAGTTGCAAACAACGGCTTGTAATGTGGTTTGCACGTTTACAGTGACCACAGACTCGTCGAAGAGAAGAGACATTACTAACAGGATTGCCCTTCGGTTCACCCTTAGGTGCCGTGGGGTTAGACAATTTAACAGGGATATATATATATATATAGTTATGTCTGAAACAGAAGGTGCATTAGTTGTAGGGTTAGAAAGGACTGGCCTGGACTGGCTGTGGGTATAAGTTTTGTTACTCTGTGGGATATAATTATTTTTATTGGGCCTTTTGCCAACCAACTGGTAGTTTTCTGCCATCTTGGCCAAATCCATAATATTAGAATCTACCTCTGTCCTTCCTCTAAGGTACCGTGCTACCGGCTCTGGCATATTATCTATAAAGTTTTCCGCTAAAACTAAATTTTTAAGTGCCTCGTATGTTTCGACTTTAGCCGAGAGAATCCATTTTTCAAACAGTCTTATTTGGTCATTAGCAAATTCAGTGAGAGGTTGATTGTGAGTAGGCCTAAGGTTGCGATAAGCTTGGCGGTGAGCTTCAGGTGTAATTTCATATGCCCTCAAAATCCGTTCCCTGACTTTACTATAATCAAAACACTCATCGTCAGGCATGTTTATAAAAATATCTTGGGCTTTACCCCCTAAGTCTTCCCTGTAGGATTTTCACCTACTCTTCTTTTGGCCAGTTCATGGACATGGCCAATCTCTGAAAGTGGTTGAAAAACCTTACAGGGCCTGACTCTGAAAATTCAGGCAAGTTATGCTTTTTATCATAATGCCGTGGGTTTGAATCCCTGACAGGTGGTAGTACAGTGGCATTCACTCTAAATTTAGCCTCCTCGGTTTTGAGTCTTTGCTCCTCTAGTCTTATTTTCGCTAATTCTAGTACTACCTCTCTATCCCTACGAGCTGCACTTTCAGCTTGGATAGGCTGGCATAAAGGTGTATCACTTGGCAATAATTCTTGATCTATGCAATGGTGTAATATTTCATTCACCAAAGTCCACGTTTTATCCGCGTCATATAACTTGAGGCCAAATTCATTGCCTAACAACACTAAATTTGATTTGGTGAGTTTCTTAATCTCTGCCACTGAAGGGTCATTTGCCAGTTCCTGCATTTTAGCCGCCATCACTAATTAATTTAGCTCCAAGCCAAATAAAAAATAAAAAAATAAAACTTGGAAAAAAAACAAAAAACAAATCGTGAAGGGATCCAACTCCTTATTTGTACTCCTATTTGTCCCTGCAGAATCGAGCGTTGGCTCTTGAATCCTGCCTTTCTAGCGCCCCAGTTGTTTAAAGCAATGAGTCCTCTCACTTTTCTCTATAATACTATCAGGGGGTTCCCGAATTTACTCAGAGACCTCCTATAAAAAAAAGCTACTAATACTTCCGCCAATGGATCACACACTGGAGAGTCACCCTGTAATAATCTTACATGTGGAGAAGGGGCTCAACGTCACCTTATTTGGTGAATCAGCTCAACTCTGGTCCATTGTCATGAGTACACACCCCGCTGAGCCAGTATGACTTACCCTCTCTCTTCTTGCTTTGGGATGACCTCCTTCTAATTCCCCTTTCAGTTTGCTGTCCACTGTCATCCGGCCTACAATCACTTTTTTTTTTTCTCTCTCTCTTCTTCCGAATCCTCACCAGGACATGGGCAAACACGGTTGTCTCAAAGACAAACATTTATTATAAACAACAAAGAATATAAATGAATGTATGGCTTCAACAGATAATGGTCTTACAAAACTAACATAACGATTAGAATATATCAGTGTTCCAACAAATGTTGGAACACTGATACCCTCGGCTGCTGCTTAACTCTCTCCAGCAACCCCAAGTCCGTAATAACCTCGCCGTCTGGGCTAGGCATCGTACATATAAATCAACACCATCGAAAAATACCGACGTTTTCACCAGGCCTACTATATGAATAAATGCATCGTTTAAATAACAACAATGTCTGTACAACCCTTGGTATTACGTCCGGAAAATCATTATCAGGACTATATATCAATGGGTCCTCAAATTTAGTAAGTTCTCTTGCAGCCCCTTTGTCGCTGCATCATTAATTAACGACGACTCCCGTCCATCAAGTACCACTGCTACATAAAGTTCTACCATATACGTGAAGTTCCACTGCATGTAGTTCCACTACATGAAGTCCCACTACTTGAAGTTCCACTACAAGAAGTTCTACCATATACATGAAGTTCCGCTACATGAAGTTCCACTACATGAAGTTCACCTACATGAAGTTCACCTACATGAAGTTCACCTACATGAAGTTCACCTACATAAAGTTGCACTACATGAACTTCACCTATATGAAGTTCACCTACATGAAGTTCACCTACATGAAGTTCCACTACATAAAGTTCCACTACATGAAGTTCACCTACATGAAGTTCACCTACATGAAGTTCCACTGCATAAAGTTGCACTACATGAAGTTCACCTACATGAAGTTCACCTACATGAAGTTCACCTACATGAAGTTCCACTGCATAAAGTTGCACTACATGAAGTTCACCTACATGAAGTTCACCTACATGAAGTTCACCTACATGAAGTTCCACTTCATGAATAGTGTAAACTGCGACTAGAATCGCACGCACCAGCTGAGCAGGTGGGCCCCATTAGGTCCAGCTGGCCAGGTGGAGCAAAGGTATGTAGCGCATAGTGTTGTGGGGGATTTTCCCGGATGTTTTGGCGCGTGTTGGACGCGTGTCGGTGTCTGGTGTCTGGTTACGCGGGAGGGATTGATTGGGGGGGTTATGTTGGGGGGTAGGAGAGTATGTGGTTGTATGTGGGGTATGTGGGGAGAGTAAGAAATAGGAGGAGAATAGGAGAAGAGGAATGGTGGAGAGGGGAATAGTAGGTGAATATGTATGGGTAAGCACCGTAGAATTAATCCTGTGTGTAGATATATATAGTTTGATCAATAGATGCGCCTAAGTAGGCTATGTAGAGGGGCGGAGGGGGGAGGGTCCCTACATGGCCTTGATATGTTGAGGGGTGAGGGAGGGGGGCTTCCCCTCGGCCAGAGAGGGTTGGAGACCAATGCGTTTAAGACGTCAAAGGGGGGCAGGTGTTTGCGGTTTTTGACAGGGGAGTCATTATTTTTCTTAGAGAGAAGAAGGCGTTTAACTTTTTCTGAGCTAATGCAGCTGTGTTCGGTGGCGATCAATGACGTGGTTAGTTCCCCCCTACACTGGCAGGAAGTGTTGAGGAGTGAGAGAGAGAGAAAGAGAGAGAGAGAGAGAGAGAGAGAGAGAGAGAGAGAGAGAGAGAGAGCAGACTCTTAAGATGTGAATGAGGGAAGGTAACAGCTGTCAGTCATTATTTTTCTTAAAGAATGTCTGTTTTATGTAACAATGCAGGTGTGTAGGATGAGGGGGGCTATTAGTTAGGTGTCAGACCAGGTCGTGTTGGGAGCTGCACGAGGGGCAGATGTGGTCCATTAACCTTAATCGTTTTTCAAAGGGGCGAGTCTGGGAGCTGCGTTCTGTTCAGCATTCTGTGGCTAACTGAAAGAGTATCTCCAGTAGCTGGTGCGGTCATATCTCCCCCTCCCGCCCCACTTCCTCTCAGCTCCCCTCGTCAGATGACAACCTGCATCTATCAACAGACAATTTCACACTCACTCCATGGGTCTGGAGGACTGCTCTTGAGAGAGTTTTAACATACCACACACCTTAGCCAGAATGTTTGCGTTTTCTCGCTAGTGAATGAAAGAATATATGCAATAAACGAGGGAAAAGTAAACACATTATATAAATTTATTTCTTTTTATTAAACACTAAGCGATTTACAACGATAATAATAATAATAATAATAATAATAATAATAATAATAATAATATAATAATAATAATAATAATAATAAGGCTTCTTCTTGATGTTTTAGCTAGCAGACATATGGGGAAAGGCTTTCATTCAGTCCATCGAACCTTCTCAGCACGCTAGTCAACCAGCCAATCTGTAGAAGGGAAAAAAGGTTATAAGTTTTTGTTGTCAATGTTGTAAAATTAAATACAGACATTATTATGTTCATCATTCAATCCTAACATAAAGTGTTACTCACCGCACTATCATCCTAGCCAACTTCGTCACACAACGTTTCACACTCAGCATCAGTACCGTTTAAGCAGAATGTTTGCTACTGTCTTTCCCTAGATCTAAGCCTGTATGTTGGTTCTCCACATTCGTGTACTGTCTCGTTACACTGGTTAACCCACCTCGGAGATTCCGACGAAGTAAATCATATAACAATGGGTCTGACACAATATCAAGTTCAACTTTCGATTTAAGCAAGAATGCATCCCAAGCAAATGAGGGTAAAGAAATGTAGTGGAAAATGTCTAATTTGTAGAGAGCAAGCATGGTATCTTGCCAGACTGTGAACACATCAGCTAGCAAACCTGTGTCCACTTTGAGGTAAAAGAGCAGATACTCCCCATTGTTGCGACATTTAGCCAAATGAAAGATTTCTAAGGCTTGTTTATAATCTTTTTCTGACAACTCTTCATCTTTTAGTGTATTGTAAAACTTATCGCAAGAAGGAAGGTGTGGTTCATCTAACACAGACATAGAGGATAAATAATCATAGCAGAATGATTGTTTACCCTTGAGCAGTTTTGGGATGGCTGCTTTATTTACACCTTTTAACATAGCCAAACTGAATGTGGTAGGTTTCCCACTATCAATATGATCCTTGGCTATTCTTCCTAGCGAGCCGTTGAGAAGGGCTAAACTGTCCAAAAATCTTAAGTTGTTCACCTCAACTTTCATAAATTTAAATCCATCCCTAGCTAATATATCTATTTCACTTCCTGGTCTATCTTTCATCTCGTTTAGGATTACTCCTAAATCATAGGAAGCGTTCTGAGAAAAAGTGTATAGAAACTTGTATGAATTTACACACTGCAAATTTTATCTACCACAGTAAGCCGCTTGATTATTGCGGAATGTTACTGTGTGGTCGTGATGACGGACTTTGATTACATCGTCCTCGTTAAAAGGTTCATCACAGAGTTCACACACTGTTTTTGTCTCAAATATCGCCTGCTGTTGCTGGGACATGTGAAGTTCATAGATACTAAACCCCTCTTGATTCTAGCCCACGAGGCTTGTAGCGTGGTTACAAAGTGATTGACTGCATCTTTACCCAAATAAGTGTCTTTCTAAACAATATTCATCTGTCGGTCAATGATAATGTATGCATACGCTACTGCGTTGTGACGTGATTCTATCATTCCTTTAGGGTTCGAGCGGTCTAACACGCACTCAAAGTCATAAAAGCACATGTGACTAGGACCATATCCCCGTCCGTAATTGCGGAAAGTAATCTTCCTTTCTGGTGGGTAAAATTTCAGAGTCTGATGTACTTTACATGTACTTTCATGACTCTGCATGCAATCAGCTGGAAGTGATATCAAACATCAATGACAAAAGCTGTGATGACTTGGGATTAGATCTCCATGATCTCACATATTACGTACATATTGGTTAAAATCCTTAATTAATACTAAGCGTTGAGCTTCCAACATCAGCAATGGGATGACACCTGTATATCCCCCTCTTCCCTTCCTAGCTAGTGTAATGTAGTGTCGTTGTCGGCGCGCATTTTCATCTCTTTCTAGTGAATAGATGAATATACTGACTTTATTAATTTTCTCTACCTTGTGAATATCCTCAAACGTCACTGCAGAATTGGCATCTGCTGGCCAATTAATGTGTCTGAGACACCAACTAGCATTCAGAGATCTAGCGCCAATATTATCTAGATGCATCCCCTTAGCTAAACACTTATAAGCAGCAACACACTGCATAAGGCAAATATCAGCCTCTCCCTCTGGATTAAAACCCATTTTTTTTCCACGCAAGCCTTCAGGATAGTCTACATGTGAGCCTAACCTTATAGGGTTTTCAATCTGACCACAGTTAATGTAAAACCCTGTGAGCTGCTCAACCAAGACATTGGACCCCTCCTTATCTTCCAGGTACTGGGATATTTTCCCTGTCAATTCGTCAGCCCAAAAATTAATAAGTGTATCTACTTCCTCTCGAGTTACTGTTCGCCACTCACCTCGTATGGGAAAGCCGTCGTTATTTATAGGATCCAATAGATTCTCCTCCGCGCCATCTTGTTGTACATTTAAATTCCGCACAATTAGAGTGATATCTGGGTAAATTAGGAGGGATGGGTGTTGTGGGGAGAAAAGGGATCGAATCTCATTAATGAAAAATTCACTGTATGTTCTCAGATAGAGCCCCGGGGAGGTGTTAACATGTTCTGGTATGGAGAATGAAAGCCAAACATACCCGCCATTATAGTTATCAATTCGATCCAGCAGCTAAGGTTGAATTTCTAGCGCAGGTGGGGGGAGGGAGAGATCGCTTGTGGGGTGATGGGAGAGGGCTAGGGGGGGGTGATAGCCCCCCCTCCAAGATGAATGGGCGAGACTGCACGGTTAGCTATTACGCCAGACGGTGCTAACCAGTCAGAATTGTCAGATGCTGACAAGACAAGGTCTGTTGAGCTGTCGTCTGAGTTAAGGCTATTCTCACGGATTGTGATGCTGTTAACAGCACGGCTCTCACCACTGCTGCTGCTGCAGCTGCTGATGGCCGAGCCACTACTGCTGATAGATTGAGGTATGGGGCTTGGGGAGGAACGGGAATCGAGTGAGCACGTGAACGAACCCCTTCGTCCCATGAGCTGAGGGGTGCGAGCCGAGTAAGGGTAATGGCCGCTCTGCAGTGCTGTCTGTGTCTGTCTCACTGTCGCTCTCAGCGCTGGTGGATACCAAGTCTATGCACACCGGTGTAGAATCTTTAAAAAAGAAAAAACATATTATCTCTAGAAAGAAAGAATGAAAGCATGCATATATATATATATATATATATATATATGTCGTACCTAGTAGCCAGAACGCAATTCTCAGCCTACTATGCAAGGCTCGATTTGCCTAATAAGCCAAGTTTTCATGAATTAATATATTTTCTCTAATTTTTTCTTATGAAATGATAAAGCTACCCATTTCATTATGTATGAGGTCAATTTTATTTTATTGGAGTTAAAATTAACGTACTTATATGACTGAACCTAACCAACCCTACCTAACCTAACCTAACCTATCTTTATATGTTTGGTTAGGTTCGGTAGCCGAAAAAGTTAAGTTAGGTTAGGTTAGGTAGGTTAGGTAGTCGAAAAACAATTAATTCATGAAAACTTGGCTTATTAGGCAAATCGGGCCTTGCATACTAGGCTGAGAAGTGCGTTCTGGCTACTAGGTACGACATATATATATATATATATAAATATATATATATATATATATATATATATATATATATATATATATATATATATATATATACATATATATATATATATATATATATATATATATATATATATAT
>WNGS01164177.1:2722-21960 GCA_020271785.1 Procambarus virginalis
ACATTTCGATACGATGACAGAATATTAGGGACTAACGTTTTCTTATAAAAGTTTCAATAATGCTTTTATTTGATGTTGCTACATATCCATCCCGGCTTGGTGCCTTCCTTCGATATTACCTTACTTACATTATTGAAACTTTTATCATCATCGCTACAAAAACGAAACTTAACATCAAACTATGTAGTCTTTTATACCCAAACGAATAGCATTTAGTACACCGTAAAATGCCTAATTATAAAGATCGCTCGCTATTATTTTTTTATTATTTATTTATTTATTTATTTATTTATTTTTTTATACATATACAAGAAGGTAAATTGGGAATACGGGTATACATAACATGCATTCAATGCTTGTAAAGCCCACGAGCCGCGCCGCAGCGTTTCTCGGGCATTTCCTTAACTCTAAATTTTTTTAAGTGTAATACTTGCAAATTTTAGAAAAAAGGAAAGATTTACATGGCAGAACCAAAAAACACCTGAAAAAATTGTAGCGGATACACACAGTAGATTAAAGCACTTATGTAGCCATAATGATTGATGACATTGACAGCTTTAATGCAGTGTCTCGACAAAAATTGGGTAGCACAATACAGCATATGGCGAGCCACATATATTAGAGAAGCAATGAACACAATGATAAGTTTGTTTTGGTTAAATACATAAAAATTAGCAGATTAGGAGATTGGGTAACAACTAGGTACAGAGCAAATTAAAGCTCATCTGAAAGCTTAAGAAATGAATTAGGTCCTTTTTGGTTTTGTGCTTTAAATAACGCAAAAGTTTTACAGTTTTTTCAATTCTCACTAGAGTATGAGGCCATAGACACTACATCCCTTTATGTGCATAGAGTGTTTACACAGATTAAGGTGGACCCTGGGGATATCAAAGAAATATTTTCAAAAATTTCTCTGGTGTGGTGATAATGGGGACTATTACATCTGTCCAGGATGATTTTCAGAACAGGGTTTGCATTTACTACGGTTTGTAACCGTAGTTCACACAACGTGTGGAGTGAGTTAATATTTATCAAGTTTAGGGATTTAAACATTAAGGGAGCTGAGTGTTGTCCGAGAGCAGAGTGACTTTATTAGTCTATAGCACGATCTTTTGCTGGGTGGTGATGGTCTTAAGGTGGTTTTCAGTGGTAAACCCCCACTGCACGATACCAAAATTATATAGGGTAAGATTAGGGCATACAGGTGAGAGGAGAGCAGAGTTTAGGCGAACATATCGTTTTGCGAGAGTATACACCAACTGTCTTAGAAGACTTTTCTTAGTTATTTGTTGAATGATTGCGGTTACTAGGTGTCAGTCTCTTGTCTGAATCCGGCCAAGAAAACTTGCCATTCTTTTTATTTATTTGATTTTAATGTGTTTTACTGGTACGCTGAATTGCATTTGACGATTTGTTTCCAAATAAGATGTATTACGTCTTTTCCGCCGATGTTTCATGCTTTAGTGTCTGTTATTTTCAGCCAACAAGTGGAATCTATTTTTCTTTAATTCATTATTCACAACATTACGGTCGTGTACCTGATTCGAGGATGCGAATAATACATTGTATGTTATCCTTCAGCGAACAGCATACTCTATGAGCCATATAGAGACATTCCAATAGATACTGCCCTTCTTGCGAGTGCACTCACCAACCGTTAGTTGGTGAAGAGGGAAGCAGTCGTACATTGTCGTCACATATTCGTGTGATTCGGTTAAGAGTAGGATCGGACGTAAGTCACAAGTGCGCCAGGCCTTGGATTCTATAATGGTGGAGTTTATGTAAGAGGCAGTTGTGATTAACACTATCAAAGGCTTTTCTTAGGACTTAGGTCAATGAAGAGTCCCATCGGAAACTCATTTTTTGTCAAAGGCTGAGTCATATTATCTTACCTAAATTTAATTAATACTATTATCATAAACCACAATCTGTCTCTATATCATCAGAGTATTCAGAGACACATATTTTCAAATATGTGCTATTCACATTCATTCTTATTTGGCAACATGTAGTTTTAGTATTGTATGTATTTAATGACTGCAAACGTTTATTGTAATGTATGAACAAATGTATCCTTAGGTCATGAAAACATGAACTGACTTGCACTGCAATACTGCCACTCAACACTGGCAATATCCAAATAGATTTAATATGTAATCGAACAATAAAAGAAAACTAAAGGGTAAAACTTACATAATTTACAAACATCTTAGATATGGCGTTTGCTATACGGATGATTTTAAACATATAATTCTTAATTCGACCAACTAAAGTCCAACGCTCAAAAAAAAACAATTTTAACAAATAGTATTAGAGCATGATATACAAATGGAAATTTAGTACATTAGCTAATTTCATTAAAGAAAGAGGAGAATTAATTAATATAATACATTCTTAATTCCAGACCTTACAATGAATCAATCAGAATACAGTCCAATAAGTCCCTCAAATGGTGATTTCTCTGCCCTATCATATATTGTAAATGCAATTATATAAAGACGTCTAATATAAACACTAGTCGTTTTTTGCTAGTTCCACAAGAATTTATTGTATCCCATTTAATTAAACTGTGCTTTCTTTCGTGGGCCTCTTACGAGCTACTACACATTTTTTGGCAATTTCAAATGTTTTTGGGATTGAAAATAGTTTGTTTTGCGAACATATTTCTCGCACTTTTTCCAATATCAGTTTACTTGATACGACGCACCATAAGTAATGGTCTCTTTTCAGCTCTTAGCATTTTTGGTCCCAACCTGCCTAAAATCATGTACTTCATCTAAATTTGTCTGATCGTCGAACCTAATTTCCTTCCCCCTGTAACTCGCTACTCCCCAGGCGTCCCTACGCCAATTTCCGAGCGCGTTGAAACATCTGCACCACTTTCTCAGATACTAATTTCTGGGCAGCTATTCTGCTTTTATTCCACGTTCTACAGTCCCTTAAGGATGTGGTTTCACTTGGACGTACACATTGTCGTAATTAGTCCCATAACGTGTCCACTCATCCCCGCTTCTGCGTCGAAGCGCAACACCAACATAATGTCCCTTGAGAATATTTCCAACGTGCTACTCAAAATAATCTTGTACTTTTGGCGTATTCCTGGTAAAAGTAAGAAGTAAAACGCTGACTGACCTCTTCTTGAGTGGCGGATTGTTAGTTACCAGGCCAATGACCAGGACGGCACCAGAACTCAAGAGCAGGCCAGAGGGGAACAATGCCCAGGACAGCAAGCAGAATGGAACAGAAGGAACCGCAACACCGAACGCAAGCAAGAGCGGCTCCGCCAGCACCACCCGATACGAGGTGACAGGACACAATCCCAGACGACGGTCCTGGAACAACCCCGAAGGGAAGACACGCCAACCCTATCAAAGACCGAAGGACCCTTTGCAGTGATAGGAAAACTGGAAGGATCGTCAGGAAAACCACACACCGCCCCCGAGACGAAACATGCAGGTGGGAGACCAACAACGAACCTACCAGTGCCAACACAAACAACGATAAACGAGCACTACGAACGAAAGCGCAAAACGCGGATCGAAAAACAGCGACCCCGCAACCCAAAGGAGCAACATAACCAGCTGCAGCAGGGAAGAATGACACACGCATCCCTGAGGCATCTAAGAGGAGAACTACCCAGGACATGAATCGCAGGAAAGCAAATGCACCCGGTCCGGAAAAGGAACAAAGAAAAACCGGAGCCAGGACTGGAACCCAGCTACCGGTTCCAAGTAAAGGAACCAGGAAGGCAGGAGCGGTAGACCGAAAGTTCACAACCCCTACAGACAGCTCAACACTGAAGCCTGCAGGAAGTCACACAGAGAATTGCAGGAACTCAGTACCAAAACAGAACTAAAGACAGGGACAAAGGAATCACTGAAGACACACGCAAGGTGACCAAAACAACATACCACACCAAACACCCCTGTTAGGAGCCATCGACGCAATCCCACCAAGTGGGGAAGAATAAATAAGGATGGAGCAGAGACCAAGGGTGGTGGAGCGAGAAGATTATCCCAATAAGATACTCGCTCCAAACACAGTAGTCTAATGAGAGAAGCAAAGCTCTACGTAGTACCAATTATGGAACTCAAACCTTTCCCTACTTCCAGTTAATATTCCTGCCAACCTGTGGAGAAGGGTGAGGTGTTGCCCGAGCATGTAAGTAGTAGAGTAGCGAATAATAACTAGTCTACCTGCAAGTGTGGTCTAGAACAGACACTCGCGAGATACTGTACTGAATCCCAGTGCGCTTAACTCGCACCATCGCCCGCCAAAGTATCACCTGCATACCACTGTATACGCAACAAGATATTTAGTCCCATAGTGTTTGTGTTGATTGTCACCAAACTTAACGAAACAACAGAACTGGGACAGTGGCACATGTCACCTTTGTGGCACACTTTGGACACGAAACAATGGCCATAAAAGGAATAAGTGTAGATTCAGTGAAGACCTGAAGAAATACCAGCATGGTAAGAGGTTCGGTGATTCGCGGAACCAATAACCATGGAACATGGTGGAGGGGCCCCACAATTGGAGCAAGCATGGTTTGGACATGTATACGAGTGGGAAAGGGTGGTAAGAAATAGGAGCTGTCTCGTACTTGCCAATAGGCCCTCTGCAGTTCCACTGTTCTTATGGCTGTATGTTCGTATGCACAAGGGGACACAGGAGGAAGTTGAGTACCCAAAGGAACCACAGACAAAAAAAACCTGATCAATGTCAGAGGGGAAAGGAAGCGGAAAGCACTAGGAAGCTATGGGGTGAAGGTAGACTCCACTCACAGGAGCATACGTAGAGAAGACAGAGCCCAGGAGGCTCAGGAAACAGCATAACCCTCAACTGACAGGAGAGGCAGGGCCCAAGAGCCAGAGCCCCCGCAAGCACAACTAGGCAAGCACCCCACAAAAAAGCGAGAACCAGCACCTGGCCGACAGAGGCGCTAGACATGACAACCTCATCTGCAGAGCAGACACACGACCGTGCCACTACACAGGCGAGCCAAGTAACATACCAGGAGCAGCGCTAACGGCATGCCCGAAAGCTATGCATACTTGAGGCAGAAGGCATTGTATGTACCATTACCTGACTAAAATTCTGAAGTCTAAGGATTAATACGTCCAGAGGCGCGCGCCCCACAGAAGACGGAGCAGTACAGAGGGGGAGGAGGCGGCGCCACGCTGAGCCATCCCATACCCGGAAGCAGAGGAAAAACGAAGTGACGCCCCCAGATATAAATCCAGAACACCCTCAGCATCCAGAGAGCTACGACTGGAGGGAGAAAATGAGCAAGAAGCGGTAGAAAACCACGAGAAACAATACGAAACACACGAACACACTGCCCATAAACAAAACGCACACCGTGGCCCCAGCGCACAAGGTACGAAACGCACCACCCGTCCCCCGGGTGGCATGGCTCGTACACCAGGTGGGCACACATATCGTACACACACAACGTACAAACACATCATAAACACACATTGTACAAACCAACCCGTCCTCGCAAATTCGTATAGTCAATATTGACTTATTAGTTACGTGCATAGGTGACATACTAAACAAAATAGTTTCCCTTGAAAAGCTTCATAGAAAACACCGACCTTACCTAACCTACTTAGTATGTTAAAATAAGCATCTTATAGCTTCGTAATTACAATTGTTACTTAACCTATTACAGGTATAGGTTAGGAAATAATTGTAATTATGAAGCAATAAGATGCGTATCTTAACATACTAACAAGGTTAGGTAAGGTCAGGGTTTTCTATGAAGCTTTTCAAGGGAAACTTATGTTAAGTATGTCACCTATGCACATATTTAATAAGTCAATATTGACTATACAAATTTGCAAGGACGGGTTGCACAAACACCAGGAAGGCTTGCGTAACGAAGACGAAGAATGCCGAAACTGGAAGTAGAGACGACGCGAAAACGAAGCGAAAGAAAACAGAGGACGGAAGGTAACCAACGAGGCCGACAAAAGACCAGAGGGAAACCACATCGGAAATGAACAGACGTTCCAATAATATTAGAAGGTACGAAGAGACGCGCAAACCAACGAGAACCACGACAAGCACCCCTGATCAAGGGACACGCAGGGACAATGAGACGAAGGGAACAGTATCGCGAAAAGGGGAAGGAAAAGGGGGTGAAACACACCCCCCAGGCACGATGGGACCGACGAACCCTGAAGGAACACGGAACCGAACCCAGGGAGGGGTACACCCGAAACAACAGGAACACAGAGGGGGAAGGAACAACCCCATTCTGAGGAACTGCCAGCCCCTCACCAAGGGTACAAAGACCCAAGAGGGGCAAACGGGGCCGAGGTCCCCCAGGCAACCCGTCCCCAACCCCGGGAACCTCGATGGCATGACCCGGGGCCGAGCCGCACACCCAAAGCCCCAGCTAGACAAGGAAAAGCCGGGTCAGCCGTGCAAACAGTAAGGAAGGGAGCCCACTGGTCAGACCCATACAGCACGGCTGGAGGAACCGACTATAACGCCTCCGCTGCCACCCCGGAAAAGGAAAACCCCCGAGACCGCCCGAGTCTCAACCCAACCAGACCCCTGCCCCAACCCCGAAACCCACCTATGGTTCGGAGCAGGAAGCAAGGGAGGAATTGTGTAGAACAGAAGGGAAAGGACAAGGAGCAGAAGGAGCCAGAGCCGAAGCGACCCCCACCCCCAAGTTCGGACCCTAACAACCAAAACTGGGGCAGCCTTAGGGCATCTGGAGCCGCAAACAACCATTAGCGTTGCAGCAACCAACACCCAGCAAGCAATGCCACAGCCGCCTGCACCCGATTACCATGACCAGTGGCCTGGGTGAGAGAGAGCACGTACCGACAACACCCGTCGTACGACTCCGGGTCACAAGAAACAATGACCCAACAGGCAGCATGGCGGAGGCACAACCGGTGAGTGTCACCGTGAGACAAGGGGACAGAGCAAACCGTCAAACTTGCAGGACGCGAGGAGGGACTCCGGGGACACACCTATAGGACCACAAAGCCCCTGTGGGGTTTCCCAGGCCCCTTAGCCTTTGGTACACGCTAAGGGAAGCCCAGGCAGGGTACCGCGAATCAGCGCCCATGTCTACCAAACAAACTTCTAAAAGCTGAACCCCCGGGACATGTCCACTCATGGGGGCCAAGCAGGGAGTACCACCAACAGAAGAATCGAAAGAAAAACACTGAGATCAGTAATGGGGGACCATAAAAGCAGACCCCCCACCAGGCAAAAACAAAAACAAAAGAAAAACCCCGCAAGAGGACAACGTACCCAGGCGGAACAGAGCCGGCCGCTGTTATAGGTGAAAACTAGCTGTGCGGTACCCCGCACCCCTACCAGTGACGAAAACTACCACCTACCCAGAGACAAACCAGGGCAACAAAACCCCAGCCGACTCCAAGGGCGGCCCAGTACCGAGCAGTAAAGGACACAGCGGAGGTAGAACCCAAGGTGACTTGTGGAAGGTGGCCCCAAGCCCCAAGGGCAGTTCTTACAGGGCACCTAGAGAAGATAGCCCTAGGCGCATGCAGCCCGAGTGCCGTGGAATCTTACTCCTGGCTCAAACCCCACCAGTAGAGACAGTCCACACCACAAAGCACAGAACTGAAACAAAAACCGAAGCCAGAGGCACTCGACCAGCCAGTAATTCCATCAGCCAAGAACTGCCAGTTGGATCGCCGGCGTGGAGGGTCTGGGGCTCCCTCTTCCCCCTCCCGGGGAGGGGGGGGGGGTTTGCACAGATGGTGGCACAGCGACGTGATGATGTCATGTTAGTTTGATAATTTTGTTTGGGGAGTTCTGTCCACTCGTTCATCTTTCGGTAGCAATATTTTCACCAGAATAGAGGTTTATTTTGGGGCGCCTACCTTTCTGGGTGCCTATCCTGGTCAATGGCAGACATAGAATGCTCCCAACCACAAGGGGTTTCTATAGGCCATTGCTCCTCGTGCCTCTCTGAGGGGGCCAGGTTCTGGCGCGTGGTCCCTAGTAGGCAAGAACTCCTAGCATTTTGACTGATGCCAGAAAGTTATACATATCCATTCAGCCTGGATAGCTCCGGGGAGCCGACAGGGCTCGCAACAAGAAAACCAGCATTGTATATAAAACGCTATTTTCTGGGTGAGCCTCAGAGGCTCCCTGGCGCTATCTGGCTAATGTGCAATATATTTGACTGGGGCATTAGTCTATGGAGTTCTACCTACCGGGGACCACGAGCCAGAACCTGACCACCTCAGAGAGGTTTCAGGAAACAATGGCCCTGCAAAATCCCCCTGTGGTTGGGGTCTTCTTTATCCGCTATCAACTGAGGTTTTGTTATGCCTACCCTGAAATGTAAGCATAACAAAACAAACCCCATATGGTAAGAAAATTACAACTAAAAACCAAAAAGAGAAGCAGTACTCCCTCCAACCCCAAGGAAACAGGCAAACATCACACTCCACTGAAACTGATTGTCTGTGCAGCCCTCCCCTTCCCGGCTACCCAGCACTCCAATTCAGAAGCTAAACATCAAACAACATGAAAAACTGCTGACCGGAGGGAGGGAGGGTTGCCAGGGAGCCTCCGGGGCTCACCCAGAAAATAGCGTTTCATAACATTCAACGCTGGTTTTCTGTGGGGAGCCCCTACGGCTCCCTGGAGCTACATACCCAAAGAGAAGGAAAAAACCAGCGTTGAATGTAATGAAATGCCATTTTCTGGGTGAGCCTCGGAGGCTCCCTGGAGTTTATCGGGGTAATGTATGTTATGTTAGACTGGGACATTAGCTATGGAGTTCAGACCTACCAGGGACCAGTGCCAGAACCTGGCCCCATTAGAGAGGTTTCAGGGAGCAATGGCCCTGGAAAACCCCATTATGGTTGGGGGTTTTCCTTATCTGCCATCAACTGGGGTCAGGCACCCAGAAAGGTAGGCATAACAAAACAAACCCCACATGGTAAAAAACTACAACAAAAAAATGAACAGAGGTAGAAACTCCCTACAATCCTAATAAAACAATCAATCAATTTACTGCCGCGCCGGTCGTCCATGCAGCCCTCCCCTCCTCGGGAGGAGGATGGGGGGGGCCCTGGACCTCACCACGCCGGCTGCCTTCAGTTCGGAAACTATGCTTCAACCAGAGGGAAACACCCCGCCGACCGAATGGGAGGGAGGGTAGCCAAGGAGCCTCTGGGGCTCACCCAGAAAATGGCATTTCATTACATTCAATGCTGGTTTTCTGTGGGGAGCCCCTACGGCTCCGTGGAGTTACATACCCAAAGAGAAGGAATTAGGGACTTAGCCGGGAGGAGGCGGCCACAAACTCCTCAACGCGAAGTTGAGACAACTGGCAGCAACCTGCGACCCAAAGCAACACAAGAACGCCGAGGAGCAGGGACATTCACCAAATAACGGGCGGCCAGGACTCTGTTCGATTTCCAAAATCCACGCGCCCGTATATGAGCCCAAGACATGTTACCAAACACGACAGCCAAAGCTGCAAACTTCCGAACGTCATGGGCGCGAGGATAGTCCGCAGGCTGATTAGACTTAATAACCCCTGCGGACAACCTGGGAGACCCGAGCCCTGGAACAGGGAACGAGGGAAACCAGATCAACCCAAAGCGCATCCCCAGCCACCCCAGCAGAAGCGCGCAGGTAACGGCGAAGTGCTGCAACCGGACACAACACATGATGCACCCCCGGCCGAACCAACCAAGCATCAATGATCCACGGACCCCTCCGGAAAGCAGCCGTCTCGTTCTTTACCAGAAAAGATGGAGAAGGCTGCAAACGGACAAACCTACCCCTAGGACCAAAAGAGCAGAAACCCCTGCGCAGGAGGAGAGCATGAAGCTCCCCCTACCCGGCCCCCAGAGGCCAATTCCAACAAAAACAAAGTCTTGGAAAAACAATCCGGAACTGAAGGGGCCACTACAAACCAAAGAGAGGAAAGATATAAGAGCACCCTGTCCAAGGACCAGGATGGCTCAGGAGGTGCATGAGCAGGCCGGAGGTGAAACAAAGCACGGGAAAGCTTACGAAATGGGGCAGATGTGGCGTCCACCCCGAACGCTAGCTTGAGCGGCTCCGCCAGCACCGCACGATACAAGGCGACAGTATTAGGCATCAAATGACGGTCCTGAAAAAAACGAGAAAGGACAAGACAACCTACAAAGAGCCAGAAAATGGCAAAAAGAACGTCAGGAAACTTCATACTGTCACCGAGACGAAGCTCTCAGGTGGGACACCATCAATGAATCCACTTGATCACCATATTAATGGTGATACACCCGCGTCAAAAAGACTAGACGCGAAGAGCAGAGGAGAAGTTCGAACAAGTCCTGTACTGGACTGGGCCGACCTGCTGAAAGAGGCAGAGCCGCGGGAAACATCCCGGGTTCGGGCACCGAGCCAATAGCATCGGAAGCCAAGGCCAGGCCGGCCACCAAGGGGCCACAAAGACTACTCTCCCTGGGAATGTCTCCAACCGAACCAGAACCCGAAGCAACAGCTGGACCAGGGGGGAAGAGGTACAGGTAACCCCACCTCGACCAGTCCTGCCGAAAGGCATCCACCGTGAACGCCTCGCAGTCGGGGAAGGGCGTCACATAGATTGGGAGACGCCGCGACCACGCCGACACGAAGAGGTCCACATCTGGGAGACCGTATGTCTGGCAGATCCAACGAAACGAGTTGTCGTCGACCGTCCACTCCGTGGACAGTGGATGGAAGCGTGACAAACCGCACGGATAGCCAAACCCCGAGAATCCAGCAGACGAATCACTCAAAGAGACCAACCCCAAAAAGCCAAGGACCGAAGAGAACCCCCATGGTTCAGGCAATGAAGCACTGGAGAACAGTTCGAATGGAGGCGAATGGTCGATCCCCGAGCGACCCGAACCCTCCGAGGCACGAACCAGACTGCCGCAAACTCCCGAACTGTGCTGTGAGCCCGACGAAAGGATGGACCCCACTGTCTCTGGCCTGCCTGGTGAGCACTGGTCACAAAGCCCCAGCCAAGAGACGACGCATCCGTGAACATATCGAGCGAGGGCTTGGGAAGGCGCCATGGCACCAAACCCCAAAAGCCCCGAAGAGGAAGCTGGTGATGCAGCAACCGACACAAGGCCCCCTGAGGATGAACCCAATGATCACGAGAGAGGTGGAAGGGATGTCCCCGAAGGAACCATAACAGACGCCAAAGCCAAACCCGACCAGGCAGGGTAGACTAGCATGGCAAAGTTCAGACTCCCGTACAACGGCTCGAGCAACTGCCGAGTGACCTGGGACCCCTCAGAAACAGCTGATGGTAGTCTCGCAGCTGCAACAACGCCTCTGGAGAGAGAGACAAGGAAGCGGTCCGAGAATCCAAAACAAGATCCAGCCAGGTCCGAACCTGGGACGGAACCCGATGGGACTTCCTCCAGTTCACCAGGAACCCGAACCTGGCGAGCTGCGAAAGAACCATATCCCTGGCGATCAGACATGCTGACCGACTGGGAGCCCACACCAGTCAGTCGTCGAGGTAGGCCAAAACTCGAATCCCTAGAAGACGCAGACGGGTCACCACAACCCGGGTCAGATGCGTGAAAACGCGAGGTGCCAGATTCAAGCCAAAAGGTAGGCATCGAAAATGGTAAGAGTGACGCCCCACCATGAAACCTAACCAGTCCCTGAACCCCGGATGAATAGGAACGTGCCAATAGGTGTCCTTGAGGTCCAGGGACACCATCCAGGCATCCGGCTCCAACAGAAACCGGACCTGAGACAGAGTAGTCATCTGAAAGGAGGGGCAAGGAATCCAGGGGTTCAGACAGGACAAGTCCAGAATGAACCTCAGATCCGCACAGTCCCGTTTCAGTACTGGAAACAGACGGGAAACCCACCTGAGGGACGTAGTCATTTCGACCACGCCCAAGCGCACCCACTCCAAGATGACTTGACGAAGTGCAGGAGAAGAAACCCGCCCTGTTAGACCCGAACCCCCCAAAAGAGGACGAGTCACCCAACACCACCGCAGGCCGGATGACATGACCGAAAAGGCCCACAAATCGTGGGACCAAGCATAAGCAAACAGAGCGAGCCTCCCTCCCCATCGCCCCGTCAACGAGGCGAACCGCGTAAGGGCCGACGCCCCTTACGAGAACCTAAATGTCGAACAGGGCGATCACCTCGCCAACCAGACGACGCTGGCCCCAAAGGGAACAACAGCTCAGAAACTGGCACCAATGGCCCACCTCGACCAGCAGAACCCGGAACCCTGGCACGACCCCTCCAAAACTGCCGAGAACGACCGCTTCGGAGAATCAACAAGTCCGCCATAGGACGACAACTGGACAAAGCCGCATGTAGAAACTGAGACACCGCAGTCTCTGCAAACAGCAATGGACAAAACGAAGATGAAAACCTAAGAGCCAGGGCCCGAGCGGATTCCAAGGAGAGGGCGAGCACAACCTGACGGCACGTGAGGCGAGAAGCATAAAACAGAGACACCGCTTCCTTCAGGATGGGCGCAAAGAGCTTCAACAGTGCAGCCGACACCCTAGCTGCCGAAGTCAGCGCCCCGGACGAAGGCCCTTCACTCAACGCTCCCACATCCTCCTGAAGCCAAGCAGAAGACAGCTCGAGAAGGGAAAAGAAACACAAGACCGAAGCCAAATGCCCACGGGCACACAACTCCTCTGCAACCAACGAAGCTGAAAGCTGAGGAACCTGCACGTGAAGCTGGAAAAGGCCAACAACCTGAGAAAGGACGGGAGTGAACAAACACGCATTAAGGTGCTCAAACTTGCCCCCCAGGTAAACCTGCATAAAAGTAGCAGTTTCCCGCCAATCAAGCATGTGGGTCCGACAGAACCCATGCCACGCCTCCAACGAAAAGAAAGGGCAGTCTGCCAGCCAGGAAGAATCTAGAACCTCCAAACGCACCCAAAAATGGGAAGAAGAACCGAACTCAAACGAGGACGGATCCATTGCAGAGGCATAACCCGGGTCTCGCAAGAGGTATGCAGCAAGAGCTTCCCGAGCCATCTTCGCGGAGATACGGGAAGTAGAAAACCTCTGGAAAGACGGATCTGAGGTACCCAAAGGCGCCCGGAACCGAACCCGGGGAGGAGCCAAACCCAAATCATACTCATACAGGGAAGGGGGGGGGGTGTAAGAAAATCCCTCCCCCTGCAACAATAAGCCCCGCGAGGAAGGCAAAAGCACCTAAGCGAGGTCACAGGACAAAGGCAGGTATCATTTGGGAGATGAAATTTTACAGGAGTCAGAGAGAAAGACCTGGGGGTTGATATCACACCAGACCTGTCCCCTGAAGCCCGTATCAAGAGGATAACATCAGCAGCATATGCCAGGTTGGCTAACATAAGAATGGAATTTAGACACTTGTGCAAGGAATCATTCAGAACTTTGTATACCACCTATGTCAGACCAATCCTGGAGTATTGAGCCCCAGCATGGAGTCCATATGTAGTCAAGCATCAGACCAAACTGGAAAAAGTTCAAAGGTTTGCCACCAGACTAGTACCCGGGTTGAGAGGTATGAGCTACGAGGAGAGACTATGGGAATTAAACCTCACGTCGCTAGAAGACTGAAGAGTTAGGGGGGATATCATCACCACGTACAAGATTCTCAAGGGAATCGACAGGGTATTTAAAGACAGGCTATTTAACACAAGAGGCACACGCACTAGGGGACACAGGTGGAAACTAAGTGCCCAAATGTGGTATATCTCTATACCACAGAGATATTAGAAAGAATATTTTTAGTGTCAGAGTAGTTGACAAATGGAATGCATTATGCAGTGATGTGGTGGAGGCTGACTCCATACACAGTTTCAAGTGTAGATATGATGGAGTCCAATAGGCTCAGGAACCTGCACACCTGAATATGCAGCTGTTGTTTGGTGCCCATATCTTAAGAAGCACATCAACAAACTGGAAAAGGTGCAAAGACATGCTACTAAGTGGCTCCCAGAACTGAAGGGTAAGAGCTACGAGGAAAGGTTAGAAGCATTAAATATGCCAAAACTAGAAGACAGAAGAAAAAGAGGTGATATGATCACTACATACAAAATAGTAACAGGAATTGATAAAATCGACAGGAAAGATTTCCTGAGACCTGGAGCTTCAAGAACAAGAGGTCATAGATATAAACTGGCTAAACACAGATGCCGAAGAAATATAAGAAAATTCACTTTTGCAAACAGAGTGGTAGACGGTTGGAACAAGTTGGGGGAGAAGGTGGTGGAGGCCAAGACCGTCAGTAGTTTCAAAGCGTTATATGACAAAGAGTGCTGGGAAGACGGGACACCACGAGCGTAGCTCTCATCCTGTAACTACACTTAGGTAATTACACTTAGGTAATTACCTGTTGATTGACAGTTGAGAGGCGGGACCAAAGAGCCAGAGCTCAATCCCCACAAGCACAAATAGGCAAGTACAAATAGGTGAGTACAAGGGGCTCAAGGCCCCCAGGTACTCCCCAGCCCCAGGATTTCCACGTCGGGACCCGGGGCAGAACCGTCCTCCAAACCCTCTACCCCTGAAGAAAAGGCAGAGTCCAAGGGAAAGGCAGACAAGAAGGGGGTCTGCTGGTGGGACCCAGAAACCTCGGCAGGAGGAACCGACTCAAATGCTTCCGTCCCGACCCGGATGGGGCAGCCCCAAGGCAGCCCAAGTCCCATTACCAAATAAACCCTGTGCCGAGGCCGAAACCCTCAGACGTTTTGGAGCCGGACATGGGGGGAGGTGCAGAAAGAACCACAGGGGAAGGACCAGGGGACGTGGCAGGAGCCAAAGCCAAAGCGACTAACACCGCCAGGTCAGGGTCTCTAAAACCAAAACGGGGCAGCCTCGGGGCATCCAGGTGGGAAACCAACCTAGCGTGTTGCAATAACCTAAACCTAACATGCAATGCTGATGCTGCCTGTACCCTAACAGGAACATCCTCAGAGTAAAACTGGAGCACAAGCAGAGAACATGACTCGCAAGACTCCGGGTCAGAGGTGTCGTTGACCCAACAGGCAGGATGACGGAGGCAAAACAGGTGACTGTCATCCTGAGACAAGGGCACACTGCAACCTTCAAACCCGCACAAGGCAGGTTGGAACTCAGGAGACGCATCCATGGGTCCCCGAGCCCCGACAGGGGTTTCCAGGGTCCATAGGTTAACAACTACAGGAAGCCCGGGCAAGGTGTTGCTAACCGGTTAAGAAACCCAAACAACAAGGGTAGATAATAACACTGAAAATCCTCTGGGACATGTACAAGCACGGGGACCTAGCAGAGGGCCACCAAAACAATTTCAGGGGAACTATAGACCCACGAGGCAGAACCTCCACCAGGCAAACAAAAACTAAACAAAAGAAAAACCCCGCAAAAGTACACCGTCTCCAGAGGGAACAGGGACCAGTCGCTGCTTAGGTGGCAGGCCGCGCAACACCTTGACGCCCTAACCAGCACAACACCGCTCTCTACCCAAGGCCAAACAAGGGCCCCAAGGGCGAGGCAAATGCCGAGCAGCAAGAACCCCTACGGGAGCGGTTCCCAAATGCCCCGGGAAGATAACCCTGACACGCAGGGGCAGTACTCACAGGGCGCCTAGGGAAGGAAGCCCCTAAGCGCATGCAGCCCCGGCACTGATGAGGTACTCCTGGCCACCGCACACAACACAAAGAAAGCAGAGAACGCCACACGAGGCCAACACCGCCCAGGAATTTGAGGCCAGAGAAGCGTCTATCCTGGTTGACACTAGCTTACGAACTGAAGGCAGCTGGCACGGTGAGGTCCGGGGGCCTCCCCTTCCCCTCCCGGGGAGGGGAGGGGAGGGCTGCGCGGACGACTGGTGCGGCAGTAAATTGATTGTTTGATTGTTTTATTGGGATTGTAGGGAGTTCCTACCTCTCTGTTCAGTTTTTTGTTGTAGTTTTTTACCATGTGGGGTTTGTTTTGTTATGCCTACCTTTCTGGGTGTCTGAACCCAGTTGATGGCATATAAAGAAAACCCCCAATCATAATGGGATTTTTCCGGGGCCATTGCTCCCTGAAACCTCTCTGAAGGGGCCAGGTTCTGGCATTGGTCCCTGGTAGGTCTGGACTCCATAGCTAATGTCCCGGTCTAACATACAGTAGCCCGATAAGCTCCAGGGAGCCGTAGGGGCTCCCCACAGAAAAGGAACTTACCCGGGAGGTGACCGCCACATTCTCCTCAAAGCGAAGACGAGTCAACTGGCTGCAACCTTGGCTGCAACCTGCAAACCAAAGCAACACAGGAATGCCCAAGAGCAGGAACGTTAACCAAATAATGGATGGCCAGGACCCTTTTCGACCTCCAAAATCCCTGCACACGAATATCAGCCTAAGACATGTTGCCAAACACAGCAACCAATGCAGCAAACTTCCTAACATCATTGGTATGAGGATATACTGCAGCCTGGCTAGACTTAACCCTGCGGACAACCTGGGAGACCCAAACCCTGGAACAGGGAACAAGGATAACTGGATCAACCCATAGTGCATCCCCAGCCACTGAAGCTGAAGCGAGCAGATAACGGCAGAGAGCCACAACCGGACACAACACATGATGCAACCCCGGCCTGACTAGCCAAACATCAATGATCCAAGGACCCCTCCGAAAAACAGCAGTCTCGTTCTTCGCTAGAAAAAAAGGAGAAGGCTGCAACTAAACAAACCTACCACCAGGAATGAAAGCACAGAAACCCCTTCACGGAGGAATGCATGCAGCTCACCAACTTGACAACCAAAGAACAATGCCAATAGAAACAGAGCCTTGGAAAAACAATCTTGAACCGAAGGGGCCACCACAAACCGAGGAGAGGAAAGATAGGAGAGCAGTTTGTCCAAGGACCAGGATGGCTCAGGCATTGCATGAGAAGCCGGAGATGAAACAAAGCTCGAAAAAGCTTATGGAACGGGAGCAGAAGAGACATCCACCCCGAATGCAAGTTGGAGCAGCTCTGTCAGAGCCGCACGATATGAGGCGACAGTATTAGGCATCAAATGATAGTCCTGAAACAGCCAAGACAGAAAGGACAAGACAACCCAATCAGAAATAGAAGATAAGCTATGAAGAGAGAGAAAATGGCAGAAAGAATGCCAGGAAACTTCATACTGCTGCCGAGACAAAGCTCTCAGGTGGAACACTATCAAAGAAGCTATCTGATCACCATACAAATGGTGATCAACCCACCATTGAAGACAAGACATGAAGAGCAGAGGAAAAGTCTGAACCAGCTGTGTACTGGACTGGTCTGACTTGCTGGAAGAGGCGAAGCCACGGGAAAGGTCCTGGGTTCTCTGTCACGGGGGGTGGGCCGGGGCTCTGCTAGCACTCGGCTGCTAGGGGCTCGAAAGGCCGAATACTCAGCCCCTCCGACTCCCGGGATTCACCGGAGTCTCCTTGGTCTCACAGGAGAGGACCAGCAATGCCCACCTCCGCAGGTCTTTGCTTCCACCACTGAAGGGGTGCCACTGACTCACCCTGGAAGCCCTTCAGTCAACCACGGGGAAACTGCTATCAGCAATTCCGGCCTAGACCCATGGAGGAGTGAAGGAAGACTCGGGCTTACTTTGTAACAATGACCTCCCTGAGTCTTGCCTGCCGGACAAAGAGGTTGCAGGAACTCCTTTCCCGCCTGTTTTCTCTATCTTTTCCTCAACAAGGTCGCCAGCTGGGTTATTATATCTGCACCCCAGCAATGCAGATCAGTGGGTGTATTATTATATTGTTTGTTGCCAGTGTTGCTACTCCCAAGATCATAAGAAATTCTATAGGGAACGTGATGTCCCCTAAATGGTACTATGATAACCCTCGTGTATGCTCAATAGAGAAATTTTGCAATGGAGGCACACTCAAACACAATAGTAAAATGTGTGAATTTACTGACACGAATTACATGATCACACATTATGATTACAAGAGATACAAGGAAATGAAAATAATAATAATAACTCTGGAGATTGTCAGCAACTCTTCTCTCACGTTCTCCAGGCTCCTTCAACTGGGCAGATAGACAGGAGTCACACACTCTCTCACAGAAGGGCCTCTTCACCACGTCGGCTCCTCTTCTTCACTGTCCTCTCTGACAGTCCTGGACACACTTTTTGCCAGACTTCCTCGGTCAATTGCGCCCAAAATATGTGACCTACGATTTTTTTGCTATTTTTCCCGTGCTCAGGGGACACAAATTAACGTGTTTAGAAGACGAAAAAAAATTTTGGATTTTTTTTTTCTTGCGCACAGGGGTGTAAATGTCCCCAGGACCCCTGAGCAGTGTAAGGGTTGAAGGGGAGGGGTATGTTACGGTGCCCCTCCTATCTTTTTCGTTGCCTGCTATAAGAGTCATATCGACTCTCCCTACAGGGAGAAACTTACATTATAAGTCTGTAGGAAGGGGAAAGAGGCGCCCGGATATAAATGAAAGAGTATCCCCTACTGCAGATATGACGTTTTGGAATGGACGCTAGCCGTGTGCGGATTGGATGACTCGGGTCACGGGCACCAATTAGAGCCCGCCGTGACGTCACCGAGTGTCCCGGGCGGCGCCAACGGAGAGTTGACCTGACAGCGATTGGGAGAGGACGCTCCTCTGTCAGCTCTCAAGGATTGGAGGCTAAAGAGGCCTTTCTCAGTGGTTAGAGCTAGCCATCGCAGCCCACTTGATATATAGGAGACCCCGCGCTTCTGGGAAGCAAAAGGAACCAAGTTGATTGAGCAGAGAAGTGCCAAACTTGGAAATATTCGGTGACGACGCGGGGCGGCGACGCTGGACGTGAGGGCCTGGAAGAGGTGTGGCGGGCAGGCATAGCTATGACTGGGTCACATCCACTGAGGGTTGTAGAGGGACAACACCGTTCCTAGGGCGAGGAGCAACGCCTCGTGGAAGGAACCGTGTGTGAATATAGCGATCAGCTCAGCGCCCATTGATGGACCAGGATTGGGATAGCTGTATCCCAGGGATTGGAACGGCGAAGACGCGAAGGCTTCACGACACCTGAGGACCTGTGGGAAATTCCTGGATCACAAGGATCGACTCAGGAAGCATAGGACCCTCACACCATCGAGGGACAGGCGTCGTGAGCCAAGGATTGTTAAGGTAGATCATTTTCCCTCCCATTACCCCTTTGTGAGAGTAGGCTAGATAGGCCATTATATTCACTATATATGTGGGAATAGGATATTAATGCTTTAGTAGCAGAATAGGCTGCAGGGCAGCTTA
>WNGS01164180.1:0-10225 GCA_020271785.1 Procambarus virginalis
CAGTGTCACCAAGTCTGATTGACAGCATTCTTCTGTCCAGACTACCATGCGTAGTCAATTCTGATTGGCCGCCTTCTGCATCAACTCTATCAGGTCTTATCAAGACCTGACGCATCAACTGCGTCAGGTCTTGATAAAGGCTATTTCCTGTATGTAAATTATAAAAAAAAAATCTCTGCTTAACAGGCAAAGCTATTTTGCCAATCAGTATTCCCAAGTGTTTTACAGTAGGCCATCATCCCCCAGACGCACACACGCACGCACGCACGCACGCACACGCACACANACTAGTGACCACCACTGCTACTAGCATTACTACTATAACTAGTGACCACCACTGCTACTAGCATTACTACTATAACTAGTGACCACCACTGCTACTAGCATTACTGCTATAACTAGTGACCACCACTGCTACTAGCATTACTAGTACAACTAGTGACCGCCACTGCTACTAGCATTACTACTATAACTAGTGACCACCACTGCTACTAGCATTACTAGTACAACTAGTGACCGCCACTGCTACTAGCATTACTACTATAACTAGTGACCACCACTGCTACTAGCATTACTACTACAACTAGTGACCGCCACTGCTACTAGCATTACTAGTACAACTAGTGACCGCCACTGCTACTAGCATTACAACTACAACTAGTGGCCGCCACTGCTACTAGCATTACTAGTACAACTAGTGACCGCCACTGCTACTAGCATTACTAGTACAACTAGTGACCGCCACTGCTACTAGCATTACTAGTACAACTAGTGACCACCACTGCTACTAGCATTACAACTACAACTAGTGACCGCCACTGCTACTAGCATTACTAGTACAACTAGTGACCGCCACTGCTACTAGCATTACAACTACAACTAGTGACCGCCACTGCTACTAGCATTACAACTACAATTAGTGACCGCCACTGCTACTAGCATTACTACTACAACTAGTGACCACCACTGCTACTAGCATTACTACTACAACTAGTGGCCGCCACTGCTACTAGCATTACTAGTACAACAAGTGACCACCACTGCTACTAGCATTACTACTACAACTAGTGGCCGCCACTGCTACTAGCATTACAAGTACAACTAGTGACCACCACTGCTACTAGCGTTACTACTATAACTAGTGACCACCACTGCTACTAGCATTACTACTATAACTAGTGACCACCACTGCTACTAGCATTACTACTACAACTAGTGACCACCACTGCTACTAGCATTACTACTACAACTAGTGACCACCACTGCTACTAGCATTACTACTACAACTAGTGGCCGCCACTGCTACTAGCATTACTACTACAACTAGTGACCACCACTGCTACTAGCATTACTACTACAACTAGTGGCCGCCACTGCTACTAGCATTACTAGTACAACTAGTGACCGCCACTGCAACTAGCGTTTCTACTACAACTAGTGACCACCACTGCTACTTGCGTTACTACTACAACTAGTGGCCGCCACTGCTACTAGCATTACTACTACAACTAGTGACCACCACTGCTACTAGCATTACTACTACAACTAGTGACCGACACTGCTACTAGCATTACTACTACAACTAGTGGCCGCCACTGCTACTAGCATTACTAGTACAACTAGTGACCGCCACTGCTACTAGCGTTACTACTACAGCTACAACAGTGATGGGTTACACTGAAAACCTTTCTGGCCACCATTCCATAATAGCCGCCTATAATATATTACTCTCTCCCAAGTTGCTGCAATCGGGCATGACAACATTCTCCTTAGTGTGCACTTTTATATTGAGAGGAAGCAATTAATGCTGACCTGAGAAGGTATGTACAATTGTTGAGCACTGAAGACATTATTAATCATTTTCTACTATATTATTACTTTGGAAAAGCTTTCTACAATACTGTAGAGTTTGAAAGAGAGACCGAGGAAAAGACCCAATACATGTCAGAGTGTTATATTAAATCGAATTTTCTGGTGAACCAACATCCTATATCAAGGTTGTGTAAACATAAACTGTTTACTCCGCCGTGATAAAGGATGAAGGCTCATGTGAAAATTTGTTTTAATATTAACCTTACATTGGGAATTTTCTTCACCTTCATTATTACTTTCTTATATGGTAAGTGCACTGACCTTCGGATCTGTCTCAAATTATGTTGGATATCAGTTCTGTCAGTTATTGCTTGGTCAGAAGAAGAGAATGCTCCTGATAAAACAAATGGAAGACGAAGAATTCAGAAACAAATCTTATATTATTTTACAACATTTGCAGAGATGTAGGCAGTCACCGAGGTCATTGGCTATCTCAGAGGTAATTGGCTGTCCAATAGGTGATTGGCTATCCTAGAGGTGACTGGTTGTCTAATGGCACCGGGATAATTTGTATAGGTTTATAGGGTGGTGTTTTAGGTCATTATGGTACTCCTACAAGCCATCATGACGAGGATTCTGGCCATTATAAATTGTTGTACAGTCCGTTTTAGCATTTCTTCATCATATTTTAAGGTTGCTACTAGCAATTATGAGGCTACTTCAGATCATTAGGAGGATGGGACTGACCATTATAAGGTTGTTGATAATCATTATGGAGCAACATGCTAGTGCAGGGCAAAATAATGATAAAACAAAACCAATCAATATAGATTACATTTTAAGGCAAACTGGCTTATATTATGTTATTCTACCAACCTGTGAGACGGGAATGGAAGCATCACATAGATGGCCCTTGACACACACTTCGTAACTTATGTAACTAGATACACACGAGCTCGTACATATGTATGTTTCAACCAATAAATCTATCTGCCTAACAGCCTTTGATGAACAACGTATCGAGTAATATATATAAAAAGAATGCACGTTGTTCCGGGAATGATTTTTGTCTTTGAATGGCAACAGTTGTTTGTACCTTTCCCAACAGTTTGTGTTGGAGCATGACTCTATCCACCGGCTAGTGCCTCACGGTGTATATATATATAATATATATATATAATATATATATTATATATATATATATATATATATATATATATATATATAATAAATATATATAATATATATATATAAATATATATATAATACATATATATATAATATATATATATAATATATATATATAATATATATATATATATAAATATGCAGAATAACCACATGTGAAAAATAGAAAATGCTTAACGCGTTTTCGGCTAATTCGCCTTCATCAGAGCAAAGTAGAATGAAGATGATCTTCATCTTCATTCTACTTTGCTCTGATGAAGGCGAATTAGCCGAAAACGCGTTAAGCATTTTCTATTTTTCACATGTGGTTATTCTGCATACTTGGATCAGTGTTTTTGTGATCATTGTTGCATATATAAATATATATATATATATATATATATATATATATATATATATATATATATATAAATATATATATATATATATATATATATATATATATATATATATATATATATATATATATATATATATATATTGGAAGATGTTCTTATGTTATTAAAGCTGCAAATATGCAAGCACCAGTTTAAGTAAGCAATAATATAAGTGAAATATGTAAGATATAATTGAGTCAGAGCTGACAAGATAATGTACAGTCGAAAAGGGGGGGACACTTTTTGAGGTTTTTATGCACTTTTTTTCTCAAGCATTTACACGTATAAAAGTGGCACAGCTTTTGTGTCAGACGAGAGTACTCTTCTCGTCATCTCTCTCGCTTTTGTCCAGGCACCTGTGGCACTGCTGCCCTGCCTCGTTGTCGGGGTCTTTCAACGCACTTTCGTTCGCAAAGGTTACGTCTAGTGCTGAGGGAGGCGACATCGCTCTGTTTTCCTGTTGGCACTCAACGGCACTCTCCTCGGTGATGATGGGAGGCACTTGGTAGAGTTCTCTGGCGTCTAGAGTCTCCCCATACACTGTTCTCAAACTCTGCGGCAACAGCCTTTTCATCGGACTTTCCGAGGCATCTCGATCGTCTGTGAGGAGATGTGTGCAGCCTCCGCGGTCCGAGGCATGGGACTCTTCACAGGACCCTGAGGTTTGGGAGTCTCTGAAGGACCTTGAGGTGTGGGAGTCCCTAAATGACCTTGATCTGTAGGGGTCCCGAGAGGACTTCGAAGATTGGGGGTCTCTGAATGACCCTGTTCTATGCGGGTCTCTAGAAATTCCTAAGGTATTGGTGTCCCTGAAGGACCCTGAGGTGCGGGGTTCTCTAAAGGACCCTGAGGGGCGAAGGTCCCTATAGGACCCTGAGGGGCGGGGGTCCCTAAAGGACCCTGAGGGCCGGAGGTCCCTGAAAGACCCAGAAGAGTGGGGATCCCTCATCGATCTCGAACTATACATTTCGTTGCCGTTAGGGAAAATATCGGTGTCAGACACTGTCTTCGAACTCATTCCATCACCGCTGCTCCTGTTGCTGGAGATCTGTTCACCGGTGGAACTCTCCAGCCCACTGTTCTCACTCACGGCGTGAACATCGCACTCGAGAACACCGTTGTGTAGTTGTTCACCGCTGTGAGGCCCTCGCTGGTGTACCCTAGGCCTATGGTCCTGCCCATCCTGCCCGTGGGACATACTTCTTGAAAAACTCTTGCTTCTGAGCTTGAGGGACTCCCCGTGGCGCTTCTTGATGGTGAAAGAGGCAGCTCTGCGACTCGGGTGCTTGACGGAGTGCGACCGAGTTCGCGGCGATATTTCGGGCATAAGCTCGCGGTCTATGTAGTCGAAGCCAACTCTAATAGGCTGGGGACTGTCCTCGTCACTCGCGTAGCTGTGGTTGACCTTTCCCGAGCTACGCTGACCTTTGCTCTTGCCGTAATTGACCTTCACGGGACTTGAATTCCGCCGTTTCACCGCCCCGTCTAATTTCTTGAGAGCCAGGTGGACTCCAGTAGGGGATTTATTGACCTGTTTTGGCGATAGTGAAAAACACGCATTGACCGTCTCACTATCACTGCTGCCGCCGCTGGTGGGAGCCTCACCATCATCGTCATCATCATCATCATCGTCGTTCAGGTCGTCGACGCTGCCTGTTTCAGCAGCATCCACACTGTCGCCATCGTCCTCATCAAAGTCGTCAAGACGCTCATCGTCGCTGTTACCCATCATCTCATCCTCCCCGACGTTCATCTCCTCACTCACGTGCTCCAGATTGGTGGCTCCATGAGAAGTCCTGAACGGCGAGGTCTTGATGGGCGAGAGTATTGCCTGCTGTACCGGGCCCATGTACCTGTTGAGTACATGGAAGGTACAACGTAAGACCGATCAGAATATTTGTATAGTGATTTTTAAACTTAATTCAGCATGGTCTAGTTCTGTATAATCTTACTCAACATGGCCTAACTCACTGTAACCTAGTCAACATAACTTAAACCAACATAACGTAGACCAACATAACCTAGACCAACATAGCCCAGCCTTACCTAACCAAGTATTGCTTAATTCAGCCTCCACTCTCGATACAAAAAAGCATTTTGTATAACAATTATAAAACTGCTAAGAGTGAAGGGTGTGAGTTGATGCGGGTCGGCCTAACCTGTAGGCCCTGAAGGAGGCTGGGAAGGAGGGCTCCTCCGGCACAATCAGCTCGTCTGGGGTCGTCAGGAGGTCAGAGGCTGTGACCTCAGCATCGAACTCCGACTTCTCCTCCACGACGGTGTCCAGGTCGATCTCCGGCATGGGCTTAAACCTGTTTGTACACAAAGGTGTTGATATTAGTTTCGTATAACTCTCTCTCTCTCTCTCTCTCTCTCTCTCTCTCTCTCTCTCTCTTTCTCGAAATGTGTATTCACTTAGTTGTATTCACTTAGTTGTATTTTACGGGGGTGAGCTTTGCTCTTTCGGCCCGCCTCTCAACTGTCAATCAACTGTTTACTAACTACTTTTTTGCATTCAGGGTGAAAGAAACTTTGCCCATTTGTTTCTGCCGGGTGCGGGAATCGAACCCGCGCCACAGAATTACGAATCCTGCACGCTATCCACCAGGCTACCTGGCCCTCTATGTGTGTGTGTGTATGTGAGAGAGAGAGAGGGTGGAAGAGAGAGAAATTATTTTAAAATTGCTGAAACCCTTTTAACACTGTTCTTTAAAAATAAAAATGGGACTTGCAACACATACGCCTAACTCATTTTACCTCATACCTCACCCCACTCATACCTCACCCTCTCATACCTCACCCCACTCATACCTCACCCTCTCATACCTCTCACGTCACACCTCATACTGTTGTGATGCAAATATAAACGGATAAATCTGAAAATTCTCTCTGAAACATTTTGGGCAACGGAAGTGAGTATGAGTGAGTGTGTGAGTATGAGTGAGTGTGTGAGTGAGTATGAGTGAGTGTGTGAGTATGAGTGTGTGAGTATGAGTGTGTGAGTATGAGTGTGTGAGTATGAGTGAGTGTGCGAGTATGAGTGAGTGTGTGAGTGAGTATGAGTGAGTGTGTGAGTGAGTATAGGTGAGTGTGTGAGTATGAATGAGTGTGGATGTCTGAAGCAGGCTGATCGTCACGCAAGCACGCCCAGAGTGGCGTCTGGCACTTGAGTGCTGTCAAGTGCCAAACGTGAGCACTCAGGGTATTATGAGTGCCTCACTCTTGTCCAGCAACTTGAGAAAGATAAGGGATTATCCGAAGATAGGAAAAAAAGAGGATTTAGCGATTAATAACATCACTTTGGACGTCTGTGAGGGATTATGAGCCCCTAGTCAGTGCTGGGGGGGTTTTGTATACATGGAATATGTCATATATATGGTGTGGATGTGGGTTATATGTGCTGGGTGTATATATATGGTGTGGATGTGTTACATGTAGCGAGTGTAGCCACTCTCTGTGGCTCTGACAATTCGGTAGTCTCAGTTGGAGAGAGTGTGGGTGCACTTTTAATGACTTGTGAAATACATAATGGATATGTATATACTGGCAAATGAATATATATGACGGGGGAGCATTGGGAGAGTTGCAACAATACCTCATTGCTCATGCCTCGCCTCGCATGCCTCACTACTCTTGCCTCACACTCTCATGCCTCACTACTCTTACCTCACAAGCGCCTTCTTCCTCTTCTGGCGGTGAGATTTGCCTGTGAGGAAGAAGTTTCAAGGTGAGTGTGAGTGACATTGGTGCCTCACAGAGTGACACTGGTGCCACACAGTGTGAGTGACACTGGTGCCACACAGTGTGAGTGACACTAGTGCCACACAGTGTGAGTGACACTAGTGCCACACAGTGTGAGTGACACTAGTGCCTCACAGTGTGAGTGACACTGGTGCCACACAGTGTGAGTGACACTGGTGCCTCACAGTGTGTGTGACACTGGTGCCTCACAGTGTGTGTGACACTGGTGCCTCACAGTGTGTGTGACACTGGTGCCTCACAGTGTGTGTGACACTAGTGCCTCACAGTGTGTGTGACACTGGTGCCTCACAGTGTGTGTGACACTGGTGCCTCACAGTGTGTGTGACACTAGTGCCTCACAGTGTGTGTGACACTGGTGCCTCACAGTGTGTGACACTGGTGCCTCACAGTGTGTGACACTGGTGCCTCACAGTGTGTGTGACACTGGTGCCTCACAGTGTGTGACACTGGTGCCTCACAGTGTGAGTGACACTGGTGCCACACAGTGTGACACTGGTGCCTCACAGTGTGAGTGACACTGGTGCCTCACAGTGTGAGTGACACTGGTGCCTCACAGTGTGAGTGACACTGGTGCCTCACAGTGTGAGTGACACTGGTGCCTCACAGTGTGAGTGACACTGGTGCCACACAGTGTGACACTAGTGCCTCACAGTGTGAGTGACACTGGTGCCTCACAGTGTGAGTAACACTAGTGCCTCACAGTGTGAGTGACACTGGTGCCTCACAGTGTGTGTGACACTGGTGCCTCACAGTGTGAGTGACACTAGTGCCTCACAGTGTGAGTGACACTAGTGCCTCACAGTGTGAGTGACACTGGTGCCTCACAGTGTGAGTGACACTGGTGCCTCACAGTGTGACACTAGTGCCTCACAGTGTGAGTGACACTGGTGCCTCACAGTGTGTGTGACACTGGTGCCTCACAGTGTGAGTGACACTAGTGCCTCACAGTGTGAGTGACACTGGTGCCACACAGTGTGAGTGACACTGGTGCCATACAGTGTGAGTGACACTAGTGCCATACAGTGTGAGTGACACTGGTGCCTCACAGTGTGAGTGACACTGGTGCCTCACAGTGTGAGTGACACTGGTGCCTCACAGTGTGAGTGACACTGGTGCCTCACAGTGTGACACTGGTGCCTCACAGTGTGAGTGACACTGGTGCCTCACAGTGTGACACTGGTGCCTCACAGTGTGAGTGACACTGGTGCCTCACAGTGTGAGTGACACTGGTGCCTCACAGTGTGAGTGACACTGGTGCCTCACAGTGTGAGTGACACTGGTGCCTCACAGTGTGACACTGGTGCCTCACAGCGTGAGTGACACTGGTGCCTCACAGCGTGAGTGACAAAGGTGCCTCACAGTGTGAGTGACACTGGTGCCTCACAGCGTGAGTGACACTGGTGCCTCACAGTGTGAACACACACACACACACACACACACACACACACACACACACACACACACACACACACACACACACACACACACAATGTAGTACTGCTAATGTAGTACCAATATTAAAAAGGGTGACAGACAAGAGGCACTGAACTACAGGCCAGTGTCCTTAACTTGTATACCATGCAAGGTGATGGAGAAGATTGTGAGAAAAAACCTGGTAACACATCTGGAGAGAAGAGACTTCGTGACAACCAGCAACATGGGTTCAGGGAGGGTAAATCTTGCCTTACAGGCTTGATAGAATTCTACGATCAGGTGACAAAGATTAAGCAAGAAAGAGAAGGATGGGCGGACAGCATTTTTTGGACTGTCGGAAAGCCTTTGACACAGTACCCCATAAAAGGTTGATGCACTAGCTATAGAAACAGGCAGGAGTAACTGGTAGGGCGCTCCAGTGGATAAGGGAGTACCTAAGCAATAGGAAGCAGAGAGTTACAGTGAGGGGTGAGATCTCAGAATGGCGTGAAGTCACCAGTGGAGTCCCACAGGGCTCTGTGCTTGGACCTATCCTGTTCCTGATACACGTAAATGATCTCCCAGAGGGTATAGACTCATTCCTCTCAATGTTTGCTGACGACGCCAAAATTATGAGAAGGATTAAGACAAAGGAGGACAGTTTGAGGCTTCAAGAAGACCTGGACAAGCTGCAGGAATGGTCGAACAAATGGCTGTTAGAGTTTAACTCAAGCAAATGTAATGTAATGAAGGTAGGGGTAGGAGCAGGAGACCAGATACAAGGTATCACTTGGGAGATGAAATACTTCAAGAGTCAGAGAGAGAGAAAGACCTGCTGGTTGATATCATGCCAGACCTGTCCCCTGAAGCTCATATCAAGAGGATAACATCAGCAGCATATGACAGGTTGGCTAACATAAGAACGGCCTTTAGAAACTTGTGTAAGGAATCTTCAGAACATTATATACCACATATGTCAGACCAATCCTGGAGTATGCGGCTCCAGCATGGAGTCCATATCTAGTCAAAAGTAAAACTAAACTGGAGAAGGTTCAAAGGTTTGCCACCAGACTAGTACCCGAGCTGAGAGGTATGAGCTACGAGGAGAGACTACGGGAATTGAACCTCACTTCGTTGGAAGACAGAAGAGTTAGGGGGGACATGATCACCACTTTCAAGATTCTTAGGGGAATCGACAGGGTTGATAAAGACAGGCTGTTTAACACAAGGGGCACACGCACAAGGGGACACAGGTGGAAACTGAGTGCCCAAATGAGCCACAGAGATATTAGAAAGAACTTTTTTAGTGTCAGAGTGGTTGGTTGACAAATGGAATGCATTGGGAAACGATGTGGTGGAGGCTGACTCCATACACAGTTTCAAGTGTAGATATGATAGAGCCCAATAGGCTCAGGAACCTGTACACCTGTTGATTGACGGTTGAGAGGCGGGACCAAAGAGCCAGAGCTCAACCCCCGCAAGCACAACTAGGTGAGTACACACACACACACACACACACACACACACACACACACACACACACACACACACACACACACACACACACACACACACACACATCTGTTTTGAGGCCCCAGTAGAAATGAGCGACTACAGTGTATTGGTGTTTGAGTACCTGATTGAAGAAGGGTTATTGAATTCGAGGAGGGATA
>WNGS01164180.1:33801-49766 GCA_020271785.1 Procambarus virginalis
AATAAGGAAGTGAAGTTGGAAGCCCCCTTGGGAATGAGTGATCATAGTGTATTGAGCTTTGAGTACCTGGTTGAGCTAGGAATTATCACCCCCAAAAAAGAACTGGGAACCAAAGGGCTGGCGTACAAAAGGGAAACTATGAGGAGATGAATAAATTCCTATGGGATATACATTGGGACACAGAACTCGGAACCAAGTCCGTACAAGACATGATGGACTATGTCACCCAAAAATGTCAGGAGGCTGTAAGCAGGTTTGTCCCAGCCCAACAGGAAAAAACAGAGAAGCAAAGGAAGAATCCGTGGTTTAATAGGGAATGTATGAAAGCAAAGAGCTGAACAAAAGGGCATGGAGGAACTTTCGTAATAACAGAACACCAGAAAGTAGAGAGAGATACCAGAGAACCAGGAACGAGTATGTCAGTGTGAGAAGAGCAGCTGAGAAAAGGTATGAAAATGATATAGCTAACAAAGCCAAGACTGAACCAAAGCTACTACACAGTCACATCAGGAGGAAGACAACAGTGAAGGAACAGGTGATTAAACTTAGGGTGGGCGAGGACAGGTACACAGAGAATGACAAAGAGGTGTGTGAAGAACTCAACAAAAGGTTCCAGGAGGTCTTTACAATAGAACAGGGAGATATCACGGCGCTGGGAGAGGTGGCAGCAAACCAGGTGACCTTGGATAGGTTCGAAATTACAAGAGATGAGGTCAAAAAGCACCTATTGGAGCTGGATGTGAGAAAAGCTGTTGGGCCGGATGGAATCTCGCCATGGGTATTGAAAGAGTGTGCAGGAGCACTTTGCTTACCACTCTCCATAGTGTATAGTAAGTCACTGGAAACGGGGGACCTACCAGAAATATGGAAGACTGCTAATGTAGTACCAATATACAAAAAGGGTGACAGACAAGAGGCACTGAACTACAGGCCAGTGTCCTTAACTTGTATACCATGCAAGGTGATGGAGAAGATTGTGAGAAAAAACCTAGTAACACATCTGGAGAGAAGAGACTTCGTGACAACCCATCAACATGGGTTCAGGGAGGGTAAATCTTGCCTTACAGGCTTGATAGAATTCTACGATCAGGTGACAAGAATTAAGCAAGAAAGAGAAGGGTGGGCGGACTGCATTTTTTTGGACTGTCGGAAAGCCTTTGACACAGTACCCCATAAAAGGTTGATGCATAAGCTGGAGAAACAGGCAGGAGTAACAGGTAGGGCGCTCCAGTGGATAAGGGAGTACCTAAGCAATAGGAAACAGAGAGTTACAGTGAGGGGTGAGACCTCAGACTGGCGTGAAGTCACCAGTGGAGTCCCACAGGGCTCTGTACTTGGACCTATCCTTTCTGATATACGTAAATGATCTCCCAGAGGGTATAGACTCATTCCTCTCAATGTTTGCTGACGACGCCAAAATTATGAGAAGGATTAAGACAGAGGAGGACAGCTTGAGACTTCAAGAAGACCTGGACAAGCTGCAGGAATGGTCGAACAAATGGCTGTTAGAGTTTAACCCAAGCAAATGTAATGTAATGAAGATAGGGGTAGGAAGCAGGAGACCAGATACAAGGTATCATTTGGGAGATGAAATACTTCAAGAGTCAGAGAGAGAGAAAGACCTGGGGGTTGATATCACGCCAGACCTGTCCCCTGAAGCTCATATCAAGAGGATAACATCAGCAGCATATGCCAGGTTGGCTAACATAAGAACGGCCTTTAGAAACTTGTGTAAGGAATCTTTCAGAACATTATATACCACATATGTCAGACCAATCCTGGAGTATGCGGCTCCAGCATGGAGTCCCTATCTAGTCAAGCATAAGACTAAACTGGAAAAGGTTCAAAGGTTTGCCACCAGACTAGTACCCGAGCTGAGAGGTATGAGCTACGAGGAGCGACTGCAGGAATTAAACCTCACTTCGTTGGAAGACAGAAGAGTTAGGGGGGACATGATCACCACATTCAAGATTCTCAGGGGAATCGACAGGGTTGATAAAGACAGGCTGTTTAACACAAGGGGCACACGCACTAGGGGACACAGGTGGAAGCTGAGTGCCCAAATGAGCCACAGAGATATTAGAAAGAACTTTTTTAGTGTCAGAGTGGTTGACAAATGGAATGCATTAGGAAGCGATGTGGTGGAGGCTGACTCCATACACAGTTTCAAATGTAGATATGATAGAGCCCATTAGGCTCAGGAAACTGTACACCTGTTGATTGACGGTTGAGAGGCGGGACCAAAGAGCCAGAGCTCAACCCCCGCAAGCACAACTAGGTGAGTACAACTAGGTGAGTACACACACACACACACACACACACACGGAGGAATTGTTGTCAAACATATTTGTCTTTCCTCTGAGCGTTCCCTGTTGTGTTCATTCGGGTCCGGCCCCGGAGTTTGGACACGACACGAGATTTAATAGTTAAATACAAATTTTATGGAACACTTTTTTATCATCATGGCTTTGTATTTCATCTCTTAATATTTCATCACGTTTAAGGAGAAAATTAATTTGCCATCATTTCTGATTTTTTAATGTAACAAGAGTCATAAATATCTTCGGAAACGCCTCGATTAGCCACGTTCAAGGAAGGAACTATGAGGAGAACGCGATAGGCCATTACGACTATATAGCACTGGGAAGGGGTCAGGATAAGGATTTGGGATGGGACGGGAGGGAAGGAATGGTGTGCAACCACTTGTGGACGGTCGGGGGATTGAACGCTGAACCTGCATGTAGCAAGACCGTCGCTCTACCCTCCACCCCAAGTGGTTGGAAGTTCAAGTTTATTGAGGTTATGAAATACATCTCAAAAGGATAGAACCGCATAGGCTATTTCTAACCTCTCATAGGACGACAATCCATCGATATGCAGGCGATGAGTCACAATAACGTGGCTGAAGTATGTTGACCAGACCACACACTAGAAGTTGAAGGGACGACGACGTTTCGGTCCGTCCTGGACCATTCTCAAGTCACAAGCGACTTGAGAATGGTCCAGGACGGACCGAAACGTCGTCGTCCCTTCAACTTCTAGTGTGTGGTCTGGTCAACAATCCATCGATCCTTGTATAGCTATTCGCCCCAAGTTCTCCCGGTAGTAATGGGTGACCTGGTTGTAAAGCGATTGACAGGTTGTGTTCCAAGAGAATACTAGAAAGGTATGGCTTATCATTAGGTATGGAAAGGCTCTAAAAGCCTGTTGAAAATAGTTGGGCGCCCAGTAGGCAACAGAGGGATGGGTAGATTTAAACGGGTCCTGCCTAGTGTCGATCAACAGAGGAGGTAGATTTAAACGGGACCTGCCTAGTGTCGATCAACAGAGGAGGTAGATTTAAACGGGACCTGCCTAGTGTCGATCAACAGAGGAGGTAGATTTAAACGGGACCTGCCTAGTGTCGATCAACAGAGGAGGTAGATTTAAACGGGACCTGCCTAGTGTCGATCAACAGAGGAGGTAGATTTAAACGGGACCTACCAAGTGTGGATCAACAGAGGAGGTAGATTTAAACGGGACCTACCAAGTGTGGATCAACAGAGGAGGTAGATTTAAACCGTGCCTACCATATATTGCTCCCTACAGGCTGCCTACAGTATCCGGAATTCTTATCTTCTAATAATCTTATGTTTTATAGAAAAAAACTTGAAAGCGTTATTCAGAGAGCCGCTGTTATAGAAGGGAATCGAGGTAAACTAAAGTGTTTCAAGACTGGGAATGTAATCATGTAAGCAGGTCCTTCGGGCGTAATATATTCACCAATACGCCAATACTCACCAGTTCCGTTGATTTTTTAGATATTTATAGAGGCCAGGACCACTACAGGTGTTGAGGAAACACATCTGTAATTCTCTGCTCGCGTCTCCATAAATCTTCTTGGCTTGCGAATTCGTAAAACTTCTTCGTTCTCGTCTTTGTAAACTTTCTTCGCTCGGTTCGTAAACTTTCTTCACTCTGTTCATGAACTTTATTCGCTTGGTTCGTATAACTTTATTCGCTCGGTTCGTGTAACTTTATTCGCTCGGTTCGTGTAACTTTATTCGCTCGGTTCGTATAACTTTCTTCGCTCGGTTCGTAGACTTTCTTTGCTCGATTCGTAAACTTTCTTCGCTCGGTTCCTAAACTTTCTTCGCTCGGTTCATAAACTTTTTTTGCTCGGTTAGTAAACTTTTTTTGCTCGGTTCGTAAACTTTCTTCACTCGGTTCGTAGACTTTCTTCACTCGGTTCGTAAACTTTCTTCGCTCGGTTTGTAATATTTCTTCGCTCGGTTTGTAATATTTCTTCGCTCGGTTTGTAATATTTCTTCGCTCGGTTTGTAATATTTCTTCGCTCGGTTTGTAATATTTCTTCGCTCGGTTTGTAATATTTCTTCGCTCGGTTTGTAATATTTCTTCGCTCGGTTTGTAATATTTCTTCGCTCACGTCTTCATGAAACATAAAACTTCTTCGCTTGCTTCTTCTTAAACCTTAATGGCTCGAGTCTTCGTAAAATTTCTTCGCGTATATCTTCCTAAAACTTTCAGACGCTCACGTCCGTGTAAGACTTGCTCGCGCCTGTTTTCTTAACATCTTTACACTCTCGTCTTGATAAAACTTTCTCGCTCGCGCGTTTATAAAACAATGAAGAAACATTTTGAGTAATGGCTATCAGTTCATTATTCACTTACCTTCGTTAATTCTTCATTAAACTCAAAACAAATATGATTTACGACTTTCTTGTGCCAGTTAACTACCAAATCTTTAATAATTTCGTCAAATTACTGCCGCATACACTTCTAAAAGTTTATAATACTTTTTTTATATCTGTTTCAATTGATTATATAAGTTTATAAATACTGCATATGTATATATAATTTTGTTTCATGTCTCTTGCAACACATTCCAAAAATTAGAGTTTGTGCAGCTGCCAGACGGGATACATGCAAAAGTGGAATATTGTACTAACAAATGTTGTGTTTTGTGTACAATTGGAACGCAACAAACCGAAGGGATGTCGAAAATTTTAATGAGTAGAATTGCTTGAGACATTTCGAACTTGCAATTTTCCAACACGTGAGCATCTGTGATTGGTTTTTTTTTGGGGGGGGGGAGGGAATGGAAGGAAGGAATTATCAAGGGAAAGCGCCAAGCCATTACGACTATATAGCACTTGGAAGGGGGGTCAGGATAAGGATTTGGGATGGGACGGGGGAAAGGAATGGTGCCCCAACCACTAGGACGGTCGGGGATTGAACGCCGACCTGCATGAAGCGAGACCGTCGCTCTACCGTCCAGCCCAAGTGGGGGGAGGAGGGGGGGGAGGGGAGGGGACAAGTGTATGTGAATTTTCAACAGAGTGACAAACTTTTCATTCATTTCTTTATAAGATGCTAAAGTGGGTACCAGGCGCTGCCCGGGTTCTTTCTCTCTCTCTCTCTCTCTCTCTCTCCTGTCTTTCCCAGTGTTCTCTCTCTTCTCTCGCTCTTTCCTTATCAGACCTCGTCTCTTCACTTAACCCCTTGCCCCCCCCCTCCCAATACTCTCCATAAACTTCGCCATTCCTTATCTCCATTCTCTCTCCTACCTCTTCACCTTTCTTCTCTTTCTCTCTACTTCCCTCTCCCCCAGCCTCCCTCCCTCCCTCTCACTCCTTCCCTTCTCCTTTGCCTCACCCTCCTCCTTTGCCTCACCCTCCTCTCTCTTTCTCTCAAAACATAGAAACCCGCCAAACATACTACGTAAGCACAACGTTAATTAACTAAAGTGTTACTTTGAGACAACGTTTTAACAACATAGTTAATTAAATGTTGTAGTTACATTGTATATAGGTTGGAATATTATGATTAGCTGAAAAGCTGTTGAAAAACTCTATGGGAAAACTTCTCCATCAAGCTTCGTAGATTCGAAATACGAATCTACGAAGATTCGTAGATTCGAAATTGAATATTTCGAATCACTGGGATTCGAAATACGAGCTCATCCTTCTTCAAATCTGACGGAGCACTGGATTGACCCCTAATCAGCTTATGCCAATCTCATACCCCCCATGTGTCATCTTGAAAAGTTGGGTGATGCTTGCTCCAAGCGTTTAGACGACAGGCGTTCTATTTTTATTGAGATTGAAAAGATTATAGCGATTATACATTAGAAAAACAACCTTATAAGGGGAGGAGAAAGTGATGACAGTGTCAGACCACGGAGGAAGAATTGAAACAGGAATTTCCTTAAGTACTTTCGTATTTAATAATACATCTTCAGAAGGGTGAGTTACAAGTGATGATTGATTGATAAAGATTAAGCCACCCAAGAGGTGGCACGGGCATGAATAGCCCGTAAGTGGTACAATTTTTTGCTCAGTTAATCTTTTCAGTGTTCTGAAGTCGCATTTAATCGTCAGGCTGCTATCGGGGGGGGGGGGGAGAATACTGCTTGACAGTATTTGTGAGGGTTTCCAGCTGCTGGACACCTTTTTTGACCAGAAGAGTGGCAGTGTTGATAGCTTCAGGGTGGTTACTGCAAGATTCGCGGACTCTTAAAGTTCTTGCAAGGTCATTGGTTGCTTCACAGTTACAAGTATGTTGTTGTTGTTTTAGATTTAGCTACTACTTTAGAACGAAGTGTTCATATAGCACGGGCTATGGTGAGCCCGTTACAAGTAAAAGGTATGGACATATATAGGCAGGAGAGAGGTGAGGGGAAGTGAGGTACAACGATAAAAAAAATTATGACTGGGATTGGGTAGGTATGAATGGGAGCGGCATCCTATGGGCCAATAGGCCTTCTGCAGTTAGCATTGTTCTTATGTTCTTATTGGGCCAAACATGGATAATAATAGCATAAGATAGAGAATATTAACAATGAATTAGTGAGACAAATGTGTTGTCAATAATCCTACTCAAATTGCCCTTTAACTGATCTGTCAAAAATGGATCTAAATTATATAAACTACTGTTAATGTTCAAATTACATGATTTTGTAGTCTGTATTAAAGCACATTCAACTATGTTCCTATTGAAAGTGATTTTACAATTCCCTATTGAAGTAGTCGTCTCCCAATCAATTTGATGAGAATTTTCTGACAAATGAACCAACAAAGCATTAGACAATTGGCCAAGTCTTACAGAGTATTTATGTTGCGAAATTCTACATTTCAAATGTTTAGATATTTCCCCAACATTGAACCTATTACAGTCTTTACAAGGTATTTTATAAATGACACAATTAACACTACGACGTCTGTTTCTAACTAATAGTTTACCAACAGTATTTTCGTAATTAAACAATACATGTATATCAAAACACTTCAAGGCCTTGACCATATTTTCAAGCCCAGAAAAATATGGTAAACATAACACAATCTTTGGGCGATTTTTTTCTCTGCATATATTATTATAATATTTACGACGTGCTTTGTTACGGCAAACTTCCAAGAAACTCAGTGGATAACAAAGCTTGAGACGAATGGAATCAATATACCTAAACTCTTCATCTAAGAGTTCTGGACTAACAACCCGAAGAACTCTTAGATACATAGAGGAAAAAAATGATTTTTTTCCCACTGTATATATATATACGCCCTGAGGAATAATATACATAAGATAAATTATTCGTAGGTTTTCTGAAGACACTAAACTTTAGTGAAAAATCTTCCCTATGAATAACCCTACTTACCCTACTAGTTTTACACACAGGTGGGTACAGGAGCAGACGACTGCTGACTCCTGTTAGCTGGCTGAGAGCTTTCCCTTCCCATAGCTCATGGTAAGCCTTACCCTACTAGTTTTACACACAGGTGGGTACAGGAGCAGACGACTGCTGACTCCTGTTAGCTGGCTGAGAGCTTTCCCTTCCCATAGCTCATGGTAAGCCTTACCCTACTAGTTTTACACACAGGAGGGTACAGGAGCAGACGACTGCTGACTCCTGTTAGCTGGCTGAGAGCTTTCCCTTCCCATAGCTCATGGTAAGCCTTACCCTACTAGTTTTACACACAGGAGGGTACAGGAGCAGACGACTGCTGACTCCTGTTAGCTGGCTGAGAGCTTTCCCTTCCCATAGCTCATGGTAAGCCTTACCCTACTAGTTTTACACACAGGTGGGTACAGGAGCAGACGACTGCTGACTCCTGTTAGCTGGCTGAGAGCTTTCCCTTCCCATAGCTCATGGTAAGCCTTACCCTACTAGTTTTACACACAGGTGGGTACAGGAGCAGACGACTGCTGACTCCTGTTAGCTGGCTGAGAGCTTTCCCTTCCCATAGCTCATGGTAAGCCTTACCCTACTAGTTTTACACACAGGAGGGTACAGGAGCAGACGACTGCTGACTCCTGTTAGCTGGCTGAGAGCTTTCCCTTCCCATAGCTCATGGTAAGCCTTACCCTACTAGTTTTACACACAGGTGGGTACAGGAGCAGACGACTGCTGACTCCTGTTAGCTGGCTGAGAGCTTTCCCTTCCCATAGCTCATGGTAAGCCTTACCCTACTAGTTTTACACACAGGTGGGTACAGGAGCAGACGACTGCTGACTCCTGTTAGCTGGCTGAGAGCTTTCCCTTCCCATAGCTCATGGTAAGCCTTACCCTACTAGTTTTACACACAGGAGGGTACAGGAGCAGACGACTGCTGACTCCTGTTAGCTGGCTGAGAGCTTTCCCTTCCCATAGCTCATGGTAAGCCTTACCCTACTAGTTTTACACACAGGAGGGTACAGGAGCAGACGACTGCTGACTCCTGTTAGCTGGCTGAGAGCTTTCCCTTCCCATAGCTCATGGTAAGCCTTACCCTACTAGTTTTACACACAGGTGGGTACAGGAGCAGACGACTGCTGACTCCTGTTAGCTGGCTGAGAGCTTTCCCTTCCCATAGCTCATGGTAAGCCTTACCCTACTAGTTTTACACACAGGTGGGTACAGGAGCAGACGACTGCTGACTCCTGTTAGCTGGCGAGAGCTTTCCCTTCCCATAGCTCATGGTAAGCCTTACCCTACTAGTTTTACACACAGGAGGGTACAGGAGCAGACGACTGCTGACTCCTGTTAGCTGGCGAGAGCTTTCCCTTCCCATAGCTCATGGTAAGCCTTACCCTACTAGTTTTACACACAGGAGGGTACAGGAGCAGACGACTGCTGACTCCTGTTAGCTGGCTGAGAGCTTTCCCTTCCCATAGCTCATGGTAAGCCTTACCCTACTAGTTTTACACACAGGAGGGTACAGGAGCAGACGACTGCTGACTCCTGTTAGCTGGCTGAGAGCTTTCCCTTCCCATAGCTCATGGTAAGCCTTACCCTACTAGTTTTACACACAGGAGGGTACAGGAGCAGACGACTGCTGACTCCTGTTAGCTGGCTGAGAGCTTTCCCTTCCCATAGCTCATGGTAAGCCTTACCCTACTAGTTTTACACACAGGAGGGTACAGGAGCAGACGACTGCTGACTCCTGTTAGCTGGCTGAGAGCTTTCCCTTCCCATAGCTCATGGTAAGCCTTACCCTACTAGTTTTACACACAGGTGGGTACAGGAGCAGACGACTGCTGACTCCTGTTAGCTGGCTGAGAGCTTTCCCTTCCCATAGCTCATGGTAAGCCTTACCCTACTAGTTTTACACACAGGAGGGTACAGGAGCAGACGAATGCTGACTCCTGTTAGCTGGCTGAGAGCTTTCCCTTCCCATAGCTCATGGTAAGCCTTACCCTACTAGTTTTACACACAGGAGGGTACAGGAGCAGACGACTGCTGACTCCTGTTAGCTGGCTGAGAGCTTTCCCTTCCCATAGCTCATGGTAAGCCTTACCCTACTAGTTTTACACACAGGAGGGTACAGGAGCAGACGACTGCTGACTCCTGTTAGCTGGCTGAGAGCTTTCCCTTCCCATAGCTCATGGTAAGCCGCACCCTACTAGTTTTACACACAGGAGGGTACAGGAGCAGACGACTGCTGACTCCTGTTAGCTGGCTGAGAGCTTTCCCTTCCCATAGCTCATGGTAAGCCTTACCCTACTAGTTTTACACACAGGAGGGTACAGGAGCAGACGACTGCTGACTCCTGTTAGCTGGCTGAGAGCTTTCCCTTCCCATAGCTCATGGTAAGCCTTACCCTACTAGTTTTACACACAGGAGGGTACAGGAGCAGACGACTGCTGACTCCTGTTAGCTGGCTGAGAACTTTCCCTTCCCATAGCTCATGGTAAGCCTTACCCTACTAGTTATCCCTGGAACACGACCCGCCAACTGGTTAACAACCAGCTACCCAATTGCTGCTGGGTGAACAAGGGCTAACAGTGAATGACTGGCGATTAGTCAATTCCCTCTGGCCAAGACTCGAACCCTATTGAAATATTTGAGAGTACGTGAGGTGAGTGAGCCACACTAGTTGGCTTTAGATAAGGTCCAGAAACGAGCCTTCATCTGGTAATATTTTCAAGAATGGAATATAGATTATAAACTTTCGGAAAAATGAGCTAAATACATTTTTCTTTAACTTTTCATCATAATTATATGATAAAACTATTTTATTTCCACCTCAAAAATTTCATTATCAGATCAAAAGCTCCTTAAATAGTCCGCAGGTGACTGTCCTCACCCAAAAAAAAATGTATATGTTTATAATGCATTTCTAGCACAAACTAATTTATATTGTTAGTTCTCTGTAAAACTTAATATGTACATTTCATCACTTTACAATCCTTTGTTGAAAATGAATATAGACGAGGTCATTTTAATATGAGCTTCTTTAATATATTTGTTCCTGTGAGTATTTAAAATATTAATATATATCTTCATGAGATAGATTTATGCTGAATTAAATTTGCATAGACTTGGGTAGGGTAATTATGAGGACAAGGAGCTGGGATATGAGAACAAGGAGCTGGGATATGAGGACAAGGAGCTGGGATATGAGGACAAAGAGCTGGGATATGAGGACAAGGAGCTGGGATATGATGACAAGGAGCTGGGATATGAGGACAAGGAGCTGGGATATGAGGAGAAGGAGCTGGGATATGAGGACAAGGAGCTGGGATATGAGGACAAAGAGCTGGGATATGAGAACAGGGAGCTGAGATATGAGGACAAGGAGCTGGGATATGAGGACAAGGAGCTGGGATATGAGACCAGAGAGCTGAGATATGAGGACAAGGAGCGACTGGAGTAGAGGCTGTAGGAGCGGCTGGAGTAGCGGCTGTAGCAGCGGCTGTAGCAGCGGCTGGAGTAGCGGCTGGAGTAGCGGCTGTAGCAGCGGCTGGAGTAGCGGCTGTAGCAGCGGCTGGAGTAGCGGCTGGAGTAGCGGCTGTAGCAGCGGCTGTAGCAGCGGCTGTAGCAGCGGCTGGAGTAGCGGCTTTAGCAGCGGCTGGAGTAGCGGCTGTAGCAGCGGCTGTAGCAGCGGCTGTAGCAGCGGCTGGAGTAGCGGCTGTAGCAGCGGATGTAGCAGCGGCTGGAGCAGCGGCTGTAGCAGCGGCTGTAGCAGCGGCTGTAGCAGCGGCTGGAGTAGCGGCTTTAGCAGCGGCTGGAGTAGCGGCTGTAGCAGCGGCTGGAGTAGCGGCTGGAGTAGCGGCTGTAGCAGCGGCTGGAGTAGCGGCTTTAGCAGCGGCTGGAGTAGCGGCTGGAGTAGCGGCTGTAGCAGCGGCTGGAGTAGCGGCTTTAGCAGCGGCTGGAGTAGCGGCTGGAGTAGCGGCTGGAGTAGCGGCTGGAGTAGCGGCTGTAGCAGCGGCTGGAGTAGCGGCTTTAGCAGCGGCTGAAGTAGCGGCTTTAGCAGCGGCTGGAGTAGCGGCTGGAGTAGCGGCTGGAGTAGCGGCTGTAGCAGCGGCTGGAGTAGCGGCTGGAGTAGCGGCTGGAGTAGCGGCTGTAGCAGCGGCTGGAGTAGCGGCTGGAGTAGCGGCTGGAGTAGCGGCTGGAGTAGCGGCTGGAGTAGCGGCTTTAGCAGCGGCTGGAGTAGCGGCTGGAGTAGCGGCTTTAGCAGCGGCTGGAGTAGCGGCTGTAGCAGCGGCTGGAGTAGCGGCTGTAGCAGCGGCTGTAGCAGCGGCTGGAGTAGCGGCTTTAGCAGCGGCTGGAGTAGCGGCTGTAGCAGCGGCTGTAGCAGCGGCTGGAGTAGCGGCTGGAGTAGCGGCTGTAGCAGCGGCTGGAGTAGCGGCTTTAGCAGCGGCTGGAGTAGCGGCAGTAATAGCGGCTGGAGTAGCGGCTGGAGTAGCGGCTGGAGTAGCGGCAGTAATAGCGGCTGGAGTAGCGGCTGGAGTAGCGGCAGTAATAGCGGCTTTAGCAGCGGCTGGAGTAGCGGCAGTAATAGCGGCTGGAGTAGCGGCTGGAGTAGCGGCTGGAGCCGGCAATAACAATGGGGTCTTCACGGTTGAGAGCATCAATGGTAATAGCGTGAGGACACCGGGGCGGGAAGCACCTCACAATTTCTAACACGATCTTCAGATCTTGACAATAACGCTCAGGCACACTGTTAGGGATGGACACACACACACACACATGCACACACACGCACACACGCACACACACGCACGCACACACGCACACACGCACGCACGCACACACACACAATTCTCAGGGGAATTGACAGGGCGGACAAAGACAAACTCTTCACCACGGGTGGGACACGAACAAGGGGACACAGGTGGAAACTTAGTACCCAGATGAGCCACAGAGACGTTAGAAAGAATTTTTTCAGTGTCAGAGTAGTTAATAAATGGAATGCATTAGGCAGTGATGTGGTGGAGGCTGACTCCATACACAGTTTCAAATGTAGATATGATAGAGCCCAATAGGCTCAGGAATCTGTACACCTGTTGATTGACAGTTGAGAGGCAGGACCAAAGAGCCAAAGCTCAACCCCCGCAAGCACAATTAGGTGAGTACAATTAGGTGAGTACACACACGCACGCACGCACACACACACACACACACACACACACACACACACACACACACACCACACACACCACACACACCAGTAGATACTCGCCAAGAAAGGGATATGTAAATGAACAGAAGAAACTGAGCTTCAAGGCGATGTACACTAACATAGAGGGGATTACAAAAAACTAGTGAACTTGGAGAGTGGGCACTAGAAGAAAACCCAGACATAATAGCACTCACAGAAACGAAGCTAACGAAAATCATAACAAATGCAGTGTTTCCACAGGGTACTATGTAGTGAGGAAAGAGAGAGAAGGGAGAGGAGGAGGTGGTGGGGCTTTGCTACTAAGAGGAGGTTGTAGTTACCTTGTAGAGAGAGGAGGTTTAGTGGAATTTCGAAGAGATGGTAATTCAGAACTGTGAGGTTTCAGTGACTACATATCAGGCACCATTGCAACTGGAGGACAGAAAATTATAATAGTTGTCATATATAACCCCCTCCGAATGACAGAAGACCAGACAGGAATATGATAGAAACAACATGGCCACCATCAATATAATAGAGAGAGCAGCTTCTGTGGCTAGCAGGAACGGATCCAGACTTCTAATCATGGGAGACTTCAACCATGGGAAGATAGATTGGGGGAACAGAGACCCACTCGGAGGCCCAGACACATGGAGAGCTAAGCTGCTGGATGTGGCACAAGAAAACTTTCTAAGTCAACACGTCAAGGGACCGACAAGAATGAGAGGAGGGATGAACCAGCCTTGCTTGATCTGATATTTACCCTAAATGAGTCGGATATAAGGGAAGTTAAGTTGGAAGCCCCCTTGGGAATGAGTGATCATAGTGTATTGAGCTTTGAGTACCTGGTTGAGCTAGGAATTATCACCCCCAAAAAAGAACTGGGAACCAAAGGGCTGGCGTACAGAAAGGGAAACTATGAGGAGATGAATAAATTCCTATGGGATATACATTGGGACACAGAACTCGGAACCAAGTCCGTACAAGACATGATGGACTATGTCACCCAAAAATGTCAGGAGGCTGTAAGCAGGTTTGTCCCAGCCCGACAGGAAAAAAGAGAAGCAAAGGAAGAATCCGTGGTTTAATAGGGAATGTATGAAAGCAAAGGAGCTGAACAAAAGGGCGTGGAGGAACTTCCGTAATAACAGAACACCAGAAAGTAGAGAGAGATACCAGAGAACCAGGAACGAGTATGTAGTGTGAGAAGAGCAGCTGAGAAAAGGTATGAAAATGATATAGCTAATAAAGCAAGACTGAACCAAAGCTACTACACAGTCACATCATGGGAAGACAACAGTGAAGGAACAGGTGATGAAACTTAGGGTGGGCGAGGACAGGTACACAGAGAATGACAAGAGGTGTGTGAAGAACTCAACAAAAGGTTCCAGGAGGTCTTTACAATAGAACAGGGAGAAGTCACGGCGCTAGGAGAGGTGGCAGCAAACCAGTTGACCTTGGATAGGTTCGAAATTACAAGAGATGAGGTCAAGAAGCACCTATTGGAGCTGGATGTGAGAAAAGCTGTTGGCCGGATGGAATCTCACCATGGGTATTGAAAGAGTGTGCAGGAGCACTTTGCTTGACTCTCCATAGTGTATAGTAGGTCACTGGAAACGGGGGACCTACCAGAAATATGGAAGACTGCTAATGTAGTACCAATATACAAAAGGGTGACAGACAAGAGGCACTGAACTACAGGCCAGTGTCCTTAACTTGTATACCATGCAAGGTGATGGAGAAGATTGTGAGAAAAAACCTAGTAACACATCTGGAGAGAAGAGACTTCGTGACAAACCATCAACATGGGTTCAGGGAGGGTAAATCTTGCCTTACAGGCTTGATAGAATTCTACGATCAGGTGACAAAGATTAAGCAAGAAAGAGAAGGTGGGCGGACTGCATTTTTTTGGACTGTCGGAAAGCCTTTGACACAGTACCCATAAAAGGTTGATGCATAAGCTGGAGAAACAGGCAGGAGTAACTGGTAGGGCGCTCCAGTGGATAAGGGAGTACCTAAGCAATAGGAAGCAGAGAGTTACAGTGAGGGGTGAGACCTCAGACTGGCGTGAAGTCACCAGTGGAGTCCCACAGGGCTCTGTGCTTGGACCTATCCTGTTTCTGATATACGTAAATGATCTCCCAGAGGGTATAGACTCATTCCTCTCAATGTTTGCTGACGACGCAAAATTATGAGAAGGATTAAGACAGAGGAGGACAGCTTGACTTCAAGAAGACCTGGACAAGCTGCAGGAATGGTCGAACAAATGGCTGTTAGAGTTTAACCCAAGCAAATGTAATGTAATGAAGATAGGGGTAGGAAGCAGGAGACCAGATACAAGGTATCATTTGGAGATGAAATACTTCAAGAGTCAGAGAGAGAGAAAGACCTGGGGGTTGATATCACGCCAGACCTGTCCCCTGAAGCTCATATCAAGAGGATAACATCAGCAGCATATGCCAGGTTGGCTAACATAAGAACGGCCTTTAGAAACTTGTGTAAGAAATCTTCAGAACATTATATACCACATATGTCAGACCAATCCTGGAGTATGCGGCTCCAGCATGGAGTCCATATCTAGTCAAGCATAAGACTAAACTGGAAAAGGTTCAAAGGTTTGCCACCAGACTAGTACCCGAGCTGAGAGGTATGAGCTACGAGGAGAGATACGGGAATTAAACCTCACTTCGTTGGAAGACAGAAGAGTTAGGGGGACATGATCACCACATTCAAGATTCTCAAGGGAATCGACAGGGTTGATAAGACAGGCTATTTAACACAAGGGGCACACGCACTAGGGGACACAGGTGGAAACTGAGTGCCCAAATGAGCCACAGAGATATTAGAAAGAACTTTTTTAGTGTCAGAGTGGTTGACAAATGGAATGCATTAGGAAGTAATGTGGTGGAGGCTGACTCCATACACAGTTTCAAGTGTAGATTGATAGAGCCCAATAGGCTCATGAACCTGTACACCTGTTGATTGACGGTTGAGAGGCGGGACCAAAGAGCCAGAGCTCAACCCCCGCAAGCACAATAGGTGAGTACACACACACACAACACACACAAACACACACACAACACACCACACCACACACACCCACAC
>WNGS01164182.1:6613-20127 GCA_020271785.1 Procambarus virginalis
TAACAACGTGCCTCTACGCGAGAGAGACGCCATTAACAACGTGCCTCTACGCGAGAGAGAGACGCCATTAACAACGTGCCTCTACGAGAGAGAGACGCCATTAACAACGTGCCTCTACGCGAGAGAGACGCCATTAACAACGTGCCTCTACGCGAGAGAGAGACGCCATTAACAGCGTACTACAGAACGCATCAACACTTGCCTCTCCGACGCCATTACACGGAAGTGTGGGCAATATCTTGCCAAGTTACAGTGCTGTAACTCCTAATTAACGACTCATAGTTACGTCATCCTAGCATCAGCGGGCGCCAGAGGTCGTGGAGGTCTACGTCTGCATGCCAACACAATTCCGGGCGAGCATAATTCCAGTTCCCACTGATTTTGTTATGTAAGTGCACTTGTAACATTTTTCATATGTAGGTTGCTCGCTCGTTATGCCACGCAATAATCAACAAAACAAAGTTAGTTGAACGAATCTAGATTCTCATTTCACAATGAGAAATAGAGATATTAAAGATAGTCTAGATAACCTTACATTAATTTGCCTTTCAGCTTGACTGGGAGCGGCGTGAAGGAGAAGAATAATTTCATTCCCTGTGCTTGCTGGACGCCGCGTTGCCACGAGTGTGCTGTCATTATCGCCCCACACGTTTACAACTAATTCAGTCGAACAGCTAAGCTGACTTGACTTTCTAGTAGTGTAGTATTAGATATACTAACATCTAGTTACATGAATGATTTCCTTCCAAATTGCCATTTACTTGTCATTTATGAAAATTATATTATTTACTAACTATATTTATTTGATTTATATATGAACTAATAATTTGAATTTGCATACATATTTCTTTCTGACGATTGAGCCAGCGTCGGATTATTGGTGCTAGAACTTAATTGTCTCCTAGCGCTCGTACACCCCAATTTGTGAACGGTAATCTGATTCTTATTTCATGAAAAATACAGTTAAACTAAGATCCATAGGACACTAGTTCTTGGTATCAATCTAATCCACTTGCTCTAGTTTTTGTTTTCCACTTTTTTCTCAAAAAGTGGTGGTCCTTCGTAGCTATTGAAGTCTCTTTTCATTTTAATTACAAATATTGGAGTCAGATTTTCCCACAATATCCATCCATATTATTCCACGACAATATCCCTCCAAAATATTCCACCATAATAACCCTCTATAATAATCAACGATAATAATCCAACAGAATAATCCACAACGTATACCCTCTATAATAATCCAACACATAATCCCTCCAAAATAATCCAACATATAATCCCTCTAAAATAATCCACCACATTCATCACAAATATAATCCTCCATAATAATCCACCTATCACTCAAAATATATTCATTACAATAACCCTCCAAAATAATCCACCTAAACAACCCTCCGTATTATTCAACCACAATAACCTTCCATAATATTCCACGAGAATAATCCACCACGATAACATTATATATTAATCCAATGGAAGATCCTTCAAAATAATTCAACACAATAATCCACCACAATAACCCACCATAACAATCCACCTCAATAACCATCCATAAGAATCCACCACCATAACCCTCAATAATAGTCCACAACAATAACTCTCCGTAATAATCCAACATAATAACATTCCAAAATAACCCATCACAATAACCTTCCATAATAATCCACTTCAATAACCCTCCACAATAATCTACCACAATAACCCTTCAAAATAATCCACCACAATAACCATTCATAATAATCCACCTCATAACCCTCAAAAATAATCCACAGCAATAACCCAAGATAATCCACAAAAATAACCCCCATAATAATGCACCACACAACCCAGGTATAGTGACAGGACAGGCACCATACCCAGGCTCCCATTTACAGCCTGTCCACCCGGCTTGCTATACTTCCAGGTAATATCCAGCCCAAAAACATGCTGGAACATCCTATATAACCAGGATTCAAAATTCCCCGCCCCAATAATCCCTCATAACTATCCTAATAACCTTTACGTAATAGACTGATGTAATAATCAACCACAACAATTAGTTTGTGTTGTTTGTGTTTGTGTTATGACCAAACATAACAATCAGTTCTTAGTGACCTGTTATAATAACCCGCCTCAATAATCTCAATATGCTGGATGAACAGCAAGCTGGTATAACAACCTGTAGTTATAACTTGCCCTAAAAAATCTACGAGAATAGTCTGTTGTAATAATAACTCACAGTAATAACCTACAATAATAGCCAATTTTAATAGTATCCCGGAGTAATAACATATATGTTCAACTTATTTTTAAACTCCAATTATATCGTTTGCTCTTAGTCGCTTTTAATTGTTATTGAAGCCAAACTTCTGAGGTGACTTTATGTTTCATCTGTTTATGTCGGTTGCTGAGTTTATTACGTGTTTGGGGAATTAACATTAAACTGTTGACTTAAAGGTAAAAGGAAGTGTGCTAAGCTGCTTGGGGTCGACCTGAGGACCGTCGTGACCCCAGCGGGTGACCCCACACACTGACCTGAGGACCGTCGTGACCCCAGCGGGTGACCCCACACACTGACCATGACTCTTCCTTATTAATAAAGTCCTCAACACATTAATTTATATTAATAGTGTGAATAAAGAAAAATAACCAATCATAATTATCAGCCGTAGGAAACGGCAATATTATCCTGCTGTAATAACCGCTCGTAGAGATCTCATGTAATTATCAAGTTTAGATAATAGCAGCAAATACCTGCAGTAATAACCGAAAGCAACAAACGGAAGTAATAACCTTCTGTTAAAGTTTGCCATAATAACTTGCCCTAATAATCTCCAGTAATAACACCTCATAATAATCTGATGCAATAATGCACAGAAATAACATTAAAGTTATTTCTGCATGTAATATCTTGTAGAAATAATAAAACACAAAAACATGTTGTAACACCCTGTATAACAACTTCCTCATAACTCCGCGCCCCAATAACCTGTCTTAATATCCTCACAAAATAACTTCCCGAAATGATCTTTCCCTTATAGCCTTTTGTAATAACCAGCCACAACAACTAACCTGTGTAAATGTTCAGACTTAACAACCAGTTGTTAAAACATTCCTAGAAACCTGTTATAATAAAGCTGTTATAATCCTGATGTACTGTGTTCCGAGGGAACGTGACAGACTCTAGGATACTTAGATCCTTCACTAGCCCCTGCCACTTTTCTTGCAAGACAGTTGTTAGTGGATTATCCCAGCCTATCTTCTCTTCCCAGCATTTCTACATTAGCAACTTGCAATTTATCAATTTAGGACTTAATAGTCCCAAGGGGTAGAAGGGTCTGGTGTCGCTAGATAGTAGTTTCCTCATTGTTAGGTTGGTGGTATCTGGTTCCACCGATTTATTGGTCAACTGATCCGACGTCGTATCCCATTTGATACCTCGTACCTCTGTCATCTGGGGTATTTTGTAGTCGGGAAATGTTGCTTCGATTAGTTGTTTTAAGTTGGTATTATTGGCGGCCCATGTGTGGAGAGGCATATTTGCTCCCAACAACTCTCGATTGGCCTCATGGTATATGTATATAGAAAAACCCGCATTTGATTAATTCACTGTTTAGATCACTAAGATCTTTAATCTATAGGAACTTTGTGTAGTTACGGTCTTCTTCCTGGAGACCTACCCTAAGGAATGCCTTACTGATGTCGGCCGTGTATGCATAAGTCCCTATGCGAAACTTTCACAGCATGTCGTACAGCCTCTGTGTCAGGCTAGGGCCAGTTTGAAGGCAGTCTACAAGAAGTTAAGAAGGCTGCTAGACAAAGAGGTATACTGTATACATGACCACGTGGCTGCTAGACAAGGAACTACACAGTATACATGATCACGTGACTGCTAGACAAGGAGCTACACAGTATACATGATCACGTGGTTGCTATACAAGGGGCTGCACAGTATACATGATCACGTGGCTGCCAGACAAGGAACTACACAGTATACATGATCACGTGGCTGCTAGACAAGGACCTACACAGTATACATGACCACGTGGTTGCTATACAAGGGCTGCACAGTATACATGATCACGTGGCTGCTAGACAAGGAGCTACACAGTATACATGACCACGTGGCTGCTAGACAAGGAGCTACACAGTATACATGATCACGTGGTTGCTATACAAGGGGCTGCACAGTATACATGATCACCTGGCTGCTATACAAGGAGCTACACAGTATACATGATCACGTGGCTGCTAGACAAGGACCTACACAGTATACATGACCATGTGGCTGCTAGACAAGGACCTACACAGTATACATGACCACGTGGCTGCCAGACAAGGAGCTACACAGTATACATGACCATGTGGCTGCTAGACAATGAGCTGCACAGTATACATGATCACGTAATATCTCCAGCGGATGATTAATGACCCGGAGTGTTTACACAAAATATGGCAGATGTGGAGGAGATGAAGTACAAGGCTCACTAACAACCAGCGGCCCATTACCTTGCTTGAGTACATAACGGAGCTACAGCGGCTGGATAGTCCCAGAAACACTGTGAGGAAGATGAGAGACTACAGTCGTGGGTGCTACAGTGAGGAAGATGAGAGACTACAGCCGTGGGCGCTACAGTGAGGAAGATGAGAGACTACAGCCGTGGGCGCTACAGTGAGGAAGATGAGAGACTACAGTTGTGGGCGCTACAGTGAGGAAGATGAGAGACTACAGTCGTGGGCGCTACAGTGAGGAAGATGAGAGACTACAGCCGTGGGCGCTACAGTGAGGAAGATGAGAGACTACAGTCGTGGGTGCTACAGTGAGGAAGATGAGAGACTACAGTCGTGGGTGCTACAGTGAGGAAGATGAGAGACTACAGCCGTGGGCGCTACAGTGAGGAAGATGAGAGACTACAGTCGTGGGTGCTACAGTGAGGAAGATGAGAGACTACAGTTGTGGGCGCTACAGTGAGGAAGATGAGAGACTACAGTCGTGGGTGCTACAGTGAGGAAGATGAGAGACTACAGTTGTGGGCGCTACAGTGAGGAAGATGAGAGACTACAGCCGTGGGCGCTACAGTGAGGAAGATGAGAGACTACAGTCGTGGACGCTACAGTGAGGAAGATGAGAGACTACAGTCGTGGGCGCTACAGTGAGGAAGATGAGAGACTACAGTCGTGGGTGCTACAGTGAGGAAGATGAGAGACTACAGTCGTGGGCGCTACAGTGAGGAAGATGAGAGACTACAGCCGTGGGCGCTACAGTGAGGAAGATGAGAGACTACAGCCGTGGGCGCTACAGTGAGGAAGATGAGAGACTACAGCCGTGGGCGCTACAGTGAGGAAGATGAGAGACTACAGTCGTGGGCGCTACAGTGAGGAAGATGAGAGACTACAGTCGTGGGTGCTACAGTGAGGAAGATGAGAGACTACAGCCGTGGGCGCTACAGTGAGGAAGATGAGAGACTACAGTCGTGGACGCTACAGTGAGGAAGATGAGAGACTACAGCCGTGGGCGCTACAGTGAGGAAGATGAGAGACTACAGCCGTGGGCGCTACAGTGAGGAAGATGAGAGACTACAGTCGTGGGCGCTACAGTGAGGAAGATGAGAGACTACAGTCGTGGGCGCTACAGTGAGGAAGATGAGAGACTACAGTCGTGGGCGCTACAGTGAGGAAGATGAGAGACTACAGTCGTGGGCGCTACAGTGAGGAAGATGAGAGACTACAGCCGTGGGCGCTACAGTGAGGAAGATGAGAGACTACAGCCGTGGGCGCTACAGTGAGGAAGATGAGAGACTACAGCCGTGGGCGCTACAGAGAGGAAGATGAGAGACTACAGTCGTGGGCGCTACAGTGAGGAAGATGAGAGACTACAGTCGTGGGCGCTACAGTGAGGAAGATGAGAGACTACAGTCGTGGGCGCTACAGTGAGGAAGATGAGAGACTACAGCCGTGGGCGCTACAGTGAGGAAGATGAGAGACTACAGTCGTGGGTGCTACAGTGAGGAAGATGAGAGACTACAGCCGTGGGCGCTACAGTGAGGAAGATTACAGACTACAGCCGTGGGCGCTACAGTGAGGAAGATGAGAGACTACAGCCGTGGACGCTAAAACATGGCTGTCAGGTCAGCTCTACAGTATACATGACCACGTGGTAAGCGAGCTACAAAGTATACATGACCACGTGGCTGTCAGGTCCGCTCTACAGTATACATGACCACGTGGTAAGCGAGCTACAAAGTATACATGACCACGTGGCTGTCAGGTCCGCTCTACAGTATACATGACTACTTGGTGACCAAGCTACAAAGTATACATGATCACGTGATATCTACAGTACAACCGTTGATTAATGCCAACACAAGTAAACACACTGGTGACCTCTGATGACCCAGAGGTCATAACAGTCTTGACACGAGTCAACGTTTTCATTCTAAAAATAACAGGAGTCTTGTATTAAGACTTTTCTCATAAGTACTTGAGGGCAGTTTTCACTCCTTAATGGTTATCACTTCCTTCAGATAAAGGTTCTTAGTGTCACTTAGTGTTGAGGTGAAGGTCTATCTACAACCCGTCCTCCAAATAGAACGTCGCATTTTGACATATACTTTACCCAAGGCCAAATATTTTCGTACTAGAAAATAGTAGCGGTTCGAAGAAATTTTCATTCTTTCCCGTTTTCTGTTTTGGGTCCTCTCGTAAGTTAGGATAATGAGACTTTAATACAACAGTTTTTGACGTTGGGAAACCTTATGGGAATGGGCTGCTATATAATACTCTGTAAGTCTTGAATACTCAGGAAGAGTCATGGTCAGTGTGTGGGGTCACCCGTTGGGGTCAATACGGTCCTCAGGTCAGTGTGTGGGGTCACCCGCTGGGGTCAATACGGTCCTCAGGTCAGTGTGTGGGGTCACCCGCTGGGGTCAATACGGTCCTCAGGTCAGTGTGTGGGGTCACCCGCTGGGGTCAATACGGTCCTCAGGTCAGTGTGTGGGGTCACCCGCTGGGGTCAATACGGTTCTCAGGTCAGTGTGAGGGGGTCACCCGCTGGGGTCACGACGGTCCTCAGGTCAGTGTGAGGGGGTCACCCGCTGGGGTCACGACGGTCCTCAGGTGGACCCCATGGTACACGGAACTTTCCTTTTACCTTAAGTCAACAATTTAATATAAATTCCCCAAACCACGTAATAAACTCAGCAACCGACATAAACAGATGAAACATAAAGTCGCCTCAGAAGTTTGGCTTCAATAACAATTAAAAACGATTAAGAACAAAATATATAATTGGTGTTTAAAAAATATTGAACATATAGATTATTACTCCGGAATATTATTATTGTAGGTTATTACTGTCAGTTATTATTACAACAGGCTCTTCTCGTAGGATTTTAGTGCTAGTTATAATTGCAGGTTGTTATACCAGCTTGCTGTTCATTCAGGATATTGAGACTGATTATTGAGGCGAGTTATTTTAACAGGTCACTAGTGATAGTTTAACAACTGATTGTTACGTCTGATCATTTACACAAACTGATTGTTGTGGTTGGTAATTACATCAGGTTATTATGAAAAGGTAATTAGGCTAGTTCATTGTTATTGAAGCCAAACTTCTGAGGTAACTTTATGTTTCATCTGTTGTTCAGGACTTTATTCAACATGTTCGGTTGTTGAGTTTATTACGTGTTTTGGGAAATTATATTAAAATGTTGACTTAAGGTAAAAGGAAGATATGTGAGCCCCTTGGGGTCGACCTGAGGACCGTCGTGACCCCAGCGGGTGACCCCACACACTGACCATGACTCTTCCTAATTATTAAAGTCCTCAACCCAGTATTTATTCACCTTCTCAGGTGACCCGCAAGTACAACCAAATAATCCACCACAATATCCATAAAAATATTCCACCACAATAACCTTTCTCAATATTGTGGAACTGTTTCTCTGGTAAACCAAGAGGTCAGGTACACTGTGATGTTGGTTTACCTGGCAACCACATGTTCATGTAACCTGTAGAAGCCCTCGTCTGGCAGTCACATTCTCAGGTATACTGTGGAGTTGTCAGTCTAACAACCTGCGAACATAACCAGACCTTATAACCTGTTCCTATAACATAGTAAATAACTAGAAGTTATAACCAGCAGAAATTATATGCAACAATAACACGAGGATCATCGTGTTATTCTCCCGCCGGAGCCCCACCCCCCCCTACACTGACCATGACTCTTCTTTAGTAATAAAGTCCTCGACCCAGTAACTTATTTACTTCAGCTGAGGTGTATAAATTAAGTGAGTTAGGAATTTATATAAAAAAACTTTGAATATAGAAAAATAACCAATCTTAATTATCAGGCGTATGAAACTGCAGTATTAGCCTTCTTTAACAACCGCCTTTAGTGATACAGGTAATTAATAACTGTAAATAATAGCAGCAAATACCTGCAGTAATAACCGGAAGTAATAACCTTCTGTTAAAGTTGTAATATTATCCCAGAGTAATAACCTATGTGTTCAGTTTCTTCTTAAAACCCAATTACATATTTTGTTTTTAGTCGCTTTTAATTGTTATTGAAGCCAAACTTCTGAGGTGACTTTATGTTTGATCTGTTTATGTCGGTTGCTGAGTTTATTACGTGTTTTGGGAAATTATATTAAAATGTTGACTTAAGGTAAAAAGAAGATCGACTCGTTCGTGGGGTCGACATGAGGACCGTCGTGACCCCAGCGGGTGACCCCACACACTGACCATGACTCTTCCTTATTAATAAAGTCCTCAACCCAATAATATATACACCTCAGGTGTGATGTATAAAATAAGGTGTGTTAGGAATTTATATTAATACTTTGAATAAAGAAAAATAACCAGTCTTAATTATCATCTGTGTGAAACTGCAGTATTATCCTGCTGAAATAACCGCTTGTATTGATCTCAGCTAATTACCATTTGTAAATAATTACAGCAATTACTTGTGATAATAACTGGAAGTAAGAAACAAAAGTAATAAGTTTCTGTTAAAGTTTGACATAATAACTCGCCCTAATATTCTACAGTAATAACACATCATTATAACCTGACGTAATAATGCACAGAAATAACATCAACATTATTTCCGGAAGAGCTGACAGGGCTTGCAGAAGAGCTTGCAGAATTATAAAACACAAAAACATGTTGTGACACCCTGTATAACAACTTCCTCATAACTCCACGCCCCAATAACCTGCCTTAATATCCTCACGTAATACCTTCCTGAATAACTTCTCCCTAATAGCCTGGTGTAAACAGCCACAACAACCAACCTGTGTGTGGGGTTTTCTACTTTGCTTTCCCGACTACAATGCATACGTTACCAATGTACATGTGGCAGACGCTTCACGAAGCTGTCGGAATCAAGCAGAGAAAATACGAGAGCAAGCGTACAGGGCCTGGGAGCATAGTCGAGTAAGAGTCCTTGATGGTCTCTTCTCAGACTGGCTTCGCCTGGTTCTGATCCACATTGGTCGTTGGAATCTCCTCAATGCTTGAAACTCTTTAAGGGTCATTTAAGATCTCATTTTGATTGAACATTGGTTCAGCATCAAATTCTATGATGGAATTAAACTTCCTAAAGTCGAGGCAGATGCGCACATCTTCCCCAGGGTTCTTCTCCTCAATGTTTGAAACACTTTAAGGGACTCCAAGGGTTCTCATCACATTTATAGATTAGTGAATAATAGGCAACTCGGTGTTGAAGACACCTGGGGCTGAAGGCTTAAGTAATAGTTGGCAGTATTCAGAAGTGGTTCAACAGAAACACCGCATTAAGCTTAACAGTAGTTTATTTACACACTTAACCACTAATACAATGGGTGGTTGATTTACTTTAGATTGGCGTCAGAAAGGCTATGGTTGCATTAGCGAGACTATTGACGTCTGACTAATGGATTCTGATCCACTCGTGGAGAAACACCTAACTTAACACAATTGACAGCCAATCATTAATACAGCAAGCCTAACTGCCGGTGTAGTCACAGGAGTTCCAACAGGATACTCGAGCAATGATAATGCATTATAAATCAACAATGGCACTGTTATTGGGACAGGCAATAATCATGCACAATAATTATGTCACACAATAACTAAATGTGTGATGTATGTGAGATTCACATTCACAGACGAGTGTAATGTCGTGGCACCACACAGATGAACGCACATACACCATCAGGTGTCTCGGTCTCCACCTATACCTGTGTCAGGTATTGAGAAGGTGAGAACTGTGGTTGACCACTCAGATCAACACACAGACAGACACAATAATAAAGAAACAAAATCTTGTACTTACAGGTATGGCTACCTCTCTTATCCACTCATGCACATTCATGCAGACCTCGTAGGTGGCTGTCATGACCTCATGATCCACAGCTTCGCTGGCCAACCATCATAGCCTGGCCATGTTTCAATAAGTGTCTAGGGTAAAGTGAAAAAGGCTGGTTAAAACAACACCAGTTTACTGGGACATATAAACAGGTCACCGTAAAACAATGAGAAACTGAAGTTCTCTATATACAACTGATATACAACTAGTATGCAACTGATACTCTAATCAGAACAAGGAGATTAACACAGCTCTCGTAATCATCTCAAGGAACTTAAACACAGCTATCGAAATCAGTAACAGGCATTAACTGCACTCATTTGGGACTAGCTGACACCAGGCCCCAGCCCGGCGCAGTGGTACACTAACCCAAGTATCAGGTTGGTGGAGTCATACATTAATAAGTAGTGGGTGAGGAATCAGTAACGTACTACAACACAATAACAAGCACCAATGATCCTCACATACCCATCTCAACACAAAATCACCTACCACCTGACCTCGTACCTCGATGTACCTCGGTAGCCTGATCCTACTTAGTCTCATCTATTGATCAATCTATATATATATCTACATACAGGATTAACTCTACAGTGCTTTCCCATACATATTCATCTACTCTTCTTCTCCTATTCTCCTGCTATTCTTTACTCTCCCCCACATGCCCCACATACAACAACATAGTCTCCTACCCCCACCCGAACATAACCCGCAGTCAAAGACCGCGTAACCAGACACCAGATGCTGACACGTGCTGGCACGCGTCATACATCCATTTTCCATTCACTCTCTTACCCCCACATATGACCCACAACGTTCTCCTGACGGTACCCGTCCCATACATTTTACCCTCTGCGACCTACAACGTCCCCCCTGACGCAACCCGTCCCATTCTACGGACTCCCCCACCACTTTCGACTATGACCAAGTTCGATCCATTGAGGTTCTCCTCAGGTTTGGGACGGTCGTAGTCTCAGTTTACGCTACTCACCTCGTTGCCAAAGAAACCAATTCCACAAAATATATGACCTTTTAATTACAAAACACAGAACCTTCTCATGCCCACGTGGCTGTCAGGTCAGCTCTACAGTATACATGACCACGTGACTGTCAGGTCAGCTCTACAGTATACATGACCACGTGACTGTCAGGTCAGCTCTACAGTATACATGACCACGTGGCTGTCAGGTCAGCTCTACAGTATACATGACTACATGGTAAGTGAGCTACAAAGTATACATGATCACGTAATATCTGCAACCGTTGATTAATGCCAACATAAGTAAACACACTGGTGACCTCTGATGACCCAGAGGTCATAACAGTCTTGACACGAGTCAACGTTTTCATTCTTAAAATAACAGGAGTCTTGTATTAAGACTTTTCTCATAAGTACTTGAGGGCAGTTTTCACTCTTTAATGGTTATCACTTCCTTCAGATAAAGGTTCTTAGTGTCACTTAGTGTTGAGGTGAAGGTCTATATACAACCCGTCCTCCAAATAGAACGTCGCATTTTGACGTTTACGCTACCTAAGGCCAAACATTGACGTACCAGAAAAATGTTAGCGGCTCGCGAAAACTTCATATTCTCCCATTTTCTGCTTTGGGTCCTCTGCGAGGTTAGGCTAATGGGACTTAGATTACGTCAGTTTCTTGACGTTGGGAAACCTCTAATAGGACGGGCTGCTATATAATACTTGGTAACTCTTGATTAATCAGGAAGAGTCATGGTCAGTGTGTGGGGTCACCCGCTGGGGTCACGACGGTCCTCAGGTCGACCCCAAGAACAGATACTCTTCCTTTTACCTTAAGTCAACATTTTAATATAATTACCCAAAACACGTAATAACTCAACAACCGAACATGTTGAATAAAGTCCTGAACAACAGATGAAACATAAAGTCACCTCAGAAGTTTGGCTTCAATAATAATTAGAAGCGACTAAGAACAAAAGATATAACTGGGGTTTAAATAATACTTAATGTATATTTTATTGCAAAACTTCTACGGGTTATTATTACAACAGACTATTTTTATGGGTTATTACTGCAGGTTATTAGTAAAACAGGATAACATTGAATGTTATTACTGCAGGTTAATATTACAGCATGCTATTATTGTATCTTATATCTGCGGGTTATTATTACAACAGGCCGTTATTGTAGGTGATTTCTGAAGATGATTATTACAACAGGTATTACTTTTAGTTATTGTTATTTTTTTACAACAGGCCTTTGCTATAGGTTATAACTAAATATTCCACCACAATAACTCTCCATAATAGTCCACCACAATAACCTCCAATAATACACCTCAATAATGCTCCATAATAATCCATCACACTTACCCAACAAAATATTCCACTACAATAATCCTCAATAATAATACATTACAATAACCCTCATAATAATACACACCATAACCCTACCACAATAACCCTTCATAATAATCCACCACAATAACCTTCCACATTAATCTTCCATAATAACACTCCATATTATTCCACCACATTACTCTCCATAATAATCCACAACAATAACCCTCATAATAATCCAACTCAATTGTCCTCCCAAAAATTTCACCACAATAACCCTACATAATAATCCACCACAATAACCCTCCATAATAATCCACCACAATAATCCTCCAGATTAATCCACCACAATAACCCTCCATAATAATCCACCACAATAACCCTCCATAATAATTCCCAACAATGACCCTCCATAATAATCCACCACAATAACCCTCCATAATAATCCACCAAAATAACCCTCCATAATAATCCACCAAAATACCCCCCATAATAATCCACCACAATAACCCTCCATACTAACCTACAGTTTACACGGCACACAACCTGAATTATAAAGAGTAAATAAACAAGATGATAGTACTTATTTTCCACAAGCCTCCAATAACCCTCCTTATAATCAACCACAAAAACCCTCCATAATAATCATCCACAATAACCCTCCATAATAATCCACGTCTACAACCTCTATTAATAATTCACGAAAATTTACTATCCAAAATATTCCAGCACAATAACTCTCCATAATAGTCCACCACAATACCATCCACCAAATATTCCACCTGAATAAAGCTGCATAATAATCCTTCACAATACCCTCCATAATAATCCACGTCTAAAACCTCTATAATAATCCACCAAAATAA
>WNGS01164183.1:7257-20777 GCA_020271785.1 Procambarus virginalis
GACTGATTCGACTGGCATGGTCTTCATAAACTGTGCATTGGTATATGCTTCCTGACAGAATAAACATTTTGGAGCACTTGTAGCTCCTTTTGTTTTATCTGTCTTGGGAGCTTGATTTCCTACAGTTCCTTTAACAGTGGGGTGACATAGCATATGTGCAAACAGTACTCTGTTTCCACTTTGCAGCAGAGGAGTTTTGTTGCCTTGATTTTGACTGCCAGTTGGGACATTTTATTTTTGTCCGAAGATTCACCTTTGGTGATTTTTTCTTGTGATATGATATTGTTACAAATATGTAATACTTGTAGGATTGTACTTACATGCAAGTAGATCATACAAGCATGTAAACACTTGTATTCCTCCAAGGATTTCCTTAAAAAGATAAATTGTATCTGTAATAATGTGTAGCTACAGTATTCATGATGTGATGAAGCATTTTGCTTTTATTTTTTCTCGGCTTTGCCTTTTCTATTAAGTAACTCTCTTTGAGACGCTTGATTGCCTACAGATTTTCTGAGGCTGCTTTCACTCCAGTGAGAGCATGAGATTTAGGTGATCAAGACTATATTCTTGGATTAAGATAGTTATCTTAAATGAATTATAATACTTGGATTGACATTGTCAATGGGCTGTTAGCCTTAAGATTGTAGATTAGTGATGATGGGCTGTTTAGCCATTAAGATTGTGATGTGAGATTAAGATTGTTCTTAACCCTTAAACTGCGCCATGGCGTAAATATACGCCCTGAGTAACATGTCCCATGGTGCGCAAGGCGTATATATACGCCCTGGAGTAACATGTCCATTGTGGCGCATGGCGTATATATACGCCATAAGGTGCCACGCCCGATTCAAATGGGCCGCGGCTACACGGGGTTCAAATTAGCTTCCTCAGGGCTCTTTTAAACAGACGCAATTTTAAAAAAAAATCGTGGGCAATATTCTCAGGTGTGAAGAGGCACTAACTGTTGGAGCAACCAAGGCTGGCGCACGCAGCATAAGCGAGCGGCATTGCTGTTCAGCTTGTGACCATAGCATCGCCGAAAAATGTCAAAATAACTATATAATTCTTATTATTTATCGATGATAATATTATAGATGACCCCTGATCTGTGATATAAATAACCAGGGTTGTGATAATAGAGAATTGGTTGTAAAATTAGCGCTGTAGGAGGAGTGATGCTGAGAGACTAAGGAAGAAAGCATCGTTTACTGACTGGTGGGCACGCTGTTATTGTTTACATTCACCATACCAGATCAGTGGTTCTCTATGGTGAACACAAATGTAGATACTTATATATATTGTATGTATTAGTGTAATAACAGCAAAAGGATTATGCTGGGAGGAGCCATTTGGGTGACGGAGGTGACGTCGTCGGCACGATTTGTCTAGCTGTTTAGAGAGTGGCCACTATGCTCCTTGGGTTGCACTACAAGCTTAGGTGTCCAGTTACGGTGCATAAAACATGTAGATATTTATATATAATATGTGTATATAGGGTAATAACACTGCAACAGTATTGTTGGGGGAGAAAGTTTAGTGCGTGTGACCTTGAATGAGTGAGGGAGCCGCCAGCTGTGTATAGCGACGACTCTTAGTGCCTGAACTAACTCTATATTACAGTCTCCGTGGTGTAGTGGTAAGACACTCGCCTGGCGTTCGCGAGCGCTATGTCATGGGTTCGTATCCTGGCCGGGGAAGATTTACTGGGCGCAATTCCTTAACTGTAAGCCTCTGTTTAACGCAACAGTAAAATGGTACTTGGATGAAAAAACGATTCTTCCGCGGCGGGGATCGTATTCCAGGGACCTGCCCGAAACGCTACACATACTAGGGCTGTACAAGAATGTAACAACTCTTGTATATCTCAAAAAAAAAAAAATAATCAGCTTAGCGGGTAGGACAGTTGGGTGGGGACTACACATGTGTATCCACCCTGGCTGACACCTATGTACACTTCGGAGCTGATCAAGCAGGTGGGGCAGCCAAACACAGGGGAAACAGCAAAATCTCTCAAAAACAGGCGACTGGCAGGTCAATACCCCTTTGTTCCCATAGTGTCTGAGACGCATGGCCCCTGGGGAATGTGCCTTGGATTTCTCAAGGAATTGGTTCCAGCTCATTGACACCAGAGACCCAAGGGCTTGCAGTTTTTTGTTTCAGCGCCTCAGTGTGGGATCCAGAGGGGAAATGCTTGCTGCGTCCTCGGTTCCTGTCCGGAAGCGGAGGAGCTTCAAGAGATCATAACCTTTAGGCATTTGTCTTGTATGTTTTGTAACCTTTAAAACACAATAAAGCATAAGAAAAAAAAAGGAAGGGGGTGGTAGGAGAAAAGCACACAGAAACTGTATTGGAGGGGACCTACATTCCCTCCAATGCGTTATGTGTGATTTCCTCCGAGGCTATGGGTCCCCCTTCTTCCAGCCAGAGGTGGTACCCCTTCCATATTAAATATATATATATATATATATATATATATATATATATATATTATATGGTTAATATAATATTAAGCCATATATATATATATATATATATGGCTTAATTTTAGTATATATATATATATATATATATATATATATATATATATATATATATATATATATATATATATATATATATATATATATATATATAATATATATATATATATATATACATATATATGACAGCTATATCAGAGGAAATACTTGTATATTATATAAGATAAAGACCAAGGATTCATTACCTAGATTGAATCGTTGCCTCTCGTGCTAACTGGTTCGCCCTATATCTACCTAACATTAACTGGCCAGAAATGTATAGATAATAAACGGGTTTCAGTAAAACACTTTCCTTTTTTAGATGTTGACTGCATGTTGATGATAGAAGAAACACTAATTTGACCTCCATAACACTTCGTCCAAGGGAGAATTATAGGAGCTGAACTCGCTCCAACGACTGGTCTAAACAATAGCTGACCTCCCTCCCACTGCTGACGCCTTGGCTCTCTTTGTCCAGATGTCAATAATAGGTAGAAAGGTCACATTTTTCTCTAATTTTGTACTGATAATTAAGTTAATTCAAATGAGATTTTTTTATGATGTTAATTAAAAGTCCAAAGACTGCTGTATTAGGTATAATTCCCAAACGAATAGCTGACGAATTTATATCACTATGTGGCAATGATATCCCGTTTTCTACAACCCAGCAGCAATATTATCTGCGTATTGTACTTAATATTAGTAAATGGTTTCGGGTTTTCCGACATAATTCTCTGGGGGGCTACTCACGGATCAGTCTTATTTAGAACAGATGAACACCGATACTCCTCCTTCGAATTATTAGATTAATTTGATATTAGTAGTTAGTAATCACACATTTGTGTGTCTGTTCATACAGGATTGATGTCCCGTACTAGAGTTGCAGGGATTAGAATTCTAATGCGATTTAATTTCACTGTTAACACTTGAGAGGCTAAAATTCTAGCCTAATTACATATTAACCCAGTGGACTGAATGTGATCAAGTACTACAGTCAAGTATGATTCAGGAACTGCAGTGAGATCAGTGACATTAGATATAATAACTTGAAGCTTGTTCAGGTAACTGGTCATAGATATATATAAACTGAGGCCCATGGAATTTATCTTGATTAAATAATAAATGTATCAAAAACAGTCGTTAGATTAATTGGGATTTAATTTAGTTAGTTGATTCAGAGGATTGAATAGCCAATCACTAAAGTCAAGTATGGTTCTGAGACTGCAGTGGGTTCAGTGACATTGGTCGCAGTGACTTGTTGCTGTTTAGGCTACTGTTCACTGACTTGCCACTGATGACTCATGTACTCATCTTCAATTTTCAATGATGATGTAATCTCCTTATTATAATGCTACTGGAGATATATAATCAGCTGACAAATTTAGAGTTCTACTGGTATTGTTTATCTGCAGGCATAGGTCTCCTCAGGCTTAGTACTGGGCCTGAGAGTAATTTACCTCCTGCAGAATTTAACATGGCTATGCCCTGATATTTAGTAGGGCTACCGATGAATCGATGGTAGTAGTCTGTACCTACAAGGTTACCGACGTCAGTGAGGTGATCAGACTTAATATTATCTGCCAATTTTATTCCTCTATTTCTCAGGAATTTGGCAGTTCCTCTCAGACCTTGTACTTGTAGTTCTGCTGGTATTTTGTCCACCACAATGGCTTGTACTTGACAGACGTACCTGTCTAATCGTACTGATGGTTGTATCACCTGGTAGACTTGAGATCCTGTATCTGTTAGAAACCCTGAGATATTGATTGGCATCTGGGTTACAGGCCTTAATTGTAGTTCATCTGCCAACATTTTAGCAACATATGTTCTCTGGGACTCTTAGTCAAACAACCTACAGGTATGGACCTTGGCCCTCTTATTCTGGATGGTAATTTCGGCAGTAGGGAAAGTCGTATTACCTTTAGACTTTGCCGATTGGACACTAATTGTTTGTTGCATCTTGCAGTACTGTACTGTAGTGGGAATGCTATCTGCCACCTTTTGGTTTGGAGACTTTGTTTTGGTGTCTCCGCACAATGCTGCATGGTGCTGACCCTTGTTACACTTATTACATGTGTGTAATTGGGTCTCACAGTCGTGTATGTTCTGTTTCCTGAGGCACCTCGTGCAATGTTGCAAATCTTTGAGTCGCTCAACACGGGCGTCACAATCAGAAAAATTAGGGCAGTGGTACATTAAATGTTTCTCTTGGCAAGACAAACATGTTCCATAGCTTCTAGTACCCTTTGGTGTCACGTTCTTGGGTGACACAGTAACTATAGGCTTGGCGGGTCCCACTACACATACGCCCACACTGCCACTGTTCCACCTTGGTGTTGAATTATATTGTCTAGATTGATTTGGAGTACCTTTGGTACTCTGTGGTTTATTATTATTGGTGTCTGAAGGTTTACTTAGTTGTTTTAATTTGTCATGTCAAGTTTACAAATCGCAAGTAGTAAATATTGTATTGAGAAAAAGTAGTGCCATATATATATATATATATATATATATATATATATATATATATATATATATATATATGCGAACAAGCCTGAATGGTCCCCAGGACTATATGCGAATGAAAACTCACACCCCAGAAGTGACTCGAACCCATACTCCCAGGAGCAACGCAACTGGTATGTACAAGACGCCTTAAACCACTTGACCATCACGACCGGACATAATGAGGTGATAGCCGAAGCTATTTGAACCACCTCACCGCCGGCACTCGGATGGTTATCTTGGGCATAGCATTTTACCAAATCACCTCATTCTTTGGGGCACACGTGAGGAACACAAATGCGAACAAGCCTGAATGGTCCCCAGGACTATATGCGAATGAAAACTCACACCCCAGAAGTGACTCGAACCCATACTCCCAGGAGCAACGCAACTGGTATGTACAAGACGCCTTAAACCACTTGACCATCACGACCGGACATAATGAGGTGATAGCCGAAGCTATTTGAACCACCTCACCGCCGGCACTCGGATGGTTATCTTGGGCATAGCATTTTACCAAATCACCTCATTCTTTGGGGCACACGTGAGGAACACAAATGCGAACAAGCCTGAATGGTCCCCAGGACTATATGCGAATGAAAACTCACACCCCAGAAGTGACTCGAACCCATACTCCCAGGAGCAACGCAACTGGTATGTACAAGACGCCTTAAACCACTTGACCATCACGACCGGACATAATGAGGTGATAGCCGAAGCTATTTGAACCACCTCACCGCCGGCACTCGGATGGTTATCTTGGGCATAGCATTTTACCAAATCACCTCATTCTTTGGGGCACACGTGAGGAACACAAATGCGAACAAGCCTGAATGGTCCCCAGGACTATATGCGAATGAAAACTCACACCCCAGAAGTGACTCGAACCCATACTCCCAGGAGCAACGCAACTGGTATGTACAAGACGCCTTAAACCACTTGACCCCATCATAGAAAACAGGATATCATTGCCACTAGTGTTATAAATTAGTCAGCTATTCTGTTGGGAATTATACTTAATACAACAATCTTTGGACTTTTAACATCATAAAAACATCTGATTTGAATTAACCTAATTATCAGTACAAAATTAGAGTAAATGTGACCTTTCTACCAATTATTGACATCTGGACAAGGAGAAGCCAAGGCGTCAGCAGTGGCAGGGAGGTTAGCCATTGTTTAGAAGAGAGTCATTGGAGTGAGTTCAGCTCCTATAATTCTCCTTTGTATGAAGTGTTATGGGGATCAAATAAGTGCTTCTTCTATCATCAACACGCAGTCAACATCTAAACAAGGGAAGTGTCTTACCAAAACCCATTTATTATCTAATCATTTCTGGCTAGTTAATGTTAGGTACATATAGGGCGAACCGGTTAGCACAAGAGGCAACTACTCAATCCAAGTAATTAATCCTTGGTCCTTATCTTATATAATATACAAGAATTTCCTCTGATATAGCTGTCATATATATAGGATTTCGGCTTTATAGAGAGTATCCTTTTAACAGGTGTAGAAGAGGAAGCAAGAATTAATATTGTTACACCCAGTTTCATGGGTGGTGGATGCTAGCTTCAACTACGAAGATTATTTGGTGTCATCATTCGTGTTTATACCTGTGGACTAAGTCTACTATTCAATAAGATAAGATCTAAATTATTATTACTAATATATGTAGTTTAATGTTGTAGTTTGATTGGCTGAATATATAAAATTTATAAACCTCCCCCCTTATGTGTAAGGAGTCGATTTGTGAGAATATTGCAGAAATACAGTCTGATGTATTTGGGAGCTGGTCCGGTCGAGCGGACAGCAAACTGGACTTGTGATCCTGTTGGTCCTGGGTTCCATCCCAGGTGCCGGCGAGAAACAATGGGCAGAGTTTCTTTCACCCTAGCCCCTGTTACCTAGCAGTAAAACAGGTACCTGGGTGTTAGTCAGCTGTCACGGGCTGCTTCCTGGGGGTGGAGGTCTGGTCGAGGACCAAGCTGCGGGGACACTAAAAAAAAAAAAAGTCCCGAAATCATCTCAAGATAACCTGATAAACATTAAACAAATTGCTCTCGAAATATATAAATTAATGTATATATAAATTCTATATAACTTCATATAAATTAAATAAATATAAATATTACGAGTCGGTTCCCCACATTATATGGTCATTTTCGAAACGGATGACAGATTATTTGGTCATCTTTGTACTGGATGAACTAGAGTTAACCAGCGGATTCATTAATACACTGGTACTAGTGCGACTTATTGTCAGAGTTCACCCCCTTCCAACCTGTGGTTGGGGTCGTCCCACAGGTCTTAGCCCCTCAGTACCGGGCGTCACTGCTCACCCTTGGGCTCCCCCAGTCAATTAAGGGCTGGCATTATACACCCCTAGCGAGTGAGGAGGTTCAAACTTCTTATAACTCACTTAAACCTGCCTGTCCTGACACTGGAGCATTTCCTCTTGCTTTATCTGATCTGTCCTGAGGTCGCCAGCTCGGTGTTTATACTCGTGTCCCAGCAACATGTCAGTGGTCTTAATGGTTACCTTAATCAAGGATGCAATATCTTGTGCAGTACAAGGTGTCACTAATGGTCTCATAAATTATATTATATATATATATATATATATATATATATATATATATATATATATATATATATTATATATATATATAAAAAAAATAAAAACTTTTATATATATATATATATATATTATATATATATATATATAATGGTCTCATAATATATATATATATATATATATATATATATATATATATATTATATATATATATATATATATATATATATATATATTATATATTATATATATATATATTTATGAGACCATTAGTGACACCTGTACTGCACAAGATATTGCATCCTTGATTAAGGTAACCATTAAGACCACTGGACATGTTGCTGGGACACGAGTATAAAGTATAAAGAGGCTCGTTGACCAGACCACACACCAGAAGTTGAAGGGACGACGACGTTTCGGTCCGTCCTGGACCATTCTCAAGTCGCTTGTGATGAGGAGGTAGAGAACGGGAAATAAATAGGCAAGAGAGAGGTGAGGGAGGAAAGTAAGGTGTAGAGAATAGCAATAATAATGAGAACTGCAGAAGGCCTATTGGCCCATACGAGGCAGCTCCCATTATAACCAACAAAGGAAAGGTAATAGGAATAAGCAGAGGATAGCAAGGGAGCGTAGGAGAAGACAATGGGCAGAAAAAGGGGGAGAAGAGAGAAAAAGAAAAGGAAAGAGAAAGAAAGATAAATGGAAGGGGTAAGCTTATGTTAAGTCTCGTTTGTTAGAAAGATTAGAGCATTTGAGTATGTACTGTGAAAGGGAGAGTCACAGCAACAAAGCCAGGACTCAAGTTCATGTTGGGTACATTGTGTATAAGAGCCGATTCTACAAGACGGCTCTGTGAAGAGTAGAGGCAGGAAGATTATTTTGGAGGAAGACCAATCAATGGATGATTAGAATCCCTCACATGGAAGAAGAGAGCATTGTTAGTGTCTGCAGACTTAACACTTCTCTTGTGTTCTTTAAGTCTGTCATTTAGTGTACGGCCAGTTTCGCCAAAGTATTGGAGAGGACAAGATGAACAGGAAATAGAGTAGACACCAGCAGCATTAGAAGCAGGAGGAGCAGTGTGAACTAGATTGCTACGAAGTGTGGTTAGTTTGTCGAAAGGCGAGTTTAATGTCAAGAGGACGAAAGGTATTGGTAAAAGTTTGAGTTCAGATATGAAGGGAAGGCATAAGACAGTGCTACTAGTGTTGGAAGCACGTTTAGGATGACAGAAATTTCGTCTAGCTTGAGAGTAGGCACAGTTGATGAAATGCAAAGGATAACCAAGGCGAGAGAATGATTTGTAGATAAAGGAAATTTCAGAATCAAGAAACTGAGGGTCGCTGATGCGTAGAGCGCGGAGGAAGAGAGGACGAGGACACTTTTCTTAGCAGAAGGAGGATGGTAGGAAAAAGAAGTGAATGTACATGCCACTATGCATGGGTTACGGTAGACAGAGAAAGAGAACCAGACACAGAGCTGTGAACATGAACATCAGAAAAGGAAGGAGGGAATTAGATTCCCACTCAACTTTGAAATGGATAGAAGGAGCCAGATTGTTAAGAGTGGCGAGGAAAGGCTGGAAAAGATTAATTAAGGTCATGAGGCCATAAAGCAAAAATGTCATCAACATAGCGAAGCCAGAGAGAGGGACGAGTATCAATAGAAGGAAGAAGAACAGTTTCGAAGTATTCCATGTAGAAATTAGCAAGAACAGGGGAAGAGAGGGGAACCCATAGCGACACCGAAAGTTTGAGTGTAATATTTACCGTTAAAAGAGAAGGAGTTAGATTCAACACAGAGTCTAATGAGATCACATACTTCAGTATGTATTCTAGTATGTATTCTAATGAGAATACATACTTCAACCACGTTATTGTGACTCTTCGCCTGTATAAAGAGGCTCACTTAAACTCCTCAGTTAGTTTGAAAGTTTACTAAAGAAAAACATATATATATATATATATATTATATATATATAATATATATATATATATATATATATATTATATATATATATATATATATATATATATATATATATAAATGGCATAAAGAAATGTCTATGTTGGAATCATCCACTGGCGGCAGCATTTATCGATGACACGTCTCTGGCAACACGTCAGCTGACTGGATCCACTCCTCCAGTGCGGGCACACACCTCGCGCTCTGGCAGCACGATCTATCTGATGGCTCCAGCTGTCAGAACGTCGTGATTTCCCATGCCTCTAGCAAGGCGATCAGCTGGACATTTCAGAGTGTGTTGGTGGCACCTTGCACACCAACTAACCTTCCAGGATCACTACATCACCATGTTAATGCTCACACACACACCAACTGATGCCTAAATGAGCTTTTGGCTCCTAGCCTAACGTCCTGTCACTTAGGAAAATAAAATGAGAAGAAATGTTCACAACATATAAAATACTCTATCTCGCCTAGCTCAAATGGGGTAAGGGAGGGACAATTATCTACCTTATTTCATTCCAACCAAGAAGCTGACTCGTCCTCTGTTGTGGGACGTTGAGGTTCCTGGTTCTGGCGTCTACTCTGCCGACGATTAGCTCCCATCACACACACACAGGTTCCTCCGTCGCCTTCGTGGTAACGCGTCCTCGCCGTGCTCACATTCAACAGGTACTGCCTTCCTCCTCCTATTCTCTGGGGTACTGGAGACAGGTACCTCCGTCGTCATCCTCACTCTCACTGGCACTGCCAACACCTAGCAGTCCAACACAGCTTCCCCTCGCCTTAACTGCCAGTAGATTTGGGCCCAGCCCTTAGCTTCTCGCTTGATGTGTAAGACGTGGTCCTATAGTGGGCGTCCCAGACGTCACCAGCCCAACGTTCCCTCTGCTACAGACTCTTGGCTCTTCAATCCGTTTTTTTTTTTTTTTTTAATTCCTTGGGTACATCTGCATTAGTGCAGCTACCCTAGTTTATATGAAGTGGAGTACAGTGTGTAAAAAAAAGCTAACTAGTTGATGCTAGAAAAATCCCCATCACACAGGATGGTTAGTCACACACAGAGGCATGTGATAAGCAGTCTGCACTGGCAGATTCCGGATGCATTTTGAGGATATCATCAACACAAGATTGAATAAGGCAGCAGTGGTAATAAAGGTCCCCATCTCGCAGGATGGTTAGTCATACAGGGCCATATGTTAGTAGCCTGCACTGGCAAAAATTTGGGTACATTGTGAGGATATATTCAAGAATACGAGAGTGAATAAAGTACTGTAATTGCAAAGCTCCAGGTACCTCATGCCAACTGGTCTGAAAGGTCTAATAACTGGCATTCAGTGATGTAGTGCGGGAGATCGTGCCGTAGTTCCTGCTCACAGAGTTTGCAACTGGAGTGCTCAGGATTGGGAGATCCGTCACCTGCAGCCACCTGCCACAGGTAACGGTAACCCAACCTGATCCTTGCAACCACTGCGTCGCACAGTCTAGTGGACGTTTGTGCTGCCCATAGATGTAGGTCCGTCCTTGCCACTGGAAACTCCACGGAAGTTGGATGCCTTCTTAGACTGTCTGCAGAATCGAAACGGAGCTTAAATCTACTGGTAAGGGCTCTCTAGGTCCGGAGTTTGCTCGAGCGCGTCTCCCTTCTATGACGGCTCGTGATGTACTGTCTTCCCGCCCAGGCGCCAGCTGCCCTGGGCTCCTCGCCTCATGACGTCACACCGCCCGAGGGCTCTCGTCATTGGTCACTTCCGGCATGTGATCTCACCCTGGCCAATCAGGTGCCGGGAAGCGTCAGGACGTCTTGGCAGGAAACAGGATGGCTCGTCATCGTCCTGTACTTCAAAAGGCATAAGCCCCTTGCATTATTAAACTTTAGTTGGCCACTTTACAGCCAGCTTAATCACGTTCCACTCTTTCCCACACATGAAATGTTCCCTGAACATCAGAGAACACTTAGGCTACGGAGATATGACTCTTCTAAGCTGGGAAGAAGAAATATAGGGGTGGGACACTGTCACACTTATACAATAACAATGCATCGCTAGTTGAAGATCGGCGGCGGTGACCCCCTATCAGCTCACGACCCCTCAGCTGAAACTCACAGATGCAACTTCACGGTCACCCACTAATTTTGTGGAGTGTTATTCCGTTAAGTGACAGCGCTTATTTTAAAGCCAACAAATTAGTGGTTGTGCACTTGCAAGTTTATTTTGTGTGTTTATTTCGTGAGGTCACTAATAAGAATTAATATTTCTAAATAATTCTAGAGGCTTATTAAGAGGCTATCATCAATAATTGTGTATATTATTTCTCTTAAATAGAGAATTATGTAATTTTATATATATATAATATATATATATATAGATATATATATAATATATTATATATATATATGAAGAAAACTCACACCCCAGAAGTGACTCGACCCATACTCCCAGGAGCAACGCAACTGGTATGTACAAGAAGCCTTAACCACTTACCATCACGACCGTACATAATGAGATGATACCGAAGCTAATTGAACCAACCTCACCGCCGGGACTCGGGTGGTTATCTTGGGCAAGCATTTTACCAAAATCACCTCATTCTTTGGGGCACCCGTGAGGACACAAATGCACGAAGCCTGATGGTCCCCAGGACTATATTGCTATGAAAACTCACACCCCAAAGTGACTCGAACCCATATCTCCCAGGAGCAACGCAACTGTATGTACAAGAGCCCTTAACCACTTGACCATCACGACCGACATAATGAGATGTATAGCCGAAGCTATTTGAACCACCTACCGCCGGCACGGAATGGTTATCTTGGGCATGAGCATTTTACCAAATCACCTCATTCTTTGGGGCACACGTGAGGAACACAAATGGCGAACAAGCCTGAATGGTCCCAGGACTATAAGCGAACTGAACAACTCCACACCCCAAGAAGTGACTCCGGACACCCATACCCCAGGAGCAATTGCCAATCTGGTATGTTACAAGACGCCTCTAAACCACTTGACCATCCGGAACCGGACATAATGAGATGATAGCCGAAGCTAATTGAACACCTCACCGCCGGCACTGGAGGTTATCTTTGGCATAGCATTTACCAAATCACCTCATTCTTTGGGGCACAACGTGAGGAACACAAATGCGAACAAGCACTGAATGGTCCCCAGGACTATAGCGAATGAAAACTCACACCCCAAGAAGTGACTCGAACCCATACGTCCCAGGAGCAACGCAACTGGTATGTACAAGACGTCCTTAAATCCACTTGACCATCACGACCGGACATAATGAGATGTATAGCCGAAGCTATTTGAAACCACCTCACCGCCGGCACTCGGATGGTTATCTTGGGCATAGCATTTACCGAATCACCTCATGTCTTTGGGCACACGTGAGGGAACACAAATGCGAACAAGCCTGAATGGTCCCCAGGACTATATGCGAATGAAAACTCCACCACCCCAGAAGTGACTCGAACACCATACTCCCAGGAGCAACGCAACTGGTATGTACAAAGACACACCTTTGAACCACTTGACCATCACACCGGACATAATGAAGGATATGCCGAAGCTAATTTTGAACCACCTCACCGCCTGGCACTCGGATGGTTATCTTGGGCATCAAGCATTTACCAAATAGCTTCGCTATATCCTCATTATGTCCGGTCGTGGTGTCAAGTGGTTTAAGGCGTCTGTACATCTACCAGTTGCGTTGCTCCTGGGAGTATGGGTTCGAGTCACTTTTTGGGTCCGCTGTGAGTATGTTTCATTCGCATATAGTCCTAGGGGAACCAATATTCAGGCTTGTTCGCATTGTGTTCCTCACGTGTGCCCCAAAGAATGAGGTGATTTGGTAAATGCTATGCCCAAGATAACCATCCGAGTGCCGGCGGTGAAGGTGGTTCAAATAGCCTTCGGGCTATCATCTCATTATGTCCCGTCGTGATGGTC
>WNGS01164185.1:0-18523 GCA_020271785.1 Procambarus virginalis
AAAGCATTTGGTAAAATGCTATGCCCAAGATAACCATCCGAGTGCCGGCGGTGAGGTGGTTCAAATAGCTTCGGCTATCACCTCATTATGTCCGGTCGTGATGGTCAAGTGGTTTAAGGCGTCTTGTACATACCAGTTGCGTTGCTCCTGGGAGTATGGGTTCGAGTCACTTCTGGGGTGTGAGTTTTCATTCGCATATAGTCCTGGGGACCATTCAGGCTTGTTCGCATTTGTGTTCCTCACGTGTGCCCCAAAGAATGAGGTGATTTGGTAAAATGCTATGCCCAAGATAACCATCCGAGTGCCGGCGGTGAGGTGGTTCAAATAGCTTCGGCTATCACCTCATTATGTCCGGTCGTGATGGTCAAGTGGTTTAAGGCGTCTTGTACATACCAGTTGCGTTGCTCCTGGGAGTATGGGTTCGAGTCACTTCTGGGGTGTGAGTTTTCATTCGCATATAGTCCTGGGGACCATTCAGGCTTGTTCGCATTTGTGTTCCTCACGTGTGCCCCAAAGAATGAGGTGATTTGGTAAAATGCTATGCCCAAGATAACCATCCGAGTGCCGGCGGTGAGGTGGTCAAATAGCTTCGGCTATCACCTCATTATGTCCGGTCGTGATGGTCAAGTGGTTTAAGGCGTCTTGTACATACCAGTTGCGTTGCTCCTGGGAGTATGGGTTCGAGTCACTTCTGGGGTGTGAGTTTTCATTCGTACATAGTCTGGGGACCATTCAGGCTTGTTCGCATTTGTGTTCCTCACGTGTGCCATAAAGAATGAGGTGATTTGGTAAAATGCTATGCCCAAGATAACCATCCGAGTGCCGGCGGTGAGGTGGTTCAAATAACTTCGGCTATCACCTCATTATGTCCGGTCGTGATGGTCAAGTGGTTTAAGCGTCTTGTACATACCAGTTGCGTTGCTCCTGGGAGTATGGGTTCGAGTCACTTCTGGGGTGTGAGTTTTCATTCGCATATAGTCCTGGGGACCATTCAGGCTTGTTCGCATTTGTGTTCCTCACGTGTGCCCCAAAGAATGAGGTGATTTGGTAAAATGCTATGCCCAAGATAACCATCCGAGTGCCGGCGGTGAGGTGGTTCAAATAGCTTCGGCTATCACCTCATTATGTCCGGTCGTGATGGTCAAGTGGTTAAGGCGTCTTGTACATACCAGTTGCGTTGCTCCTGGGAGTATGGGTTCGAGTCACTTCTGGGGTGTGAGTTTTCATTCGCATATAGTCCTGGGGACCATTCAGGCTTGTTCGCATTTGTGTTCCTCACGTGTGCCCCAAAGAATGAGGTGATTGGTAAAATGCTATGCCCAAGATAACCATCCGAGTGCCGGCGGTGAGGTGGTTCAAATAGCTTCGGCTATCACCTCATTATGTCCGGTCGTGATGGTCAAGTGGTTTAAGGCGTCTTGTACATACCAGTTGCGTTGCTCCTGGGAGTATGGGTTCGAGTCACTTCTGGGGTGTGAGTTTTCATTCGCATATAGTCCTGGGGACCATTCAGGCTTGTTCGCATTTGTGTTCCTCACGTGTGCCCCAAAGAATGAGGTGATTTGGTAAAATGCTATGCCCAAGATAACCATCCGAGTGCCGGCGGTGAGGTGGTTCAAATAGCTTCGGCTATCACCTCATTTGTCCGGTCGTGATGGTCAAGTGGTTTAAGGCGTCTTGTACATACCAGTTGCGTTGCTCCTGGGAGTATGGGTTCGAGTCACTTCTGGGGTGAGTTTTCATTCGCATATAGTCCTGGGGACCATTCAGGCTTGTTCGCATTTGTGTTCCTCACGTGTGCCCCAAAGAATGAGGTGATTTGGTAAAATGCTATGCCCAAGATAACCATCCGAGTGCCGGCGGTGAGGTGGTTCAAATAGCTTCGGCTATCACCTCATTATGTCCGGTCGTGATGGTCAAGTGGTTTAAGGCGTCTTGTACATACCAGTTGCGTTGCTCCTGGGAGTATGGGTTCGAGTCACTTCTGGGGTGTGAGTTTTCATTCGCATATAGTCCTGGGGACCATTCAGGCTTGTTCGCATTTGTGTTCCTCACGTGTGCCCCAAAGAATGAGGTGATTTGGTAAAATGCTATGCCCAAGATAACCATCCGAGTGCCGGCGGTGAGGTGGTTCAAATAGCTTCGGCTATCACCTCATTATGTCCGGTCGTGATGGTCAAGTGGTTTAAGGCGTCTTGTACATACCAGTTGCGTTGCTCCTGGGAGTATGGGTTCGAGTCACTTCTGGGGTGTGAGTTTTCATTCGCATATAGTCCTGGGGACCATTCAGGCTTGTTCGCATTTGTGTTCCTCACGTGTGCCCCAAAGAATGAGGTGATTTGGTAAAATGCTATGCCCAAGATAACCATCCGAGTGCCGGCGGTGAGGTGGTTCAAATAGCTTCGGCTATCACCTCATTATGTCCGGTCGTGATGGTCAAGTGGTTTAAGGCGTCTTGTACATACCAGTTGCGTTGCTCCTGGGAGTATGGGTTCGAGTCACTTCTGGGGTGTGAGTTTTCATTCGCATATAGTCCTGGGGACCATTCAGGCTTGTTCGCATTTGTGTTCCTCACGTGTGCCCCAAAGAATGAGGTGATTTGGTAAAATGCTATGCCCAAGATAACCATCCGAGTGCCGGCGGTGAGGTGGTTCAAATAGCTTCGGCTATCACCTCATTATGTCCGGTCGTGATGGTCAAGTGGTTTAAGGCGTCTTGTACATACCAGTTGCGTTGCTCCTGGGAGTATGGGTTCGAGTCACTTCTGGGGTGTGAGTTTTCATTCGCATATAGTCCTGGGGACCATTCAGGCTTGTTCGCATTTGTGTTCCTCACGTGTGCCCCAAAGAATGAGGTGATTTGGTAAAATGCTATGCCCAAGATAACCATCCGAGTGCCGGCGGTGAGGTGGTTCAAATAGCTTCGGCTATCACCTCATTATGTCCGGTCGTGATGGTCAAGTGGTTTAAGGCGTCTTGTACATACCAGTTGCGTTGCTCCTGGGAGTATGGGTTCGAGTCACTTCTGGGGTGTGAGTTTTCATTCGCATATAGTCCTGGGGACCATTCAGGCTTGTTCGCATTTGTGTTCCTCACGTGTGCCCCAAAGAATGAGGTGATTTGGTAAAATGCTATGCCCAAGATAACCATCCGAGTGCCGGCGGTGAGGTGGTTCAAATAGCTTCGGCTATCACCTCATTATGTCCGGTCGTGATGGTCAAGTGGTTTAAGGCGTCTTGTACATACCAGTTGCGTTGCTCCTGGGAGTATGGGTTCGAGTCACTTCTGGGGTGTGAGTTTTCATTCGCATATAGTCCTGGGGACCATTCAGGCTTGTTCGCATTTGTGTTCCTCACGTGTGCCCCAAAGAATGAGGTGATTTGGTAAAATGCTATGCCCAAGATAACCATCCGAGTGCCGGCGGTGAGGTGGTTCAAATAGCTTCGGCTATCACCTCATTATGTCCGGTCGTGATGGTCAAGTGGTTTAAGGCGTCTTGTACATACCAGTTGCGTTGCTCCTGGGAGTATGGGTTCGAGTCACTTCTGGGGTGTGAGTTTTCATTCGCATATAGTCCTGGGGACCATTCAGGCTTGTTCGCATTTGTGTTCCTCACGTGTGCCCCAAAGAATGAGGTGATTTGGTAAAATGCTATGCCCAAGATAACCATCCGAGTGCCGGCGGTGAGGTGGTTCAAATAGCTTCGGCTATCACCTCATTATGTCCGGTCGTGATGGTCAAGTGGTTTAAGGCGTCTTGTACATACCAGTTGCGTTGCTCCTGGGAGTATGGGTTCGAGTCACTTCTGGGGTGTGAGTTTTCATTCGCATATAGTCCTGGGGACCATTCAGGCTTGTTCGCATTTGTGTTCCTCACGTGTGCCCCAAAGAATGAGGTGATTTGGTAAAATGCTATGCCCAAGATAACCATCCGAGTGCCGGCGGTGAGGTGGTTCAAATAGCTTCGGCTATCACCTCATTATGTCCGGTCGTGATGGTCAAGTGGTTTAAGGCGTCTTGTACATACCAGTTGCGTTGCTCCTGGGAGTATGGGTTCGAGTCACTTCTGGGGTGTGAGTTTTCATTCGCATATAGTCCTGGGGACCATTCAGGCTTGTTCGCATTTGTGTTCCTCACGTGTGCCCCAAAGAATGAGGTGATTTGGTAAAATGCTATGCCCAAGATAACCATCCGAGTGCCGGCGGTGAGGTGGTTCAAATAGCTTCGGCTATCACCTCATTATGTCCGGTCGTGATGGTCAAGTGGTTTAAGGCGTCTTGTACATACCAGTTGCGTTGCTCCTGGGAGTATGGGTTCGAGTCACTTCTGGGGTGTGAGTTTTCATTCGCATATAGTCCTGGGGACCATTCAGGCTTGTTCGCATTTGTGTTCCTCACGTGTGCCCCAAAGAATGAGGTGATTTGGTAAAATGCTATGCCCAAGATAACCATCCGAGTGCCGGCGGTGAGGTGGTTCAAATAGCTTCGGCTATCACCTCATTATGTCCGGTCGTGATGGTCAAGTGGTTTAAGGCGTCTTGTACATACCAGTTGCGTTGCTCCTGGGAGTATGGGTTCGAGTCACTTCTGGGGTGTGAGTTTTCATTCGCATATAGTCCTGGGGACCATTCAGGCTTGTTCGCATTTGTGTTCCTCACGTGTGCCCCAAAGAATGAGGTGATTTGGTAAAATGCTATGCCCAAGATAACCATCCGAGTGCCGGCGGTGAGGTGGTTCAAATAGCTTCGGCTATCACCTCATTATGTCCGGTCGTGATGGTCAAGTGGTTTAAGGCGTCTTGTACATACCAGTTGCGTTGCTCCTGGGAGTATGGGTTCGAGTCACTTCTGGGGTGTGAGTTTTCATATATATATATATATATATATATATATATATATATATATATATATATATATATATATATATATATATATATAATATATATATATATATATATATATATAATATATATATATATATATATATATATATATATATATATTATATATTCTTTTTCTTTTTTGAAAGGAAAGATGAAAAAGTTACTTTTTCCTTGATAAATGGGAAAACATAGCAGTCATATATTTTACTGCATCACACGTGCAGTGAGTCAGTTTACAAGTGTATGATATATCCATTATTGTGCAGTGATATTCGGGAAAATATCACCCCACCCCCACCCAGCCCTGCCCTACCGGGCAGTAGCCGCTCTTCCCCTCCTGCCACACTCCACCACGTCGCCTCCCCACCCACTTGACCACGTTGTAACACTGCCACAGAACCCGGGCGGATCCATGTGCCCGCGCCACCCTCTAACGGGCCACCCACCCACTGCCTGGAGAAGATCTGTTTCTCCAGGCACATAGACACAGTGCATGTCGTTGTAGATACGCAGACACCACTCATCTGAGCGGTAAGTGTATGGTCAGCTGACCTTCCCTCCAGCCTCCTCCCATCGTCCATCCTCCTTCCCATTGCCCGCCCATATCACAGGTCTCATCAGACAGGCTTCTCCAAGCCACGATGGTACATTAAGCAGGGATAGAGAAGGCAGATGTCATACGTGTGACAGGGTATGCTGTATCCGGTCGAGTGATGGTCATGTGCGCAATCATTTCCACAACCGAACTAGATGTTTGGGTTGTCTGTGCTCTCCCAGGGAGAGCACCAATCAACAGCCAACACCGTCCGACAGGCAAAACACCTTCCAAAGCTTCATTTTAACAGATAATTTATTAGAGGCTATCAAAACGACATCGGCCAGAACCTTACAAAACATCCCCAAAGCAGCCCGTTCGCATGCAGCAGCCAAACTATCCGCCGTCCTGAGAAAGGTTAACGACTCTCCTGGAACGACCCAAGCATGGCACAACCTCCTACTGTTTGGTAACATATGTCTAGCCACCCCTACAAGGAGAGACAAAACCTTAGCTGCCTCAGTCATCAAAGCCATAAATGATTTTCCCAGGGAGGACAACCAGGTGCGCCTTCCCACTCGCGTGAGAAACACCCACTGCAGGAAGCGCAACAATAGTGTATCCGAGACATCGAAAATCAGATCAACATTTACCAAGAAAATAAAAGAAGGAAACATTATAGGCTCAATATGAGTCATCACCAGCGAGGACTCAAGTGCTGACAGAGATGTCAAATACAGCTTAAGCATACAGCTGTTTGGCCTTAAGGACAAGCACCCACCAAGAGCTCCACGTGAGAACGATATTCCATCAGTTACCGGAGCAGAACCTCTCTGGGTGGATGAATCTGTGGCCCATAAAGCAGGCTTGTCTTTTCCAACAGAGTCAGCAGGTGGGTTAACACGACGAAAACCCAAACACATCAAACAAATGCTCAACTCTACACTGGGTGACATTGGACAGGGGTCTCCTGGTGGAACTAAACAGATTCACCAATAAATGTCTAGCTGGCAGCATACCTGAGGCCATAAGACCATTCGTTTTTGGAGGATCTCTCTTTGCTTTGAGGAAAAAGGATGGAGGGGTCACAGTAGTTGCCCACTAATAGCTGTGGGCAATTCCCTCTGGCGTCTCGTCACAAATGCTACTGCGAGAACAGTTAGTGAGGCATCGACCAACGTGCTAAAATTAAAACAGCTCGGGTTCGGCCTTCTACAAGGGTGCGAGCAGCAGCTCGAGCTTTCATTGCTAACATCACAGATGAAGAAAAGCAAGTGACATGGAGTGAGCAAGTGAAAGTGAGCAAGAAAAGGGCCTGATCAAGCCATATTTAAAAAATGCCTTCAATTTGATATGGAGGGATACTGATATAAAAAAGACGCGCCTATTCGAATGCAACGTTGTGTCCATATTTCAAAGCAATCGGTAAAGAGGTTTCGAAGATTTCCCTCACATGAAAGACACATTAAAATCACAGTTTTTTCAGAAAAAGCATGTTTTTTTTTTACCGTCACAGACGTGACATCTATATAGTATGTATATAAAAACCTGCTCGGATGAGAATGGAACGTTGAGTGCAAATTTCTAAGCAATCGGCCAAGAACTTTCGGAGATTAGCGGTTATACACAAACGAACATTTCCATTTTCATTTATATAGATATACATATATATGCAAACAAGCCTGAATGGTCCCCAGGACTAGATACAACTGAAAACTCACACCCCAGATGTGACTCGAACCCATACTCCCAGGAGCAACGCAACTGGTATGTACAGGGACGCCTTAAACCACTTGACCATCACGACCGGACATAAGGAAGTGATAGCCGAGGCTATATGAACCACTTCCCCGCCGGCACTCGGATGGTAATCTTGGGCATAGCATTTTATAAAATCACATCATTTTTTGGGGCAACACGTGAGGAACACAAATGCAAACAAGCCTGAATGGTCCCCAGGACTAGATACAACTGAAAACTCACACCCCAGAAGTGACTCGAACCCATACTCCCAGGAGCAACGCAACTGGTATGTACAGGGACGCCTTAAACCACTTGACCATCACGACCGGACATAAGGAAGTGATAGCCGAGGCTATATGAACCACTTCCCGCCGGCACTCGGATGGTAATCTTGGGCATAGCATTTTATCAAATCACATCATTTTTGGGGGGCAACACGTGAGGAACACAAATGCAAACAAGCCTGAAGTCCTGGCGACTTCAGGCTTGTCTTCGGGACTCTAGTCCTGGGGACCATTCAGGCTTGTTTGCATTTGTGTTCCTCACGTGTTGCCCCAAAAAATGAATGATTGCGCCCACTGAACCAATCATTCTCCTGTGTGCTCTGAGATAATCATCACTGCCTCCTTTACTCTGTTTGCTCACAAGCCTACATCCTGTCCCGGATGTTGTGGTGGTACATTGGATGTCTTCAGCTCACCTGTATTTTATTAATATCATTGATTTCCTATTAATTTTTTCAGTTTATTCTGGTATATTTGCCAAGTGTACTCAGGTATTATTTTGTTTATTAATATTATAGTAAATTGGAATTATTGTTCAACTGATGTTTTTTTGTCTCTTCCTGCTACTTGCTGCAAGGGCCAAAGCCATACTTTCTTGTTACTTTATGAGAGAGAGCCACATTACACCTGACCAGAATAGCTACGATACTGTTTCACGTCACATAGAATAGAAGTGTGTCTCCGAGACATTAAGAACTGAGACATAGAATTGTGTCTCCGAGACATTAAGAACTGAGACATAGAATTGTGTCTCCGAGACATTAAGAACTGAGACATAGAATTGTGTCTCCGAGACAAACTGGGGTTTTACACAATTCCCATGCACTCGGGCTCTGTCAACAAGCTGTTCTTCCTCTTCGCCCTTACTTATTTCGCCCTCTTGTTGACAGAGCCCTGGTGCATGGGAGAATTGTGTAAAACCCTGGTTTGTGTCTCGGAGGGGCTGCAGGATCCGTGTGAGGGCAGTAGCACTCCCGGCTCCAATTCTTTTATCATGTCGTGGCGCAGTCGAGTAAGGCGCGTCTGGGGTCATCCCGGTCGTAGGTTCGAACCCTCGTCACGTCCCTTGTGGATTTGTTCACTGAATTAGAACATGCCGTGAACAAGAGCGATTCTAGATCCAAGAATAAGAAGCTGGTGTATTTCGTCAACGCCAAAAACAAGAAGCTGAAATTCATTATCAACGCCAAGAACAAGAATCTTAACTACAACGTCAACATCAAGAACAAGAAGCTGACTTGCAACGTCGACGAGAAGTAGAACGACTTCAAAGCCTAGCTCAAGAACTTCAATTCAAGAGACAACAAGAAAAAATGAAGCTGCCATCACACTATGCTTAGAACAAGGGAAATCAGACACAGAGCTTGCGTACCGGCTTCAGGAGTTGGACCTTGAAATTACTCACCTCTCTCATTGCCAGGAAGCAGAAGCCAACTTACTGGTACGTTTTAACCCCACGCAGTGTATCAAAATGATGCCGCCTTTTGTAGAGACAGAGGTGGATTCATTTTTGTGTCTTTCGAGGCCTTGGCTACTCAGTTACTCTGGCCTCGGAACCAATGGTCAGTACTTCTCAGAGCTCATCTAACAGGAAGACTCACCTAACAGAGATCACCCTTGACCCTCAGTACTCTTGCCACCGAGACTGACTACGAAGTACTCAAGCAAGCAGTCCTTGATTCTTATGTACTATCCACTGAAAGTTATCGACGACGTTTCAGGACTATGTCAAGACTTAGAGTATGTGCAGAATAAAACCAGGTATTTCATGATATGGCTTGAATCAGCTCAGATCACTATCTTTAGTGAACTTATTAATTTAATATTAATATAATAATTCATGCGACGTATACCTAACCCAGTTCGCCTCTATCTTGCAGATAAGGGAGAGACGAACCTCAATAAATGTGTTGACCAGACCACACACTAGAAGGTGAAGAGACGACGACGTTTCGTCGTCGTAGGCCTTCTGCAGCTCTTATTATTATTACTATCCCCTCTACTACACCTTACTTTGCTCCTTCTCTTGCCTATTTATTGCCCGTCTCTACTCCCTCATCACAATCGACTTGAGAATGGTCCAGGACGGACCGAAACGTCGTCGTCTCTTCACCTTCTAGTGTGTGGTCTGGTCAACATACTTTAGCCACGTTATTGTGACTCATCGCCTAACTGGCAAATGTGCCCAGTTAGCTGATACTTACAGCCTAATTCATAATTTTTTTTATTCATATTCCAGTAAATCATCTTAGTCCAGCCATGCTCCATCTAAAGTAAGTCATATAGATATTAATTAACTATGCATTTTACTGCAGGCACTGTAAAACTTCTGGACACCTTATTGAACAATGTCCAAATCTCTGATGTAGAACATCGATAACGATTCACCTAAGCTTAAACCTTTACCTCCTAAGCCTTCTAAGCCTGTGTTACATGTAAATGTTCCAATTACTGATCTTGCTTTATTTGACAGACATGTGTATCCAGTAACTGTCTCTGGCAGCAGTAGATATTCTGACTGAACGAGCCCAATACGCATTTTAATCTACTCAGCTTCCCTACAGAGTATTCTACTAAAAGCAGCTACACCTCAAGTCACCTACACAGTAGAAACCGTTCTGATCACTGACTTCTCTGCAACCACACCATACCCGCTCGCCACAGTCCACCTGGAGTGCTCATTCATTAGTGGAGAAGTCAGAGTCGTCATTCGGGAAAATGTTGTCTCATGCAGGAATTCAACTTCTGGGCAACGCAACCAGCAAGACTCCGCCAACCTGATCATCTGTGACAAACCCCAGGTATGTAATTCTACCTCGGAAGAAGACCCTGACATGAATTATGCAGCAGATGAAGAGGTAACGGTGACAGAAGAATCAGCAGACATCTCCCAGCCTGTTCTAGTGACTACCCGTGCACAAGCCGCTCAACCACCACATGTACACCAGCTGTCCCTCAAGACGTGCAAGGCCTCCTACCGAATCTCAACCTATTGGAGTTCCGTAAGTTACAACAAACTGACATTTCTTTAAGTTCCCTGTTTTTCCAAGGTCAGATTAACACCGATGCCACCCCCCCCCCCCCAGGGTTCTATATATATATTCAACTATTGTACCGTAAATTCAGACCCCGAAAACTCAAGGTAGAGGATTGGGCTAATGTGTATCAGTTAGTAGTTCCAACAACTTTACGAAGATATATTATCTCTCTAGTTCATGACCAGATGACTCATTATGGCATCACTGAAACATATAATGTTCTTATTCAAGACTATTTTTTGCTAGGAATGGCACGAGCTGTAAGGACCTTTGTTAATATTTGTCATTCATGTCTTTGGCAGGTAAACCTAATGTTCCTATTCCAAAGGCACCACTTATCCCTATTCATGTATCTTCCGAACATTTTTCTAAATTAATATCCGACTGCGTTGGGCCCTTATCAAGCAACCCGTCCTCCGAATTGACAGTACGATTTAATACTAAGTGTAATAAGTACACTTTCTTACTGTCATAAACAGTGCATAATTGCACTTATGGGCCTGTTACATTTACCCAACTCCCTCCCCCGATTTAATTCTCCTCGTTTTCTTTTAAAACACGCAGAATTTTAGGATGAAGTTTTCAACTTCAGTTTGCAATCCGAATCCGAATCCGAATGATACAGGAGAAGATGCCCATTGGGGCGAGCCTTGAAGTGGGGACAGCTGAAGAGAAGTCGGTGAGAGGAAATGCTGAAGTTGAAGAAAAAGTGCCAGGGCTAGACCCAGCTGCTTGTCCGAGTGTAGATGCTGTATCAATCCATATCTGGCTAGGCTGGGAGACGGGTCTGGAAGGCGGCAGTGGAGGTTATCTTTCCTCTTGGTGTGTGGAGTGTGTCTACGTCGGGTACCACCATCTCAAAACGAGCAGAATTAGGTCCCCATCCCCCTAAAGAGCGGGAAGAGAGCGGCTGCTCTCAGTTGGTTTCTTCTTAGAATCTTCTATTTTTTCTTACTTCTAGTAGTCATTTGATGTTCCTTGTACTGGGGGTAGTCAGGTGGGAAGAGATCCTTAAACAATGTTGCTTCATCGCACTGCAAGAAGATTGCTTCTTTCGATACATTATAATTCCGGTTTGGGTCGTTCAGCAAGGCTTCTGCATACTGCGCGTTGAAGAATTTACTGGTGAGGCGCCTGTATTCAGGAGATCCATAAATTTGCTTTTCACGTTCCTCGTAGAGTTGGTTGATTCTTGGAGATTGCACTGATAATGAGTATGGTGAGTGTGCTGCAGTGGTCTCTGGTGCTGGGGGTGATGTTTGTGTTTCAATTTCAACATAGGCGTTCGAGTCGTCATCAGAAGACGTGGTATCAGAAGCCACGGTATCAGATGTAGTTGCTGGTGTATCTGGAGTTGCTGGTGTATCTGGAGTTGCTGGTGTATCTGGAGTTGCTGGTGTATCTGGAGTTGCTGGTGTATCTGGAGTTGTAGGGTCCAGGTTGACAGGCGTCTCTGGAACGGGGTCGGGCTCTGGTGGAGAGGAGCCAGCAGTAAACATGGCCTCTGGAATTACGAACGTGGGAAGATTGTTTGCCTTGTATAGTTCATTTAGTATTCTGTACCGTTGTCTGAGATCACCTCCTGAGAGTTCAGTAGCGAAGTGTATCAAAGCTGCTACAGTGCTGTCAGAGGTGGCTGGAGGCGGTGTGAGTGAGGATTGGTGCAGAGGTGTCGTCTGATGCTGTGATTGGCTGGCTCGGGAGTTGCTGGTCCAGTAGTTGGGTTGCTCGCCGCTCGCGGCGCCACCCGTCGGGAGAGCTGGGAAGGCATGTTCTTGAATGTTAAATCTTGGAGTAGAGTTTCTTGGTCTGGCTTCTGTCATTTGCTTGATTTCCTCTTGTCGCTTGGGGCAGTCTTGAGAGACGGCTGTGTGGTCACCGTCGCAGAGTAGACAACGTTTGGTGGCAGCTGTGCAGGTCTTGTGATGATGTTCCCCAGCACAGATGCTGCATTTCTGTTTCGGATTTGGGCACTTTTGTGAATAGTGGGTGTATTGATAACACCGAAAGCACTGACGCAGGTGGAAATATCGCTGCCTGGAGATCTGGTGGGGTGTGCAGGCCACTCCACAGCATCTGAGGCCGTTGTCGGCCGCGAGAGTAGCCTCTGCCGGAGTCTTGAGGGTGACCTTGAGGGTTGGCTTTCTGTTTACATCCTGCTGAATGAGGTGGGCCGATATGGCCGTGAGGGATCTGTTTTGGGTGTTTATGCTCTTCACAATCTCAGAAGCTGGTCGTTCAGCGATGATGTCACTCACTCTGTGAATGAATATAGTCCTTACTGCCAGGAACTGGTAGGGAGGCAGGAGTGTTAGGCCCTGTGCTTCGAGTGCAGTGGTCGTTGTCGTGGTGAATAGGCTTTCTAGTGCTGCTGCACTACTGAAAAGAATTTGGAGCCCATTCACGTCCATAACGACGTCGATGGGTGCTACCCCAGAGGTTGATGATAGTAGATTCATTATCTCGATCTTGCTGTATGTGGTGTCGGTTCCTCGGAACCGCACCTTCACTCTGAACAGCATGTTCAGGAGGCTCTAATCGTTGCTGCCCTATATTTATCCACCCGGCAGTGCTGGGTGCAGGAGAGCCTGAACTAGAGGGTTGCACTTTCTTTAAGAGGTCTCCCGTCTCTTACCGGTATAATGCACCGGATCAGGGTGGGGTCTGACCTCCTAAAGCAAAGTACTCTGATGTGAGTTTGCAATACACACGTTTTAAATATCAGGAATTTCTTTTTCAGGTTTATTAAACAATATTGATTTTATACAAAATTTTAAAATATCCTGAGTTTTTTTATAATTTATTGACATATTTTAGTTTTGTTTTATTTGTTTTATAAAACTGTAATATCAATATAGCTATAGGTTAAGTACTAATTGTAATTAAGAAGCAATAAAATTATTATCTTCAAAACTAAGACGGTTAGGTGAGGTTGTGGTTTTCTATTCAGATTTTCAGGTAAACTCAAATATTCACAATATATTTGACTACGATTTAATACTTAGTGAAAATAAGTACAATTCCTAACTGCTATGAATAGTACATTATTGCACTTATTTGTCTCCTTACATTTACCACCCCATTTTTGGAGGACGGGCTGTATCAAGAGCCCAGGCTGGCAACCTGGACATCATCACCATTATTTGTCCAACCACCAGGTTCCCAATAGCAATTCCTGCCAAGAACATCATGGATGCAACAATTGTCAAGAATCTGTTGAAGATCTTCATTCACTATGGAATCCCGAAGGAGATCCAAAGTGACTGTGGAACTACATTTTAAAAAACTGAGACAAATTAAGAGAATCACTGAAGGTGTTTGATGTTAATGAATCTTTAAAGGCTTTAAGAAGACCACAGCACTTACGACCATATGTGAGAATATGGTTTCTCAAGATTCTCCCACAGCTGACTTGAATGGCTCATCGCAGTGCACAGTGCATCTCCAAAATGCCCACTTAACCAGGAATACGTTTATAATACGGAGGCCGACGTATGTCTAGGCAGGAAGTAGATACAGGGAAGTTAAGCATACTTGCCACAAAGGGTCAGTGAGTACACATAGGAGGTGCCAGCGTGAGAGAGTAGAGGGGACGCCAGCGAGGCGACCGCCTGACCTCTGGGGTCAACCGGCGCGATGGAGAATAACAGCTGTGACGTGGTCAAAACGTGTTCATGACTTCACTCCTGCTACTGATCATCGAACGATCATTATGACTGGTTCCCGCTCATTTGCTGCAAGGCTATTGGTCAAATTGTAATGCTTTGTGCTGTGTCCCACTTCTCACGAGGAAGCCCTTACACAGAGGACGTGTCCTGTTCTGTCTATCGGCTAATAGACTGAACACCGTCCATTCGTCACCGTCAAGTTAAACTCAGCGTCTTTTCGATATACCAATGTTCGCCCAGAATCGCGTTTGTGAATATATTGTTCAGAAGCCTAAGTGACAAATCACCAGAGCGAAACAGACTGGTATCAGGTAACCCCTGTTGACAAGTGGAGATCGTCTGTGAGTGACCTAGAGTGAACTAAGGAGTGCCGCTGCCTAAGTAACCTGTGTGTGACTTTACCACAAGTGTACCTGCATGGTACAATAAAATCAGCTGCCAGCCACTCTGTCCTGAGCGTGTAGCCGCCAGCCGCCGCCCTCACTGTACCATGTGACGTCACCACCCGTACTCACCGCCAGTGCCAGATTGTGTGCATGTGTCTGTGACATACAGCACGCCCTCCTGCAAGTACCCCCTGTTTCAAGTACGGTTTGTGAGAAAGCCTAGTCGTCCATGGTCTCACTTCAGAACGAGGAAACCAGCTATCAGGCCACCTACGAGTTCTTGCATAAATGTGCCTGAGTGAGTGAGTGAATACGAGAAGTACCCCATCTGTAAGTACAATATCTTGTCATTGTTTCATTGTGTCTGTCTGTGTTGCTCTGAGGGATCAACCACAATTCTCACCTATTCATACCTGACACAGGTATAGGTGAATCGACGGTGTATGCGTGTTTATCTGTGTGGTATCATGGCATTACTCTCGTCTGTGAATGTGAGCTTCACATACACCACACATTTAGTATTGTGTGATATTATTATTGTGCATGTTATTGCCTGTCCCATTGACAGCGTATTTGTGATTTATTGCATATCATCTTTACCCGATTATCCGGTTGGAACTCTTGTGATCCCTTTGCATACTGGCAGTTAGGTTGCCGTGTTAATGATTGGCTGTCAACTGTGTTAAGTTAGGTGTTTCTCCACGAGTGGATCCGAGTCCATTAGCCAGACGTCAAGAGTCTTGCTAATGCAACCATAGCCTTTCTGACACCAATCTAAAGTAAATCAAGCACTCTTTGTATTACTGGTTAAGTTAGTAAATAAACTACTGTTAAGCTTTATGCGGTGTTTCCGTTGAACCACTTCTGAATACTGCCAACATTACTCAAGCCTTCAGCTCTAGGTGTCTTCAACACCGAGTTGCCTATATTCACCAAACTATAAATGTGATGAGGACCCTAAGAGTCCCTTAAAGTGTTAAATCATTGAGGAGATTTCAACGATCAACGTGGAGCAGGACCAGGTGAAGCTAGTCTGAGACGAGACCCTCAAGGACTCTAACTCAACCTTGCTACCAGGCCCTGTACAGTTGCTCTCGTATTTTCTCTGCTAATTCCGTCAGCTTCGTGAAGCGTCTGCCACATGTACATTGGCGACGTACGCATTGCAATCGGGAAATCAAAAATGAAAACCCCCTCACCGTAGAGCATCTCTTACGTAGATACTCAAAGAGACTCATTTGGAAAACTTTTAAAAATAAGCATAAGGAGATTTAATTGATTATCACAATCTTTCTCAGAACTAATACAAAATTTCTTTAACAGTGACTTGATGGTTTGCTGACTACGTTCCAGAGATCCCTGTGAAGCAGGATGATATGGGCTAAACAAGACATGCGTAATGTTAAATTCCTGAACTTTTTTTTTTTAGCAACTCACTGGTGAACCTGCAACCTCTCGACCTGAGTGTAATGATAATAAGTTAGTGAGTGTGCACGCGATATCCAAGACCGATTTTGGTTATTTAAACTTCTTCCCAATTTCAAATAGTTTTGTATTTCATCATCAAAAAAATCCAGGACCAAACTCTCAGGGCTCTCAGGACTCAATTATGAATTTAATTGAGAATGAAGAAAATGGTGTTCTGCCTTTTTTAGACATCATGATTCATAGAATCGGTTGGAGTTTCAAATTCAATGTGTATAGGAAACCTACCAATGAGTGCTCGTATGTTCATTTTTACTCTAGTCATCATGTTCAGGTTAAGCGGGCAGTATTTTCTGGAATGTTTCCTAGAGCCCTGAGAGTTTGCAGCCTTGAATTTTTTGATAATGAAATAACAAAAATATTTGATATTGGGAAGAAGTTAAGATAGCCAAAATTGGTTTTGGATTTTGCGTTTGGTCAAGCAAAAAAGACGTTCTACAAACAAGCTCCCAAATTTAAGCCAGAAATAAGAAGCTCGTTCGTATTACCATATTTTGATAGAATTGTAAAGCTTGCCCCAGCCATGAAAAACCTTAATATTAACCAAGTGTTTAAAATAATATTACAGTAAAGTCCATGTTAATTAAGAACTCGCCCTCGTCTGTTGCAGGTTGTGTGTGCTCCATCCCTTGTAATGATTGTGCACGTGTTTACATCGACCAGACTGGTAAATCTCTTTCTTCACGTTTAAAACAACATTCGTATGCTATTCGGACAGCCCAGCTCTCCAGTGTATTGTATTTACATTATAGTTTATATGATCATTCTATCGACTTCAGAGGGGAGAAATGTATTGTTAAAAGTAAGAGTTTCGTTGAACGAAATGTGAGTGTGTCCGCTCTGATCAAACAATGTAACAACAGCCTTAAAGTAAGCCTTGGTAAGAAGAAATCAAATCCCCATATAAGCTTCAGTGTAGCACGTCAATACAATATAGCATCCATTTAACTCCTTTTTCGGCGCCTTTTATCCGTAGGTTTCACCCCCCCCCTCTTTCTTTAATTGTATACAGGTCAATAGACTTTATTCTTATTTTCTTGGTGGTCAGGTGACCTGCCCTGGCAGGTATAAGGTCTGCCATTTACGTTTCTTTCTTCATTTTAAAAATGCTCTGAAGAAGACAGCGAATTGAGCCGAAAAGGCGTTTAACATTCTCTATTTTTCACATTTGTTTTTTCCGCATACTTGGATCATAAGTAGTCAGGTTCCTGCAGCTCCTCAGATGGCGGGCAGGAATCCTGAATGCAGTGTGTATTTCCCTTCTGTATCGCCACGCTGAGGCGCTGGAAAAGGACGCTGGCAGCTCTAGAGTGTCTTGTTGTTTCAATTAGCCTAGATACCAGTTCCTTCAAAAAATGGTGGCACATTTACCCCAGGCGCCGAGTATCTCAGAAGCAATAAAGACAAAATTTTAGTGGTGATCCAGTTTTTTGTACTTACGGGATTAGGTTGATTCCCTGTGAGTGGCAGCGTCACCTGGTTGTGCATCACTGAAGTCAATGTAGGTGCTAGCTAGGGTTGATACGCACGTGTAGTCCTATAGCAACTGCTAGCCATTCTTCCAATAGTTCACTGTGATACCATCTGGGCGACCAATAAGAGCATCAGCATTACGGGGCGTTAGGTAACTGGGCTCTCTTTCAGCTGGGCATCCAGCTGTGGTGAGACTCATACTGATGATGACATTAACTTCACTGTGACTCAAGTGCTATTCCCTGTGCTCTGGCAGAGTAGGCCATGGTGTTCGTACCTGTCGGCCACCACCTCACTGCCAATACACCTATATTTGGTATGGATTAGTGCAGCAAGGGGGTTTGAAGCCAGAGGAAACTCTGGTGGAGGTCCGTAGCGTAGGCAGCAAGGCGGAGGACCACAGCAATTCGGAGGGCGTGTGGTGTGAGTCGTGTGCCAGTTGCCGACATTGGAGTTTCTAACAGGAAAATGTTAGCAACTAAGGAATGTTAGAAAATATGGAAATTTTCTCCAATTTCTTATGTTTCTTTCACTGACAATGGTAACTGAAAAATAAATTCTACAAGATTCATTTGTATTTCTAGTCTGATGTGACGTCTGAGCGCATTCGTAATATCTTAATACATTTTCAAAGACTTTAGTTTACACACATATAGTTACCTGTAAACACACATCCACTTTATACTCGCATTTGGGTGAGGTGATATGGTACAAAAGTTTTGGGTGAGGTGATTGACATTTACACAAAACAGAACACGAACCAATGGGTATAAAAACATAAGAATGGAATTAACTGCAGAAGATCTATTGGCCCATAGCATCACCACCTCCTCTTGATGCTTCTATATTGGTTCTGAGTCTTGAAGTGGGTAGAGTATAGTTGTGCATTAATGGCTGTTAGTTGCTGGTGTTGACTTTTTGATGTGTAGTCCCTCGCAGATGTCGAGCCTCCTGCTATCGACTTCTGCGAGGCACTACACAGCAAAAAGTTTTAATTTTCGTGATTTACACACAGACACAGACACACACACA